>WAAE01025737.1:637912-667134 GCA_013400495.1 Nicator chloris
CTTCAGCCTCACGTTTGTGCGATGTACAGCGCGGTCTGCAGTCGGCATCGGAGCCCTGGAATCCGCACTGAATTCCCAATCCTGCCGTTCTGGGCCGCCTGCAGCAGATGGTGCTGCTGACTCGCCGGGAGCCAGCAGCGCTTCCAGCCTGCCCCGAGATCCAGGCACCCACTGGATGCTGCGGGAGGGCCAGAGCACAGCACCTCCTCTGTGCTTGTCACCCTCCCCAGGGCTGGCCAGCACTAGCCACACCCTTGCAAGTCTCCAACCAGAAAGTAGGCTGGGCCCAGGTAGGTTTTAGGATAAGTCAATGAAAATGTGCACAACTTTTTATTAGCTAATGAGTAGGATCCATTTTGGGAGTGAAAAAAAATTCTTACATGGATGTAAGTACACCTAAGGTCTCACCCTAAATAAAATAATTACTTTTGTCCTAAGTCCAGTTCCCAGTCAGAGATTTTGCCCTGTGCTTATTTCTAAGTTCATTAGGGCACCCCCTTTCTCCCCAGTGAAAGCAGGGGTTGAGGTCTCTCAGAAATGCTACAAGAGAAGCTCATTTTCTGTCTGACACTACCTGAGCTGAATCCCTGCCCCTTGGGAGGGCATGGGCTGGATATCCATAATGTCCATAAAATCCAGGTTTTGGCTGGGATAGTTAATGTCCTTCCAAGTAGCTGGCACAGTGCTGTGTTTTGGATTTAGGGTGAGAACAACAGTGGTAACACATGGGTGGTTTGGTTGCTGCTTAGCAGGGCTGACACAGATTCAGGGACATTTCAGCTTCCCATGCCTTGCCAGTGAGCAGGAACACAAGGAGCAGGGACAGCTGACCCAAACAGGCCAAAGGGATGTTCCAAAGCAGAGAATGTCACACTCAGTACACAAACTGGGAGCCACTGATCACTGCTCAGGAATGGGCTGGTTATTGGTCTATGGGTGGTGAGCAATTGTAGTTTGAGTGAGTTTTATTCCTCTCTCTCCTTTTCATTACCATTATTATTATTATTAGAAATATGATTAATATTGTTGGCCTGCTCCATCACCCTGAGATCAGACCATGTCCTGGGACAGCTGCAGCCTCCATCCAGTTGACAATACCTTATCTTTCCAAGCTCAAATAGAAGTACCCAAAGTGGCTCTGTGATTTTTTCACCAAATCAATATCTGAGAGCATAAATTCCTCACCACATAAAGCAACATATCAGCTCTAAATAATAAATGAGGTAGAAGTGTACAGCTGGTTTAGAAAGACCAGAGAGACCAAGCATTACATCATTTACTGTCTGTTGCTAAATTCATAAAAAGCCTTACCTTACAACCAATCAGCAAATCCCACTTTTCTGTGGTGTAACTCCAAACTCAGGATGGCAAATATGTGAAATATGCTCTTTTAAAGTAGCCAGCTTCAGTACTCCAGCAACCAAGTCTCACCCCAGGCTGGTCCCCTCTACCAAACTGGCACAAGGTTAATTTGGAAAAGTCTCTGAATGTAATTATATGTGTACATATATGTAAATTCACCATCACATTTGGCATCATCTGGTGATGTAACATGGTTTAGCTGAGGTATCTCTGCCACCCCACTGCATCTCCCAGCTCTAGGAGGAAAGGATGGCTTATGGGTGTCTTTGGGGAATATTTCCTTCCCCTGCTAACTGCCAGGACAGCAGCTTGGGGCCATTGAATTATTTTGCCCTCAGGTTTTCCCAGCAGGCTGCTGGGAAGCCCTACAGATCTGGCCAAGCTTCTATCAGCTGCACCAGGCACAGCATTCCTCCAAGCACTGTCCATCCCCTGCAGCAGACCTAGGCAGAGAGGCAGGATATTAGAAATAAACCTAGATTTCCAGGGAGCAGATATAACCTGTAACATGCAGTTTGAAACTACCAGAGGGTGAATGCACACTATGGAGCAGTGATTGAATATGCCTCCTGCAGATGATTTCTGCATCACTTTCTGGATGGCTTTAAAGCTGTCAGGTGCAGTGTCATTGGTGTTCAGTCTTATAAGCCCCTTTCCCTACCATGGACTCACAAACAGACCAGCCTACATTTCCAGAACAATGACAAGAATACACAGAGCATGACAATTCTCATTTGGGGTGAAGATTTGCTGGATTTCTTTCCAGCCCAGCAAACCCATCTGTGTTCTGATCCATGCACTGAATAAGGGTCCCACTGAAGTGCAGTGAGGCTTTTTGCCTGTGCAAAGCACCTTCAGCATAGGAGATTCAGTCAGCACTGACTGATGAACAGGTAGTTGCTCTGACACAGCAGGATTTAGGAAGAATACTTTCCATGCCTGGTATTATTTTGATCTATGTTGCTAAATCACATTCCTCTCTCCCCCCCACTGATCAGATGACAAACCCCAGCAAGATAGCAAGGGGCACAAAAGCACAAGACTTGGTACTGCTGCTCATGCTTTTAACATACCTTTTGCAGATAAGTGACTTTGGATTTACAGCCTAAACCAGCAGAAAGGATTTGCTACTTCATCAAAATACGGCCATAGAATGGGTTTGGGTTTGAAAGGACCTTGAAGATCATCTTGTTCTACCCCTCTTGCCATTGGCAGGGTCACTTTCCACTCTCCCATGTTGCTCCAAGCCCTGTCCAGCCTGGCCTTGGACACTTCCAGGCATGGGGTAGCCACAGCTTCTCTGGGCAACCTGTGCAAGGGCCTCAGCACCCTCACAGCAAAGAATTTCTTCTCAATATCCTAACTAACCCTTCCCTCTGCCAGTTTAAAGCCATTCCACCTTGCCCTATCACTCCCCTCTACAGCTCTCTTGGTGGCCTGTGTTCTCCTGCATGATTCCTTGTGGCTTAGCAGGTTAGGGATAAGTGATTATCCCCATCTTCCACTGCTCTGTCATTGATCACCCCATGCTAGCACAGTCCTTATCTGGAAGCAGGCAGGTCTGAGCTCCCATCTTTAACCAGGCTGTTGGATTTGGGCTCTGGGGAGACAAAACCAGCACCAGGAGCCTCAGCTGTGCCAGCCTGGCAGGAACAGTCAAGCAGGGCAAGGGCAGTCTTTGGCTCCCCAGCACAGATGCTGTTTTCACATGTCCACTCTGAGAAACAGAGGAGCCACATGCAGGGAAAGTCAATGTGAGCCCTCTGCCAGTGTTATTTGAGAGCAGTGACTTCAATATTTAAAGCATCCCTGGCTGCAGGTGCAGCACTCTGGAGTTATCAACATTTCCCATGTTAGACAGCTAGCTAGTGCTGACCCCAAGGCTTAAATTAGTAACAAGATTACTCAGAGAAAAGTAATGTTCTGAAAACCTTTCTGGGACAAGGAAATATGCCAAAAGTAAGCTTGGCCAGTGTACTTAATAGATAGAAACCCATTTGTTTCTTTTTGAGAACTTAATTAAATTTCCCATGAATTCATTTGTAATAACAGTAATGAGCACCATATAAGGAAATCTTCAATGAGCCCTTAGCAAGGTAATTTCCTGAATTTAGCTTATATCTTCATAATGTTCAAAGCCAGCTAGGCTCTAAAGTACAGCTGGTGTGCATTATTCCATTCTGAGTAGGAGGGCGTGGATGGACTGGGTAAAATAAATTACTGTGGTGCTTTGACACCGAGTTTTATTGCCTGTAGAACGATGCTTGGTCATATTCAGAGAAGCATCAAGTAGAGAGTTAACAGGATTTCTTCTGTTTAACAAAGAAGCTTTCGGGAGGGCAGTGCACGTGTCTTACCCACTCCAACACTCTCCTTCAGTGCTCCTTGGCCCTCAGTCAGTAGCCAGGAGGGGACCAAGCCACCTGAAATCAAACAGGACAAGCTGGAAGCTCTCCTGTGCTCTACAGCCTTCTAAGTCACAAGAGAAGGAAGTCAGAATGAGAAGAGCCTTCTTCTCATCAAGGGATTCACACACCCAATTTACAACCCTACCTGCTTCTCAGGCCTTTTTCTGTGTTTCACATGCACAAACATGGTAAAAAATTGTAAGCTAAGTGCCAAAGAAGAAATGGTCACTTCTGACTAAGGCTGATGGCTGAGAGCAAGTCTCCTTCCTTTATACAGAGGATAGAAGGAGCTTCCACCACTACCTCCATGTGTGTGCACTCAGAGCCCAAGTGCTAATTACAGCAGCTGTAATTAAAACTTGGCCAAGATTTCTAAAACCTTACCCTCCCTACCACTGATTTTGGCTGGCATTTGGTAAATGTTCCAGTCCTAACAGAGGTAGGGTAAGTCCCAGTACAAAGAGACATCCGGGGGTATCTTGGGGCAGAAGCTGAAATCAAGAAGCTGCTATGTCATGGGTGACAACAGCCATGGCAGAGCAGGTGTGCAGCTGCTCTTTGGAAGAACCACAGGAATGCTGGGGAAGAGCGAGAGGAGAAGCCAGAGAAGAAAATCCCAGAATGGACATATGCTGGGGAGGGTGCTGGTGTTCCCCCTGACAGCCCAGGCAGGGCAGGGCACTGTAACTACCACAGAAACAGAGCTCTTGCTCAGAGCCCACGGCAGCCCAGGGGTAAATTAAAACACATTTAAGCCATTGGAATCATGCTCATAGATTTCAGTGAGCTCCAAGTGCAAAGGGTGTCAAGAAATCCTCCAAGGGACTAATCCTGCGCTCAACAATGCCAGCTACCACAGAGTTTCCACACCTCAGAAGAAAGTGATGTTATATTTTCCATCATTAATATGTAACAACAAACCCTCTGCTCGCTGGGAAGCTTCCTAAGCTCCCACAGTGACTCGGCTCAAAAGCTAAAGGCCTGGCAGCACAGCCACTTCATCCCTAATCTCCTTTTTACAGCTAAGCCAACTCTCCTCGTGTGGTGACGCAGCTGCCTCGGGGGTTGGCTTTCAGGTCAATACCTCCTTAGAAGGGGGATCCCAGCTGGATCTTCTCTCTTCTTCCTGACTCATCTGCTCCTCCTGCAGCATGCTGAGACTTCCAGGGGTGTTGATGCTACAGGAAACTGCAGCTTTGTAGTGAGCCCATCCCAAGCACTGTCAGACAACCTAGGGAGAGCTCTGCCCCCCTCCTGCTTGCCTAAATACCCTGCCCTCAGCACCAGCCAGGGAGAACACATAGTTTCTTCTCATTAACTCTATAATCATGCCATTAGATTTGGTATGTCCCAGCTTTCCAAAGGTACCATGGCCTTGATTGTCCCACCTGCTCCAGCAGTATTATTCTGCTCTGAGAAGCCCAGGGAGAGCCCTGTGATGATGGGTGTGGATCTGCTACACCCCAACATCCTCCTCACTTCACTGGGAGTTTTGCTCTTAATGTGAGTTTTGTTATAGTTTTACAAGTTTTATTGCTGCCCTACTCTTTCATGGACATTTACTCAAGAGTCTTTAAGGTTTCCTTTACCTGAAGGCCACGTGCCCACAGTGGTCAGCCCTGGTTTTACTGGGACATCTGTACTGAGGTCAGAGCAACCAAGAGTCTCACCAGTGACAGGTTGAAAGCAGAGGGGGACCCCTGGGATATACTGAGGTTCATCACCAAATGTAAATGACTGGCAAACTTGGTATAAAGAATTCCCTGATGGAGCAAGACCCTGGAGTCGTGCCCTTGTTGTCAGGGAGAAGCCCCATTGGTCCCTGCTCCATCCTCCTCATCCTCCACAGCTCCCGCCCCTGTCCCGCCGTGCCGGTGGGAGTGTGCACAGCTGGGATGTCCAGTGTCTCCTCTGGGTCATCTCCTGACTTGCAGTGGTCAGGGGGAACTGAGCTGGTGCAGGGCCACTGCCAGTCTCAAATTCCTCTTGTTCATCCAAGCCCCACATCCATCAGACTCCAGGCACCTTTGGCAAGCCCTTCTCGAGCACAAACCTCACCTCAAGGCCTCCTTGCTGAAGCATTGCCATGTATTTCTTGTTTCCTAGACCATCTGGGTGAAACTGGGGGAGATCTTCCACACTGGGAGGCTCTGCTTTGGGCTGGTTTCTTTCATCCATCCCTCCAGGTTGCCCCCCTTGCACATTCCCAAGGAGTGGCAGCTGAAAAGAGCTGGCCTTGAGAGAGCTGCCCTTGCTCCAGGGACAATATTCTGTTACACTGAGCACATTCAGGCTCTGAAGAGAAATAATTCATGGATTATTGCTTTGCTTTTACAAGCAAGAAAGAACCAATAAACGCATGACATCTAATGGTCAAGAAAATGACCTAAACAAAATTGCTGTAGGATATTGTGGAAGCCCGACCTCCTCCTGCCCATTTGTTCTTAGAAAGCAGCACACGGAACTGAGCAACCACAAAATGAACAGGAGCTGAGCAAAGACTTTGTGCAAAAGGGACCCTTTGCATTTGACATGCTCTGTCAGATTGAATTTTAATTACAGCTCCCCTCTGGAGCTGGCACGGGAGGGGAATGCTAATGACAGGGGGAGAGGGAAGGGATCAGTGATGGCAATCGCCAGCCCTGCACTTCATAAAGCCCCTGATGGCCAGGAGAGGTGACCTGAATGTAGACAAGTATAAACCTTGATGGCTTGGTTTCCCATTTAGGTCCTGCTATTTTGCCCCAAGTGTGGGCTACTGCTTGGAGTAAAACACATTTGGGTGGATTTCATGGATTAAACCATTGCAAGGTGCAGCCCGTTGGTGACAAGATTGGAGGAAATAGGTTTAGTTGAACAAATATGACCTCAGATCACTCTCCCAATGATCAGTCAGCCATCACTTATGAATTATTATAATCTGGTGACACTATTTGCTGAGTGCTATGTCTCTCAGGATCCCGGTTTTTGAGTTTTATAGAAACACCTCTGGCAAATATCACTTGACAAGTGTGTCACCATGGTGGCTCTGTAGCTCCACTAATTCTGGCCATGGTCACATGCAGGCTCCTTGCATGGCATAAGCATTATACACACACTAAATGCTCTAAAACCATCACAGGCAGCATCAGCAATGTCCCTCCTGTTCTCTGCCTAGAGAGAGAAAACATCTCAATCAGATGGTGATCACCAAATGTGTGACAAGCATTAGTGCAGCAAATATTTGGGATGCTGATACATATCTCAGCAAAACCTACTCAGGGCATGGGGGTCCATGTAAAGATTTAACTAAGGACAGAGTGGATTTGGAGCACAAAACCCACTACCAAAAGCTACAGATATTTATAGTATATATCTATAGTATATAGATATTTAGAGGTTACTCAGGGTATTACACCTCCTTGAGGTCTAGCTGCAGTCAGTCAGAGACACTCACACTATCCAGCTGGACATTTCAGACCTCTTCTTGCTTCTCCCTTCAAAAGAATAAGAAACAAAATTTATATTTCTCAAAATGGTCAAAGCACCTATCTTATTTTATTTTATTTTATTTTATTTTATTTTATTTTATTTTATTTTATTTTATTTTATTTTATTTTATTTTATTTATCATTTCATTTCATTTCACTTCATTTCATTTCATTTCATTTCATTTCATTTCATTTCATTTCATTTTTTTCTGCTACTCAAACAGCAGCCAGCTATCACAGAAATGCAAAGTCTGCTTATCAGAGTGAGTGGCTGATCTACATAGATTGTGTGACAATCATAAAATCCTTAGGGATCAGAACAAAGGCTCTCACAAGCTTTTGTTGTAAGAGCTCGATCTATTCCTGCGGGGAAATTCTGTGTTCTGTTGCTGTCTGCTTGCACAATAGAAAGATGTTTTCCCTGCATTATTGGGGTTAGTAATGCAATGTTTGCTATTCCATTGCTGGATACTCCTGCCAAAAGAATTTGTATTGCCTCACATGCTATTGATAACATGCAGTTGCTTGGGAAAAGCTGTTTCACCCAGAGGAATAAATCAGACAGGAGTTTCATAAAATTAAAATACCATTTAAAGCTATAAATTACCTGTGACCTGCAACATGTGTTGCTGTGCTCCATTCTTGGTTTCTACAGTTTCTATAGTGTATTTTCTATAGCTTTTGTAATTTATTCTCACCTTTAATATTTATTATTATTAATATTTATTCTCACATTTAAATAATTCTCACCTTATTTTTCTGTCTTTCCATTGTCCTACACTGTAAGTAATAATTAATTCATGTAAAATTTTCCAGTGGATAAAAGTGGCTGGTTTATGCCATCTAGCAGTGACATGAGATAAGATCTGTACCTTCTACATTGCAGCAGCACTTTTAACCACAGCCAGAGCTTCCTTCACTTTGGCATCAAAGGAACAAAATAATTTTCTTCAGTAACATTTTTTCTGCCTTTTGCCAGAACAGGATGATCTCAACAAAGCAGCAACAGAAGAATGAGCAGCCTTATTCCTGAAGCATCTAGGAATTCAATGTGGACAACTAAATTACTTATTCACCCTAAAATGTTATAATTGCTACATTTCTTTCATAAAAATGCTCAGTCATAATGTATTGCAAGATTAGGGGTTTATGGTTTGCCTGAGAAAATCTAATACAGTCTGAGGGGTTGATACAGGAGAGGTAACCTGGAAGTACCTGGAAATACATTAGAAGACAGGTTTCACAGAGCAAGAAGAACCTAAAATTTAAAAAAAAAAAAGGGAAAAAAAAGGAATAAATAATTTATTTCTCCTTCACTTGAATTTTTGAGGATGGTTTTCAATACAAAAGTAGAACTCCTGGTGTAGTTCAAAGTGTGGCTGCATTGATGTAAAGGCCTCTGGGGCAGCTGGGAACGTCTCTGCATGACAGGAGTAATTTTCAAAGAGATTTTAAGCAAAGAATACTCATCTTTCTAGATACTTATACAAATATAAATATATATATGCCATATTACTGTCTATTTACTTTCCCCAGGCTGCACATTCAGCAGTGTGGCCCCAGGCCAGCCCGTGGCTCCAGGCAGGCTGAGATCCTCTGGCTCACACCAGGGTTTCACGTGAACTCTGCTACTCCCAGGTTACAGGGGAGGGAGGAAGCTGAGCCCCAATGGATGCAGCCAGTTCCCCCCAAAATGGCAAAGTCAGAAAAAAAGTCAGCTGGAATTCTCCAGCTGGGTTTGATGCTGTTTTCTCCTCCAGTATTTCAAGTACATCTGAGCATCCACCAGCCATCAGTGGGAGAGGGAAAATCAGCCTTTAAGTCAGCACAATTCCCACCAGGCAAACTCCTAATTCTCTCCTAATTAAGCCTGGCAGCTGAAGCTGGATGAAAACCGTGTTGTATTCCATCCAGCCTTTCAAGGGGTCTCTGCTAAATCAGAAAGAAGTACTTTAATCTGCGTTAGGAGAGATTTTGAGCACAAAACTGTGTCTGGAAAGTCAAATGCTTTATGCATCCCTCAGGCACATGAAAAGATCTCCCCCGGCAGAGCAGGGGAGAGCTGAAATCTGCTATAGCAACTGGCCACTAGCAACAGGAACAAACAATCTCCTGTCCCATTATTTCAACTTTCTGAGTTATCCTGTGAGAGGCAGAGAGGGTGGGAGGCTGGTGGTGCACGGGGTTCAGATTCTGCACCCTGAAGGATTCAGGCCAGAGGCAGAGATCCTGGATTTGGTACCTTTGTGCCTCACTTTCCCTTCCCCCTAAGAGGAATAGTTTTGTTTCCTTTCTCACTCCCACACGGGATGCTAAAGTCCAGGCAAGTGGATAAGCCAGAGGCCCCACATGAGTCAAAATTATTGCTTGTACATATTTGTGCTGCATTTGCAAGAAATCCTCTTGGCTTAAGTAGGAATAAAAAGTTGGATGGATATTTCCTGGCATCTTGAGCAAATGGACTTAATAGTCCAGTTGTTTTTTTATGTTTTGAAATGAAAAAAAAAAAAAAAGAGAGGTTGTTTCCACTAAAAGGGGCTGACAAAGCCAGGCAGCTTCCCAAGATGAGGATTTTTTGAGCATTAAGTTAGAGATAACAGAGGTTCTGCTGTGCTGGAGACCTGTGTGAACACAAAGCAGGCGAGCATTTCTGCAGCCAGGAACGGCCAATTCCTCTCAGTCCACACCTCTCTGAGGGTTTTCAGTGTGGGGAATTATCATTTAGAGTTCACATATTAAAGCAAAAACCTCCTACCACCCTCAAACCCTTCCCCATTTACTGTATTTTCCCTCCTATTTGGATTCTCTGCTTGGGTTTTTCCCCCCTGGTGCTGCTTAGAGCAGAGAGGATCCATATCCTTGTGCTCCTGGTGCTCCCATGCTCCCCCTGGCCAAGGAGGAGGCTTGAAAATCCTCACAAAGTGCTCAAAAAGCTGCTTTTGTGCAATAAAAAGATTACAGTAGGAGCAGATAACCCTTTTCCTTGGTGCACATCACGTACCACCTCTGGCAACATCATGCTGCTTGCAGTGGAGGTTTCCTCTACAAAAAATAATGGAATTCTGCCACTCAGATGCCTGGAGGGGAAGGGACTGTCCTTCTTAATAGAAATTAGATCTGTGCAGCCCTGGAAACACCTGGCTTGGTTTGCATTCAAATGCCACCAAAATATTTACATTTAATTGGGTAACTGTCAACACAACTGTCAAAACGGCTTACTATGAGAAACAAGGGCAATTT
This sequence comes from Nicator chloris, assembly GCA_013400495.1. Classification (NCBI taxonomy): domain Eukaryota; kingdom Metazoa; phylum Chordata; class Aves; order Passeriformes; family Pycnonotidae; genus Nicator; species Nicator chloris. Next base: position 648,393 of record WAAE01025737.1, read on the forward strand.
ACTTCAAAATTAACTACTCAATTGGTTTGCATTTAAAAAGCAATGCTCTGACTCCACTGTGACAAGCTTGCTCATTTTTCATCAGTGTTTTATGCAGGATCCCACCACATGTTACCATTTTCTCTCCCCACAGCAAAGCCCAGGAAACAAAAAAAAAAAATGCTCTTCTGTGCCAGCCCTTTACAAGACTTGTGCAAAAGACAAGAAGCCAGAATAATGTAGAAATGATAAATAATGCATGGCCAAAGCGATCCTACATAATCTGTGGTGTTGGGAGCTGTGCAGATCTTCATTGTGATCCTTTCAGTGTTGTTGGTTTCCTTTGACAAGGTTAAAAATACTCTAGTAGTCCCAAATATTCATTTTCTTCCCATCAGTTCCTCCTCCTGTGCTCTCCGTGGGGGCTGAGGGTTTGCTGTGAGGGTGGATCTGTTTACTCTGCTCCCAGGAGAAAAGCAGGATGCTGACAACTCCCGTCCTGCTGAAAGCCAGGGGATGCTCAGCCACGAATGCATGAAGCATTTGCTGCTTCCTCAAGGCCTTGTGATGGCTTTGATCTTGCACCCAACACACTCAGCCACCTTCCTGCAGCTCGTGATCTGACCCCAGGATGGGCCTCGCACACCAGAGAATAAAATATCCTGCTAAAATGAACCATTTTGGGGCTGAAGGGTGAGGGATGCCACGTTTGGATATCTGGGTAATGGTATCCTACTGTCAAGAAAGAGCAAGCATGGGGAAGGAGCCCACAGGCTTTCCTTGGAGGAAGCAGAGGGAGTGGGAAATATTTTGAAATGAAAAGTGAAAATGGTTTCAACTAAAGCAATTCAGAGCTGATTTTAAAGTCCAGCTGCAGGAAGCCTAGTGAAAAATCCCAGTTCACAGGAGAGTGAAGCCAGGTGGTGCTCAGGCTACAGCAGGCTTATCACAGTATTTTAGAATCAAACACTTTGATTTTTTTGTATAAATATTGTGGAGAAATATCTGTGGGTTTTTCTTTCTGTACGATCTGGTGCAGCCCAAGAGGATTGTTTGTGGTGAAGGACCTGCAGACAAGAGGCTAACACATGCTTTTTTCCTACAGTGCTGTCAAAAGCAGAGCCCCAAAACCACCAACCCCCTTGCCCCAGCAGCCTTGCTGCTCCCAAAAAACAGTTTAAGCACATTATAGCCACATCAGTGCCTTCTGAGATAGGCCCCATCTTTCTCTATGCAATATATCAGAGCAGAAAACAACTGTAATATATAATCTGACACATGCTGTCACAGCTGGAGGCCAACCTGTGCCTCACACGCGAGGTCTAATGCTAAGCTTTCTTAGGATGCATCATTTGAGATGTAAAAAAAAAAGTGTAACATACTGGGGGAAAAGGAAAAAAAATAAGATAGTGCTCTTCCTCGAGGCTGAAAAGAAAAATGCACAGAGTGCAGAAAATAATTACTTCAAGCAAGTGACCTGATCTCAAAAGTGACCTGAATTCAAAAGAATTCAGGTACTTGTGTTCTGCACCACCTTTGAGAACACAGGAGGAAATCTGATCAAAAGAAGAATGGGATTATTGTAATTTGATGGTAACTTGAGGGCTGGCCCCAGCCCATCTCTCTTTGAAGTCAGGGGAGAGATGGCAATTTCATTAAGCCAGTGACAGTTTCATGAAGTCCCAGTGACAGACTGATACCCGTGGCTTGTTGGCCCCGGGTGTAAGCTGAGGAGCAATCGCAGCTCGGAGTGATTCCCAGGGTGTGCAAGGTGCTCCTGGGACAGGTGCAGAGGCACCACAGCCCTGCCTGCACTGCTGCTTTGCCTGTTTATCAGCCCTCAGTCACTGGATCAGAGCAGGGCTCTCACTCAGGGCCATGTACACCCCAAACGAGCCTTTCTCCCAGCCAGGGCTGCTGTGCAAAGCCAGGGCACCTCATGGAATTCTCATCAGTGCTGTTCAGCTCACCCAGAAAACTGGACCAGGCTTATTTTACCACAAATCCAATCCAAGGTTAAACTCTCCACTGACTGCAATTACATGTGCATCTCCCCATGTTTTCATCTGGAGGGAAGATTTCACCTGGAGGGATGCTGGACCAAGGCACCTGGAAACCCCTCAGTGCAGGCTGTGACTGGGTCTTCTCCCTTCCTGTGTGCTCTCAGTGGCTTCTCAACACAGCTACAAGGAGATCATACCAGGACAACACACTGGTCTGTCTGAAAGGAGAATAATGAATGCATGAAAAAAAAAACCACCCCTTCATCACAAATAACTGTTTGCCACAACTGATTACATTCGTTTTGACCCTTACATAAAATAGAGCTCCTAACCTGCAGTGTGCTTAAAAGAAAGGGATAGGCAAGAAAAAAAGGTGAAGAAGACAGCAAAACTAGTATTTTGGCTGTGATGAAATCAGGATTTGAGAAACTATCCCTGAAGAGTGCTGGGAGAAAAGCATGGTATTGTTTTGATAAGAAAGGAAAAAGGATTCTGGAGTCCAGGACCATTTACAAGCCAGTGTTGGAACTTAGACATGTTTTTTAATGACACCTTTTTCAAAGCAGCCCATTGATTCATGATTTTGGATCAGCTAAGACCTGAATCTCAGGTCAGATTTTACAGTCTTAAAACTGCAAAACCAATAAAGCAGTGACCAGACCACTTTCCCTGCTCTGATTACCTGCTCTGAGATGTATCCATAGCACTTAACCACACTGCAGTGATGCCTTCAGAATTAATGCGTGGAAAGGATTTGAAGGATTATTTGAAGTTCAGTGTCATGTACAAGCTGAGGCCAGGAAATGCAGATAAATCATAAAGAAAACAATGAGGTTCCTTCAGGAATGTTTCTATCACTCATTCTTTGATTTAATTATTTGCCTGATTCCAGAACACAACCCAGAAACCCCTTCTGATGTAAGCTGTTCCCTAAGCAGCAGGAATTGTGCATGATTTTGATGTATTGATTAAACTGCCACAGAATGATTTGAGATGAAGATTGAATACACTGAAAGTAATAAGATATGATTGAAGCTGAGCCCTTCCATGGATTAGAATGGACAGCTTTTTCTGCCACACTGCTCTCGTTTATCAGAACACCAATAATGTTTATTACTTTAAGAGTTACAGCTTGCTGGTTAGATTTAGACAAAACTAAAGCTGCCTGGGCTCAGCAAACCCGTTTACTCTGAGACATTTGAAGCTTCAGGGCAGGGCAAAGCGTATGAAAAATGCAAGAAAGAAAATCAGCTCCTGAGATAACTGTGAAACTGCAGGCACCAGGCCAGAGACAGCAGGTCCTTTCTGGACCAACTAATCCCAAATTGAGGATTTTAACTGTCCTTCAGACTCACCTGCCAGTCCATCTGCCACCTTTGCACTCATGTGCAGTGAGCATCTTCACAGCATTGCACAGGGAAGTCCCAGTTCCTTAAAACTTGTATTTCCTATAGAGGGCCAGAGAGAGATGGAGGTTTGTGTCTCTAAAGCATCTGACAGCTAAAATTCCCAGAAAGAGTCATGAGCTGCAACCAAGGCTCATTTTTTTTTCTGAAAATGTGGGGGGAGTTATCTGAAAATATTCCAGGTTTAAATTTCCTGTGCTCTTTTTCTTCCTCCTGTGAAGTCTTCCTGACAACCTTCCCCTTCTGATTTCAGAAGATCCCCACAACCCCAATTCTGAGCACTCTTTCAACTAATTACACAGCTCCTCTCTCAATAATGTAATCTCCGTTAATAATTTATGAAATATGTTTGAGTCATCAGACCAAAGAGGTCACACAAAGATAGTGACTGTGAAATGGAAAATGTGTTGCTCAGTTGCTTAATGAATTGCAGATGCATGCTCATAACTTGGAAAAACTGAAGCACATCACATTTTGGGGGACAATAAAGCCTTGAAGTGTGTTATGGATTTATGAGCACAAGCAAAGCTACAGCATAAAAAAATATTGTCATTACCTAAATATGCAAATATTCCAAGTATTCAGTATGCAAGAGGAAATGTCTGCTCTTACAAGCTATTTGCAAAGTAATGAAAATGAACTTTTTTGCATTATATGATCATGGAGCATGTAAAGAGCAATTGGTACTTCAATGGGGATACTGTGGATTTCTGATTTCAAGGTGTGTTTTATCAGCCCCGCTGGCTGTGCCAGGGCTCAGCAGCCCTGTAGGATTTGCAGAGTGGATGTTTAGTCCCACCCCGAGCTGTGCTGCCCCTGGCAAAGAGATAAATGAATATATGAAGGTTTCTGGAGGGAGGCTGCATTTTTAGTCAGTCCCCAGGGAATTTTAAAGCAAGCATTCCCTTCCATAGCTGAACTGTCTACAGTGGAGAGCTGTCCCTGTTTTGTAGTAAGTGCTAGTCTGCAGGGCAAAGCTGTGGGTCTGAAGTCTGTCTGTCTGTCTCTGAGGATGCTGAACACACACCTCGTGTGTCTCTGCTGTCCAGCACTGCCAGACAAGGACAGGGATGTGACCCAGGAGTTTTTCAGCTTCTTCAGCTCTGGGTGAACTGCTCCATCCACACGCCCTTGTTAGTCATGCCAGCTGATCAGGCAGCAAATCTGGCTTTATCACAGTCCTGTGTAACTGCAGTTACAACTTCCTCGTGAGGGGAAGAGGGGCAGACACTGATCCCTTCTCTGTGGTGATCAGTGACAGGACCTGAAGGGCCTGAAGTTGTGCCAGGGGAGGTTTGGGTTGGATGTTGGAGAGAGGTTCTTTCTCCGTCAGAGGGTGATTGGGCGCTGGAACAGATTGCCTGAGGAAGTGGTCACAGCACCAAGCCTGAAAAAGTTCAAGAAACGTTTGGACAATGCTCTTGGACACACGGTGTGACTCTTTGGGATGGTGCTCTGCAGGGCCAGGAGCTGGACACAATGACCCTTGTGGGTCCCTTCCAACTCAATATATTCTGTGATTCTGTGACTCTGTTCTGCCTGTTGGAGAGTGAAGGGAAAAGCACGGCCCCCATGCTGGGATTTGAGGATTTGAGGATGAGCAGTTTCATGGAGTGCTGAACCAGCTGGGTGCCCTCCCAGGGACAGAGCTTCCACCCATCTAGATGAAAAAAGCTCTGAGGACACAACTTCACATTATGTGGCATCAAAACTGAACATCGTCTGTGTTACAGCGCTGTAATTTATTTAAATTTCTCACCAAAGCATTACACCATAAAAGGCATAAATGCTGAAAGCCCCATCTGCTGAAGCTCTTGGGTGTGTGGAAGGGAGATAGCCACCAATATGCTCAGGTGGTAGCTGATAAACCACGCCTGGCTTTTGGGGAGAAATCACAGGTTTTGCCCTGTGTTACCCTTTGCCGCGAGCAAAACTCTGTTTGCATCAGTGAAGGAATTTCTGTCTCCTAAACCTGTACTGGGACCTAACAGAAAAAAACATGAGGAGGGCAGCACAGGTTTGTGGACCTCTCACAGCTGTGGTGTCTACAAAAACCACACTGGCATTCTCTGGTGACGCCCACCACGAGCATCCCGGTAGGAACAGCGCTGCCCCCTGAGATCGTTTGGGATCGTTTGGGATCCTTTGGGATGAGCATTTGGCACGCACCCACAGACCCCACTGCTCCTGTGGGGTCTGCTTCTTACAGGTCCCCAGGCAACGCTGTCTGGCTTCACGGCTGTTAATTACTTGCGTCTCTGTTAATTAGCTGTCTGCAGTCGGGCATGCCGGAGCGGTGACAGCCTGGGAGCCTCTCCCCATGGGCTTTGTTCCCCGGCCCTCCCGTCTCCCCCTCCCCAGCTCCCGGCCAGAACATTTCATTTTAGTCACGGTGCCACAGGCCAGGCCCCGGAGGACCTTTAAAATTAAACACTGGATGAAGTACAGTGGGGAGAAGAGGGAGGAGAAAGGGGCAATTTCAGCTCCTCAAGCATGCAACTCAAGAGCTTTTGTGATGACTCTCAATGTATTTTTTTTTTTTTCAGCTGGCCACAAATCATGTCCTTGGCTGTCCAAGGGAAACTGTCTCTATGATGGAAATTTCCACACTTGCCTTGCTTTCTTTCTTGCTCTTTATTGTGGCTTTGCTGCCTTCAAGACATTGTAAACAATTGAATTTTTACAGAAAGGAAGGTGGGGTTTTTTTGTTGCAGAAAAAGAAATTCATCCCTGATTTGCTACGTTTAGAAACACACCATCCAGAATAAATTCTCCTCTTGACATTTGCAGTTACTGGGAAGCAAAAGTTCTTCATTCAAAGACTCTGTGATTGAAGACACATCACACGATTTTCAGCAAAAGAAGTTCATCACAGGACTCATTTCCTAGAGGCATTAAGTTGGAATTATATTTCTTTTGTTAGGATGTTAAACAAAAATAAGTGGTTTGAAATTTCAGCTAACAGCTGTGAAACAGCCTGGGCAAAAAAAAAAAAAAAAAAAAAAGAAAAAATTCACCAGGAATAATTCATTCATCGCTTTCCACCTGCAAATTGCCTGACAACAGGTTGAGTTCTTACCCAAATGTTATGGTGATTGTTAAAACAGTACAAAATTATTTTCGCAAATGTTTCTTGCTTGGTAATTTCCTGGTGGCCCAGTCACTGTAGACATCTGACATTTGAAATTCAAATTCCAAGCCCTTCTGAGGGGATGCACGGATTGCAGGAGCAGACCTGAGCTCTGCTGGCTGAGCACACCTCGGGTCTCTGCTGCAGTGGTCCTGATGGAGCCCCAACCATTCCACAGCAATCCAGGTGATGCTGTAGGCATGTACACTCCTGTCCCCCTCCAAATTAGGCAGTTCTGGTCCTAAATTATTCTGTTTTATGAATAAGACTTCTGTTCCTGAGGCCTAAATGAACTCTTTTTACAACAGCTTTTCTTTTGCCCTCTCCCAGATTTTCCAACATGGCTTCTTAAAGCAAAGAAGGTCCACAGTGTTCCTTGTGCTCTCCACACCCCAGAGTTCCTTGTCCTCTGTCACTTAATGTATCTGCTTCCTCATGTGTGTAGGCTGGAGTGTTTAGGTGTCATTTACAGGGTGTGTGAGGTTTAGGAACTCGCTGATCCAAATGTGTGCTGTTTGGAGGGCTGGGAAATGCAGGGCCAATCCCTGCTCCATGAGAAACAGCACAGAGAGGGTTTTCAGGGCTCCTTGGGGTGAGAAACAACAGCACACCCCACCCTCCTGCTTCCCTTTGCAGCACAGGGGCAGAAGTTATTTCAATCAGCTCCTAAACCACCACCTTGGAGACAGCCCAAATGCTGCTGATGCACCCCGAGGTGCTGTGCTGGGCTGGCAGCCACAGCCTCTCAGGAGCTGGTTCATGAGCAGCCTGCAGCAGGGTGACCTTGGGGGGCTGCAGAGGTGACCTGGCAATGAATCGGAGACATTCCCTGGCGACAAACGTGAGGATGTGAAACACCTTCACTGTCTGCAGAGCCAAGTGAGAGGGGAGAGCAGGGACTCGTATCTCTGCAGCTGTGTGCTAAATGAATTACAGGAGAGAGTGAGGGAATAACACTGGAATTAAAAGGCTTTAAGATAAGATGGAAAGTGGCAGCTGAGCCAGGAAGGCAGGATGGAAGTGGAAAGGTGTTTACATGAGCCAGCAAAGCTTGGGGGATGCTGAGAGCAGGACGGCTCCCCAGTGCCATGAAAAACTGCTCTGTGGAGGAAAGATAGCAGCACAGCAGAGGCCATACTGGGGATTCCTGCAGGAATGCTTTCCAGGGAGGCGTGAGAGAAACACAGAGATGCTCCTCTGCTACCAGGTAACCTAACTCCAATGTTTTTAGTGGAGTTGTGCCATAAGATTCAGCCTGCTGCCACTGGTGTCAGCGCTGGTGCAGGAGGAGGGAGATGCTGCAGCTCAGAGACAGCAAGCTCCCAGCACAGGCAGGGACATCAGCAGCTTTGGCCTCACCAGGTTGCCTCAAACTTTGGAAGGTATGGAAATACCAACCTGTTTCAATCCCAAAGAAATCTTGGCACAGCTGGATGGCACAACTGTCCTGGCTGCTGCCTCAGCAGGTATTGAGGGTGCCTGGCCTGCCCGACATCCGCTCCAGAGACGATTTAAATAAGTTAATGGATTGAACTGGATTCTGCTGATCTCTTTATATTGGCATTTTGGGCCATCAGCTGTCAACAAAGGGAAATCTTAACGACGTATTTAAGGCGCTTGGATTTTGTGGGTAGAGCTGTCAACAGAACTAAAAACAAACAGCACCTTCTGTCACAAAATTAGAAAATCGTGACCCAGGAAACAAAATGCTCAAAGGCCATAACAACCATTCCAAACTTTCCAGTTTGAGCTTAGCACTTATTTATTTCAGGAAGGAGGGGAGAGGGCAAAACTAATGAGAAAAGGGTGCTGGTTAATCTTGTATGGAGGGGCAAGGGGATGGTAGAGGAGATGCCCAGTCCTGGAAGGAATGGAGAGTGGACATCCCCTGAGACCCAGGGGTTAAGGCAGGAGTGGGTGCAGGGACCTGCACTGACACCTGAACACAACATGAAAAATCACCTCTTGCAGAACCTGGCAAGTGGCTGGGGGAGCTTGGCTGTGCGAGCCAATTTGAGCTCAATCAGTCTGTAAGAAATGGAGAGATAAATCAACACAACAAAACACGGTGCAGAAAACCTGGGGGCTGTGGTGGCATTGGATCATTTGGCATGTTGGGCTCTGCTGGCACTCCTGGAGCCACTGAGGGTGTGCAATACCAGGAGCTGTGGAGAGTGGCTTCCAGGAATGGGAAATGCTGAATGACCAGATGAATCTATCCCACATTAAACCTTTCTATGTTGCCTTAAATGAGGCAAATTTTTCCTGCACAGAATTATTTACAGCACTGCTGTGCCATTTGACAGCATTGTTTCCACTCTGCTGGTCCCTGTCAGAATGCCCCAGGAGCATCTGGAACACAAAAACAAGGAGCACCCTCATCTCCCAGCAAACACAGAGCTGGCCTATGGTAGGACAGGAAATTAAAAAATTCACTTTGTCATCTTCCAAGTGTGACACGACCTCTGCATCATGGGAAGAAATCTATCCCATAAGGTTAAATCACTGCTTATCTACTTAATGTCAATCAGACATTAAGCAGATTGACTGGGAGATTCGATTTATTTCTTTTTAAATGAGAACCCAAACAACTTAATACTCCTTCTTGACTTAATCTGCTGGCTGGCTGGGTATCCAATTTGTTGTGTTTGTTTGTTTATGCCTCTTTTGGCCTGTTGGTTCCTGTGGGAGTGGATGTTCTATAACTGGGCTGTTGTGGCAATGGATGAAACCCACCCAGAGATTATCCTTGCTCTGCAGCTCTCTGCATTGGCTGCCCTGACTTTAGCAGCAATTTTTAAACACAGGCTCCCGTGGATTATCCACTTGCTCTGGTGAATACAAATCAAGTTGCTGTTAAGATCAAGATAGAACAATTTGCATATCTGGAGCGTGAACCACTGTAAATGGGAAAAAAGTAGCAAAGTGACACACAGGTAGCAAGGTTAGTCAGCAATTTGAATAAATGGCTCTGCGTGAAGAACGCTGGATTTGGGAACGTTTTATGGTTGAAGAAAGCAGGAAATGTAGATCTAAGATGGCTTTCACAAAACACAACCCAACTGTTAAATGCTTTCACATGAAATTGTCATTTTCTAAACTGTGATATGATAAGTACACTAAGAATTAAAGATGATTTAATACAATTGTAGTCCTAAAATGAAGGACAGTGAGTCACCGCCTCACTTTTAGTCCTTTGATCCAGGTTCCTTCCACAATGGGTGCAGATAAAAGGGGTTAAAGAGGAACTAGCAAAGAACTGATGACGATTTAATCACTGTGGTGATTACCAGGTGCTAATGAAAAGCTTGCTGCTGTGAGATCCTGTGTACTTTCTGTACCTTCCTCGACAAATTTTACACTGGTAGCGGACAAAGTTTTCTGAATCTGCAGGGTGGGATTTACAAAATTTACAATTTACAGGTGTAGGAGCCCAGGTAACTCAAATTTTAATGAGGCAGGTGCTTGTGGATAATTTCTGGATGCCTTGACATGTTGTGGTCTAATCACAGATTCTGTTTGTTTGTTTATACCTTATAAACAGGTGCAAATGCAGCTCCTCTTCTAGACTTAAAAATCCACCAAAACCAGCCTTCTGTGCTAACTTGCACAAGCCAGAAAACAACAAAAACTATTCTCAATTGCAAGAAGAGAAGAAAAGAAGGGTGACTGACTCAAGTGGTCTCACTGCAGTGCCTCCCAGCTCTGTGAAGCACTTACAGTGCCCTCAGGTCAGAGGTTAAGAATCAGAGCTGGCTTTGACTGATGCAGTCTCCTGTCCTCCTGCCTTTCCCTACACAGACGCCTTCTGCATTATCTAAATCCTCCCTGCCAAGCACTTTTCTGACCTCTTCTGTCAACCTGCTGGAAGTAGGGATGCCTACATTGTCATGAAGTGGAGATGAATGTTTGCAGAAAGTGCAGACCTTACTCCCGCTGTGGAACAAGCTTTAAAACCCCCCTAGGAATTAAAGGGTTTAAAGGGTCTCCAGCAGGTCCCTGATGAGCCCTAAGGGCCCTGAGCAGCTGCCCCCAGTGCTCCACCCATTCCCATGGTCCAGGAGCCTATTTAAACTCAGCCAGGGCTATTTAACTGCTGTCTTCAGTCATGTTGGAGGAGAATAGCTGTGTTTGGAGTCTGCAACAGGGATCAAGATCCCTGTTTCACCATGGTTCCATATCCTCTGTGAATCTGCTTCCTGAGCTCCAGCTTGGCCTTGCCTTGCTCAGGTACCTGAGGGCACAGCCTCAGCTGGCAGGATCCCTGCTCCTGTGGAGTGATGCTCTGCACCACCCTTAGAGGTCTTCTGGCCCTCTCTGGTTGCTGATGTTCTCTTTGCCAAAGGTAAGTTCACCTATACCATGTTCTTCCATGGCAAAAATCTTTCCTGATTTGTTCTTTAACCTGTGTGGAGCATTTTTGCTGCTGCTGTAGTGCAGAAAGGAGATTTTGGCTGTGTCTTTTCTGATGCAATGTCTGGAGACATCAAGAAGCTCAGCTTCTTTGGTGAGCCTTGTTTATTTGTTGGGGTTGTGTGGGTTGCATGGGTGGGGTTTGAATCAGAGGGGAAACATGCTGCTGAAGTGTGGCTGAAGGGAGCTTTCCTGTAGCAATTTTTACTGCTTTTTTTGGGGGGAACACTTCATGTATGGCTTTATCTCCATGGAGCTACACGACAGAGTCATAGAATCCCTCCCCTTTGAGTCACAGCTGAGCTGCAATGATGGACAAGGCTGTAGGCTCTGTCCCTTGGTGTGTGGGGAGGCCAAGGCTCTGTGAGTGTAATTGCACAGTTCACTCATTCACCAGGAGCCATGTCAGAGTAACCCTGAAGAGCACTCTGGCTGGGAGAGCTGATGGAAGGTCACCAGTTCATTTTCAATGGGTCACAGTCTGAGCTAGGTTGCATTACTGAAGAGACAGAGCAAATCTCATGGGCTCAATGTCATTATTTCTCCTTGACACCACCATAACAAAACCCTTTGGAGCGCTTTCAGCTCTTATGGTCAAATAAACAGGACCCAACAAGCAGGACTCTGTTAGTCAGAATTACGTCCATTGACCTCTGGTAATATTTTTAGCTGGTTAAATGCCTCTAGTGTAATGCTATTTTCCATCTTAATGTGTCTTCCTAGACTGGCTGGTGGAAAGGCAAAACAAAAGCCCTCAGATAAACCCTCCATGCAGCCATCAAGATGTGTCTGACACCCAGCAGAGTGGCTGTGCTTCTGGTTTATGTCTGGCAAATGTGCCTGGAGGCAGAAGTTCAAATGTCCCTTCTATAGAAGCCTGAAGCTCTGTCTCTGATATATGAAGGCCAAAATAAGGGTAAACCAATTCTTTTCTTGAAGCACCAGGAAAAAACCTGACAGTCCTTCCCTAGTGATCAAACAAAATCACAGGACAATAAAGTGGTGGAGAACAGGCCTGGGCACATCTTAAAATATTCTGTAAGAAGAGAAATTAAGAGGTGAAGTGCTGAGGACAAAAACAGCATTTTGCCAGCAGCCTTTCTGCCCTGCATCCCAGAACCAGCTCTGGGGCTGTGTATAGTGGCTGTCCTTGCATCTTGCCCTGCCCATCCATGAGAGCTGAGCCTCCAGCAAACCAGGGCTCCAGGACTGATGAAAGAGCCCCTCAGACTCTCATTTTATCAGCCTCCTCTACTGCTGTAGCCCATGGTGAGGGTGACTGATGTTTGGGTCTCAGGGGATGTTCACAATATGAAGCTTAGCAAGGACTGAAAAGGAAAGTAAGTGAAGTCCTGGAGGTTTGGACTTGAGGGCTTGATTTTGGGCTCGAGACACACAGAGGGGATCTGTGTGGGATGATGGATTTGTGAGGAGGAGTGGGACTCAAGAGTGTAGCTTTTTGGATCATCAGGCTGTTCCCCTTTCTTACCCTTGGCTATTTCCATTTATAAAAGATAAGGGAAGCTGCTAATATTAATGTATAATGTTAGTAATGTGCTTCTGGATCTCCTGAGGAGACAATGAGTAGTGTTTGTTTGGTTTTTTTAAATACATGGTGATGTCTCTGGATCCCCTTGGCACTAGAAGGCCAGATTTTAAACTGTTTGGATATGGAACAACTTGGGGAATTGTTTTTTCAAGTGTATCTTTAAAAACCTAATGGATGCTTCAAATCATTCTGAATGCACAAGTTTATCAGGAATATCAGTGTAAAACCTTTCTACCATTTAGACACAAATACACAGAGATGCAGAGGAATGCTCAGAAGCAGAATCTCTTCTGGCATCACTGGTGCTGCAGATGTAGGACTGGGTCCTCTAGGAAGACACATTCCCGCTCAGCAGTGCCCAGGGGACCTTCAGAACCTGCTGGATGCCACGCTGTGCTGGGTGGCTGGACTGAAGGGCTGTAACAGCCACTCTGGGTTTCCTTCCCTTTCGTAACCTGCCTTTAATCCTATGGAAACAGGAATAGGATTGCTGAATAATGAAGTGGGAGAGATGCAAGAAAAGCCCAGCAGATTGTGCTGTCAGCCATCAGAATAAGCATCAACTCTGTGAGGACAGTTTTAGTGATAACAGGAGCAGCACCCATGCCTCCAATGAGCTTTCTCTTGTTCCTTTTGAGCATGGGGTAAGGGTCTCTGAGAGCATGTGTAGCACCATGGCTGTGTTTCTTGCCTTTTACTCCTGCTGAACTGCCTTTTGTTAAGAAACACTGGAAAAATTAGGAGCCTAGAAATCTAAACTTTGGTAAATTCTTTGTCTCCTTCTGCAGAGTTTATCTGCAGTCTCTGAGCTCAGCTATTCTCAGTCCTGTGTGTAGGAGACAGGACCTCATTTGCAACACAAACAGACAAAAATGGGGGAGTGGAAGAGGTTATGGAAAGCTCAAAGAATGGAGGTGCAGGGTGATGGCATGGGTAAAGCTCAGGTTCACTTGGCCAATTTTCATAGAATCATAGAAAGGTTTGCTTGGAAGGGAGCTGAAAGATCACTCATTCCACGCCCCTGCCCTGGGCAGGGCCACCTTTCTCCAGGCCACGATGCTCAGAGCTCCATCCAGCCTGGTCTTGAAATTTTAGGCCCTCAATTTTAGGTCCTTAAAGTTGGGTGAAGGCCAGGAAAGACCATCACAAATGTTTCTGTAACATGGGAGATGAAAACAGGCAGTGGGACCTCAGGTGTGTCAGACTCGTAGGAAAGAGCAAATTATCAGGATTAATGGTGTTTACAGTCATTACCAATTCTAATTGCCTTTATAGTATTTGAGAAGAATGTCTGTGAACAGAGCCACATTTAAATGAAAAATAAAGATTGTAGAGCAATATTTAAGAGGTTTGCTGTTAGACATAATTAGCAACTCTATTTTTTCCCCATGTTTAAGTAATGCCTTTATGTAATTTGATGTATTAGAATGACATCAATTTATCTAAACTTAAGGGAAAGGATAATTCAAAAATAATTTAATATCAGACAAATTTGACCAAGGAATTTTTTAAAGCACCAAAAGGGAACAATCAGGAAAATGTGGTTAATTATTGTGGACAATACACAAGAACCTATGCCTGAAAACAGAGCAGGGGTAGTAATGGTGCAGACGTAGAGGAAGACACTTCAGCTGTGCCAGGCTTTGTAAACCTGGCTGTGCAAATATCAGGAGTGCTCTGGTGCCCCACTGAAAGCTGAAATTAAGCATCTGACAAATGTGTTTGCTGAATTTGGACCTTGGACTTGAATAATGAGATATAAAGTTGGCTTTACAAAGAGTTTCTCAGGACTTGGAGCTGCTGGTGTATTTTTGTAACAACACTTTGTGTGCTTTGGCAGTTAAGGTAAATGACCTCATTTTACTCTATCTTTCTGCATTTTATTTACCTCATTTCCTTTTCTAAAAATACACAAATTTGACTACTCAGTGATATGAATCTGAAAACAGAGAAAAGCCAGCAACCCCTTGCCTTCTATGATGTTCACTTAAACCACATCACACCCCACAAATAGATTCTGCTTGCAAAAGGTCTTGATGAGGAACAGACCCGAGGATATTTTGGAGAAGCAGAGGAAATCCCCTCCCATCCTTCCTCCTTTCCTTTAATCTCCTTTTGTTCTGGAGGAGGGTTGTGCTCAGGAGTGGCCAGGCTGCCATCCTCACTGAGCTCTGTACCTGTCCTGCAGGCTCCAGTCCTCTGGGGCAGAAAAATGGGAAATCAGTTTGCACAAGTGAAATGTGTGGAGCTAAGGCTTTGCAGACCCGTTCTGAAAGGGGGGAGGAAAAAAACCTTATAACTGAAAAAACGTCTTGGATTAAAGCATCCAAATTTTTTATTAGGATTGAGCAGCTTTTAGAATCTGCACATTCTGGTTTAGATTTGTAACACAACAGGTGCTTGTAGCATTCCTGGAGCTCCTGTGAGGTGGCTGTGGGAATTTGGAGCTGACCATAGTCTACCTTGAATTGTTTCTAACATATTTTGTGCCCATACTGTAAAGGTTTATAACATATTTGAAATGCCACCACTTGGATCCCTTATCCTGTCCAAGCTCTTTGCTCTCATTCTCTTCTGGAGGTTTTGCTTCTTCTCAGGTGGGCAGCTCCAGCATGTGAGTGCTCATCTTGGTGTTAGGATAAAATTTAATGCTGAAATCAGCAATAATAGCATTTGGAGCTAAGCAGCATGATTTTGTCTGAGAGTATATTTTGGTTTTTCAATTGAGCTACAAAGAGGAGCCTCCAGTCATGGCAAGTGGTTTATTGCTGGAGTGATTATCATCTTTTTCCAGCTCCAGAGGAACCTGAAAGATGATTTTTGGTGTCAGCCAAACAGCAATTCTTCCCCCTACATCCCCCCAAAACTGGGTACCTGCTGCTAGCACCTGCTGGCTGAACATTGGCTGTGCAGAGGCCACAAAATACAGCAAGTCTGTGCCTTGCCATTCCTCAAGTGATTCCTCACTTCAGGATCTGCATCTGTCAGTGCCAAGCTACATAAACAGCTTGTCTTTACTGGGGTCTCCCAGAAGAATGCTGTGATGGGTTGGAATAGCTGTTCATTTAGCCTGGCATTGCACTGTTCCTCCTAAATAATAAATGAAACCCACTCTGGCAGTTTGTACAGATTAGCAGCAGTGGAAGACCTCAGCAGAGAGGCAAAGTACCTTTTAAAACATTAATATTCCATCCTTGCTGTAAAGGGATTTTAGAAAGAGGCGTGGTCAGAGCTGGGTCGGCCTTTCACATGAGAAAAGTAACATAAATTCAGCCATTTTTCCCATTCTGACTCATGTCCACAGCCTTTAGAGATTTACTTAGGGAGTTGATATCCAAAAAAATAACGTTTCAGGGCTAGGAACGCAGGGATTCTGTTCCAGACTGCAAACACTCAGGAAACAGGTACATACCTGTGTTGACTAATTGTCCTGCAAAGCATTTGACCTCTGGAGTTTTGAACTGTGTAAATAGCTGTTAGACAGGGAAGGCAAAAGGGCTTTGTTGTTGAGTTTTACTCTGAGTTCTGCTCCACATTATGGACTAGAAGTGGAATTTCTCACCAAACCTGAGGCATTTGTGAGCTGTAGTCTGAGCTAGCTTGGTTGAAAGTGGAAGAAATTCTTTGTGCCTTGCTGTGAGACCCCGGGCAAACCACATCTTCATGTTTCTCTCCCTGTCCTTTATGTCTCTGGCTCTCTGCTCCAGCGGGCAAGAGCTGCTGTAGATTTGTCAGACACTGCCCACAGCGAGGGCCTGGTGTGGGCTGATGTCTCAGGGTCAAGTGCAAAGCCAGCAGAGGTTGCTCAGCTGAAGAATTTTGCCCTGCATTCTTTCATCCACCACTCTGGAAGGTCTTCCCTGCTGTTGTGCTCTGCTATCAGTTGTTTTCTGCACGTACTTTGCTCAGGTGCAGCAGCAGTGTTTTCTACTAGCTCTTGATTTTATTATAATACAACTGTAAACCAGATAAAGAGCTTTTATTTCAGCCTCTATAAATATTGGCTGACCTTTTCTACCCGGAGGAAGCTTGCTCCTCTGCCTTTAGATTTTGATTTAGGATTATTTGTGGAGGGCAAATGGATGCATACATCACATCAACGTATCTGTCAGTGTAATTTCCCCTAACGAAGTATTATATGCAGGAAGGAGGGGATGGTTGAAGTAGTAGGCAGTGATTTCTTGTGATACAGAACAATCTTTTTAGGGATATTGTGTAGTAGTTGTACATCATCTGAGTGCAGAGCCCACTGGGAGTTGGTGGTTGATGGTATCTGGAAATCAGACAGGGATGAGACTACTGATGTAGAGGTATACACAGCTCAAATAATCTGTTTGGTGTTTCTAGGGAGCAGATAAACTTTCTATCACATGAACGTGCAGGCAACTTGTAGTAAAAGCTGCAATATGCAGAAAACACAGGAGAAAGATATGGCTGGTGATGTACAATACCTGATGACCTAAAGCTGTTCTTGCATTGCTCTTGACTTGTGCCAGTTTGGAGCGGGAGAGGCAAAGGTTGTCACCTTCCTGGCAGTGGGAAATAGCTGGGAACACTTCTCAGTGCCCAAATCACAACCCCAGAGGAGCTTAAGGGAAGGAAAACCCCAGAAAAGTCAGATGGCAGCAAAAACCAGGCGTGAGGGCTGTGAGGTGCAAGAAATGATGAGGGGGGAAGAGACAAGAGAATGAGCATCATTAGCATGATTGATGCAGCAAGTAGCAGGAGAGCACGAAGAGATCATTGCTATAAAATGGCATGGGTGAGACACAGCCAGGGAATGCTGTGCTGTGGAGATGGAGATGAATGCAAAATACGTTCGAGAGTCAAGCTGTGTTTATTGCCCTGCTTTCAGAAAAGCACCAGGTAGTCTGGCACTGCAGTCTGTAGATGTGATAAATAGGAAGAGCCTGTGTTTCTGGGGCTAATAACCATTATTTGATATAATTCGATTGCCATAAAAAAAAAGAGAGAAAGAAATCTCATTTTCCTAGGAGGCTACTGTAAGCCTCTTAATTTTAGTCAAATGAATGAACAAAGATGTGTGAATTCTCCAAGAATAGTAGAATACTCATTCATTGCAAAATGTTAGAGTGAATTTCTTCGCTACACAAGTGCTGTGTTAGCTGCAGTGATTTGTTTTGTGGCATATCCAGAACTCGCTATGCTGCTTATTGCAGACGGCGAGCCTGGTTTATAGCACCGCTTGCCAGCACCTCCGGTTGATCTAACACCCCCTAAACAATAGCCAGGCTGCGATTCATTACTTTAGGCAGCTCATTTCCATATGGTAATGAGGAGCCCGTTTGTAACATACCAGCATGGGTATTCCTGAACTCATCTTTTTGTTCTGCTTCACATCGCGAGGATGACAAAGGCTCCTTATGAACAGAGGTAGCTGGCTTTAGGCAAATCCAGCCCCTTCGCATTGCCCTGGAGAAATCACCATCCATCACCTCGGAGGACATGACACACGGCTTGTGTCGGTATTGTGGGTTGCGGCTGGGAGCAAAACAAAGGCAGGGGAGGATCCACGGCGGCTCGCGGGAAGCTTTCCCAGGGAATTGCCGGGGGTGACCACTCGTGTTTGTGGGGAGCGGAGCCGGCCCAGTCCCTCCCTGCGCGGGCTGCTGCCGAAGTTGAGGACCGGGATGCTCTGAGTTGCCCGTGTCCCTGCGCTGCGCGGGGAGGCGGCAGCGGCGCTCCGAGGGGTGACAGCGCGGGGACANCTGGGCTCGGCCGGCAGCCCCCTCCGGGGTTGCCCGCACCGCGGAGCCCCCGCCAAGGTAAGGCCGGGCGGGGAAGGGCGGTGCATTGTTCTCCGAGCGGGATGCGGGGTCCGGCGGGGGATGGATGGGAAGCGATGCCCGGGGTCCCCCCGCAGTGACAGTGCGAGCGGGCACATCCCCGTGCGGAGCGCCTGGTTCAAGTTCGGGGTCTGGAGGAGCGTGGGACCGCCAGGAAAAGCCAAGCCGGAGTCTCTCGGGGAGGGTGAAATTCCCAGTGGGATGCGGTGATGGGCTGAGAATCGCCGATGGGACTGCTCTCGCTGGGGCGATGGCCAGCACCTGGCTGTGGGGGCTGAGAGCATCCCCAGCCTCGTTCCGTGGGGCATCCCCAGCATCTTTCACTCTGCCAGGCAGGGCAGACCCACCGGTCNGCCACCTCCGCATCGCTGCCGCTGCCCGGGTTCCCCCCGCGGCCGGGGCGGAGCTGCCCCTCGCCCTCCCCCCGCTCGGGGGGCAGCGGGGCCGGCGCTCGG
>WAAE01025737.1:667206-712042 GCA_013400495.1 Nicator chloris
AGCGATGCCCGGGGTCCCCCCGCAGTGACAGTGCGAGCGGGCACATCCCCGTGCGGAGCGCCTGGTTCAAGTTCGGGGTCTGGAGGAGCGTGGGACCGCCAGGAAAAGCCAAGCCGGAGTCTCTCGGGGAGGGTGAAATTCCCAGTGGGATGCGGTGATGGGCTGAGAATCGCCGATGGGACTGCTCTCGCTGGGGCGATGGCCAGCACCTGGCTGTGGGGGCTGAGAGCATCCCCAGCCTCGTTCCGTGGGGCATCCCCAGCATCTTTCACTCTGCCAGGCAGGGCAGACCCACCGGTCTGGGCATCTCTCCCTTCATTCCTCTGGAGAAAGGAGTCGAGCAGTGCCGGGCTCAGCCCCGGCGCAGGGTCCGTCAGGGATGCGGGCAGGCAATCGGAGAGAAATCTTTCCCTGCGCAGCGAGGAAGCCCTTCCTCTGCCTTTGTTACACTTGTTTCCCTGCCCGGCTTGGCCTCGCGTTCTCCCTCTTGCCCAGAATAGCCCCTTTCCCAGTATTGTTCTCCGTGTGTTTCCTCTCGCCTCCTTCTTCCTCCCGTCCTTAGGGCAGGTTCTCTGCAGACCTCATACCCTGACACGCATCTTTCCCCTCCCCTAGGGCATTTTTAAGCCCGGATCTGCCTTTTTTTGAGAAAAAATTTCCTTTTTTCCTGAGTTGTAAAATTTGACTTAATCTACCATTCCATGGGTTTGAACTGAATTGAAATAAACTTCTTTTAGGACGTGCTGCATAACAAGGATGAGATTTCCGGCTGCCTGTGCACTGGAGATCAGTTCCAATTACTCTGAGCACTGTGTGCTTTCAGACTGGGCTTTCTCACCTATCATTGCTATGGTATAGAATCAGGTAATACTTTACCTTTGGCCTCACTGCTGCCTTTTTTTATCTAGATGGGATTAGGTGCACAGCCCTGCTGAATGCAGCTGAAAACTGTTGATTTTGAACACATTGCTCTTGGAAACAAGTTTGAGAGTGCCAGAGGGTGAGAGCCAGGGAAAGACCAGGTTTGGAGCTTGTTAGAGCAGGGTCTCCAAAAGGGTCCAGCCCTCACCTTGTGTACTGTGTTGGTTTTCAGGCACAGATCCATTTGAAAGTGTTTGTGTCTCTGCTGGAACAGGGCAGAGCACAGCTGCTGCCAGGGGGGCTGTTGATTTTTCCTGTAGGGGATTGTGTTCTTAAAGCACTGTCTTTATTTAGAGTTTTGCCTAATGGGAAGCAAAGAGCAGCTGAGCTCATTCCTGTAACTTTTGCTGGATTCCCAATAGCTGCAGTGAAGCAGTCAAGGCTTTAATCAATTTTTACTTGGCCATAACTTGGGAAATCTTTGAGCAGCCGCAGGGGCACTGGCTGGAGAGCTGTCTGCAGGCTGGGGGGGAGGACTGCAGTGCTTTGGTTATGCCTGCCTCATCCAGAGGCAGGAACACACGTTTAGAAAAATGAACGTCTTTTCACTTGTATTCTCTGCTTTTTAAAAATTACCTTGTTGAAGCTGCCCCTTTTCCTCCTTTTGAAGAGCTTATTTGCAGAAGTTACTGGTGCTTGCCTTGGAAAGATTTATATTTCCTGCAACAGCATGGATTTCAAGGATTGGTCTGTGTTACAGGGAGATTCATCTTGCTGATTCTCTTGGCCTTGCATGGGTGCAGCCACATCAGACTTGATCCTTTTAGCTTAATTCTGATGTATTGAACATGTAAAAACCCCTGGTAAGAGTTTGCTCCTCAGTCCATTAGAAATATGCATGTCATCTCAGTCAAAAGAGATTGCACAGAAACCTTTCAGTGTGTTAACAAGCCCTGGCATTCTGTAATTTTGAAAACATGACAGGAACAAACAAATTCCTGAGGTCTAAGATGCAGGTGACCATTTGTTCTGTGGTTTCTTGTGGGAATTCTGGGGTTGTGCTGCCTGAAGCTGGGTGTTTTATGGGCAGTGAGATGAAATTGCTATAGAGATCCCCAGAGGAGAGGTTGTGAATGCATCTCAGCTACAGAAATCGGGGCTCTTCCCTTGACTTCGTGCTATAACATTAAAAAAAAACCAGAACTCCACCACCTATGACTGATTTTTCAGGGTGTGTTATCTGGCTCAGTCTTGTGACAGTGTGGAAGTGAAGTGTGGTGTGAGAGGGCTCCTGTGAGCGTGGTTTTGCCACCACTGTGGGACTCTGCTGATGTGGCCGTGGTTGGGCATTCTTGGTTTAGGCAACTCTGCTCGTAGTTTCTGGTAATTAAAGCAACAGAAGGGAAAAATGGAGGCCCACTGCAGGGCTTACAGGATTTTGAAAAGGCTCTTGCATATTTTCTGTATCCTATTTTCTTCCTCCAATGCTTCTTAGCATTGAGTGAATGGCAGGGAGGAGGGAGGGAAAGACCTGGATAAATGGAGTATTCTGGGAGCCAAGAACTCTGTTCGTGCCTGTTGCACCTTCCCAGGGAAGTGCTGGGCCAATGTGTCAAATCCATTTGCAAGCAGTAGTGTAAATTAAAGCTGGGGGATAAGCAGGCTAGAAGGTTAATGAGATGTCTGAACTTAATTGATTTTCCATACAAATTGGCTATAATGTCTTTTGTTTGCTTTTTCCCCCTCCCAGGATGCTGTTACAGCAGTTACGTGAATATGAAGAGTAGCAGAAAGGGAGGGGGGAGTCATGGCTGTTTGGAAACCCTGGTTGTACTCCTGAGAGTGGGCTGATGTGTGATTTTTGGGGACAGTAAGGTAGCTCTGAATTAGCACCCTGCAGCCCTGTGTCTTCTGGGACTCGGTACCATGGATTTGGTGATCTCTGAGCCTTGGGCAGAAGTGTGCTCTGGCTGTCATGCAGAGCTATTCAACCCCAGGGTTCAGGGAAAACTTTTCTTTAGATGTGGTGTTGCATGGGCCAACCTGGGAAAACCAGTAGAAGAGGAGCTATAATTTGTGTTAAATGATTTCTATGTCCTGAGATTGCCAGGCAGCATCCCTATGGTGGCACTACTTTCTATAAGCCTGGCCTGGCTTTAACATCCAGAGGAATGAAGCTGAAGGGGATGTTGACTTTATTCATCTGACTGGAAGTGCCTGACTTAACAATGAGATCATGCTCAGGCCACCAAGTTTTGGTCTTTTCTGTGTGGATTTTCATTCCTATTGGGAATATATTTGAGTTAGTGGTTGGAGCCAGTCCAGTTCTGTCGTTGTAGCAAACGAAAAAAGATGAGACTCCAAATATTTCAGAAGGCAAAGAGCATAGAAAAAACTTTACTGTCTGATTCTTACTACTTTTATAAGGTGTTCTGATACAGACTTAACACGATTGGTGAATAGGAACGACACCTCTCTAATCCTATTGGTTAAACCAGAGAAACAGCTCAAATGTTTTGAGAACTAGAAAAGCAAAACATCACTTGAAGATTGTTCTGAGAAAGGATAGTTGTTTGCCAGGATTTGTTTTGAGAAGAAGCTTTCTTAAGAATTTCTCCCTTGGGAGAAAGTTAGCAGGCTAGCAGGCTAAAATCTCTCAGACCCAGAAATATCAGGCCCACACAGTGCCATGTGTGAGAGGAGCTGAGATCCTTCCTGCTCCCTTGGTTCCTGGGCAGTGCTGGTGTTGCCCAGTGCCCTTCCAGTCTGTGCTGGTTTCAGGTGACAGGCCCAGCTCAGGAGCAGCACCAGGCTCTGTCTGAGGTCTGGGCTGGGTGGCACAGCCAGCCCAGAGGAGTGGCACCCCAGGACAGGAGCCAGCTTTGGTCACCCCTTCCAGGGGTATCATGGAGAAGGAAAGACATTGTGTGTTTTGGTTGCATGACAATAAGAGTTACAGCTCTTCTTGAGCTTGTTTGCTATGAGAACCATGTGGCTAAATCACATTTCAGACTTTTCCTCTTGGATTATATACCAAAACATAAAGAATAAAATAGCAAATTCTCTAAGGGGCTAACACTATGTTTTGACTCGTGTTTATTTCAAACTGGACCACCACAGTGAAACAGCTTTTGTGCTTAACGTGGAAATTGATTGCAGTGACTGTGAAGAGTTGCCTGCAGACAACAGTTTTCATAAAGCAGCTGTATTTTGATTTAAGGGTTTTTGAACAGCCGAGGACAGCTGCAGAGCACACACCACTGCAAGGGAGATAAAGAAAGATCAAGGTTTTTAGACCACCATATCATCACAAGAAGGAGTGATGGGAGGCTTGGGCTTGGCACCTTCACGTTTGTAATCAGGCTTCAGATAAACCAGCACATGCCATATGCTGCAAGACTGGTCAGTACTTAAAACTCTTTGCTGAGAATGACTCAGTCAAGAGTCCAGGGCAGGAAATAGGTCACTGGACATCGTTTACATCCTTATCTAGTGTATGTCACCAGTAGTGACAATGTTTAGTTGTAGGAACAATTCCTTGGCCAGTTTGGAGCGTGTGTATCTTATTTTTTGAACAGGCTGGGCAATTTGCCTCCAATGTAATGTTGAAAACCCAGGGGCAAAGCTGCTATTGTTTGGTTGCAGCCATTTCAAAGCATTAAGCCTTCCTCTTGCCCCAAGTCATAAAGCATCAGTGCTTTCAGCAATGGTTAACTGTTCTGTGCTTAAATGAGATAGGTTAGAGAAAGGAGGCATTTTTGTTTTCTTTTGCTATTTAAAGCAACACAACAGACCTTGAAACCATAATTCCTTCGGAATTCTAGTAATTTTTGAAAAACATAGAGTGCACATTGAATACATGCAAACTGTAATTTTGGTCCTTTGTTTTCTGTGTAGACTGTTTACAGGGCAGTGTCAGGAAAGGAAATACTTTTATGTGATGGCCTCTTTGTTTAGACCCTGAACCCTCAGTAGGTCAGCTGTACACAGAGCTTCAGATTTTCTGCAGTTGTCAAAACTTCAGTGCAGAAGGGGGATGCTGTAGGGGTGGAAGAAAATACAGTTCTACTGGGGTTATCTGTCAGTTTAGCAAACTGTTATAAAAACTGTTGTCCAAGAGTGTTTGCCAAGATGCCCCAGAACTCAAATGTATGAAGGCCCAAACCACCCAGGCCCTTCATTCCTCTGCCAGGACAGGATTGATCACTGCTGCACTCCTCAAGTTCGAAGCTGAACTTCTTCAGACCCTTTAGGTATGCCTTGAGGCTGTGTGGTTGAGTTACTGAGCCAAAAGAATCGTATCAGCTGCTGCTTATTGGCCTTGGAGAACACAGGTGATCAATGATTGCAGTTATTGATCAGCAGTGATCAGTTCCAGTGGTGACAGCCTGGTCAGGCTCTGCTGTGTGGCTGTGCCTCCACAGTGAGAGATGGGCATGTAAAACCCTTTAATATATGTAAGAAATGTAGCCCTGCAGTTTTTCTCATGCTAATGTCTGGGCTATCTTTAGTTCCTTTGAAAGAGAGTTCCATAGGCTGCTTAATCTCCCCGTATATAAATCTCTTTCATACAATTAATCCTTTATTTTTTTTCAGATCCCAGTGTAGGGGAGAGATGATTTAGAAACAAATCCATTTACCTTGTGTTGCATTGAAAACAAACCCCGTGTGCTTGAAAGCAGAAACAAAGCACATCCACAGACACATTTTTCTGCATGGTCTTGGTTATTGTTGCTGTGTGGTGTCAAAATAAAAGATTTCACAGAACGTTTCTCTCTGCAAAGAACTTCCCAAGAAAGGGATTGCTTTCAAGGCTTTCAGTCCTGAAAATTCTTATGGAAAATCAAGCAACAAAAAATGCAAAACTGACAGAATCTTGACCCTCCTGAAGTGAATGTGAATCTTAAGACCAGAATTTGGCCTGGAGTTGTAAAGAAGTACCTTGTTGGAATACTAAATTTTTATGCTTTTAGAGAGATGAAATTGCAGTTTTACTCAAATACCAGTTGCCAGGTGTTCCAGCTTTATGAATAAATGATCTGGCTGATTTTTCCCCTCTTTGAAGTGAAGGATAAGATTAGGAAACAGATGCCTGGAATACTCAATTATTTTTAAATAGTATGTTAAACAGATCAGCAGAAGTTGGACATCCTTTCCCTTCTTTCCCAGCAAATCCTAGAAGCACTTGGAGAGGCATTGGAAGTATCTGGGGACAGAGACCACTTTGTCTATTTTAGAAAGAAGCTTGAAAGTAATAAAAATAACCAGTGGATATTTCTGGGGAGTGTTTTCACTGTAGCCAGCCTGCCCTGGCCCTGAGAACACAGCAGAGGCTGCTGCTTTGTGGTCAGAACCTGTGGAATAATTTTGTATGGTCATGCTCATTGCACTCTGTGCTTGGGTTTCACGTAAGGAAGGGGCAGAGGATGATTGATACAGTAGGAGGTTGCTTTAGAACAGGAAGGAAATTCGGGTTGGAAAGCTGGAGAAGGGTGTAGAAAAACAGGAGGAAAGGAGAGCAGAGCAGCTAGGCAGAGTCACTGTTGTGGACTGGGCATGGCACAGGAGGAGGCTGCCCTCTGAAGTGCAGCCTTGGGCTGAGATCACAGCACGCTGATGGATTTTATGTGGCAGAATTCCTCTAGAGGCATTGCAGTGCTAAATGAATAGGTTATGGGAACACGGGTCCTGCATCCATCTCTGCAGCCCTGCCTGGGTGTTATGGAAAGCAGATATACACATCTGGTAGCTGTTGTGCAAGGGGCTCAGTCCAACCAGGAAAGAAAGCAGCTCTTATAAAGGTAAAACGTCTTAAATCTCAAAAGGGGGGAAAAAAAGAGCAGGGGTGTGCATGTTTAAGATTAAACCTTGACATGCTCTATCGTGGTGTTTGTTTCTGAAAGTGATAATGATGGAAAAATGTGTGTCTGGAGCTTAGGAGGATCTCCAGGCTGTCTCTAGTGCATGGAGAGTGCTTCTTGCTTTCTTCTCACACTTTATCCCTACTCTGTCTTAGTTTAGACTTCTGTTCCTCGTTTACAAAACAAACTGCAAACCCCTCTGGATTGCAGATCCAGCAATTTAAGCATATTTAACTCCCTACACTGAGTTCCCTCTTGTGCATAATACCAAGGAAGCATCTTTGCTTGCAGGAATGCTGCCTGACAGCAGAGCCTGGCTAAAAGCAAATGTTAAATGACCAAAATCTTAATAAACTGTCTCAGTAACATGACTGCACCACATGGAATAGCTGCACATGGAGCAGAAATGAGAAGTGTGGGAACTGTACGGGGAGGTGCTGCAGTAGGAATCCTTCTCATGGGTACCATATTATTCAATTTTATGGTAAAATAGGCTAAGTGTTTCAAATCGCTTGTTTCTCCTCCACTGTCAAAAAAGCTTAGCAGACAGCTCACAGAATCTAACATTTGAGCAGCTAAAACACAACTGGCACTGATTGTAAGCGTCCCTTTTAGTGGGTTGGAGAGATGTGTATGTCTTTTGTAGCTAATGTAGATTCTCAATGCCTGGACTTGGTTCATCCTTCTTGCTTCCAAATTTTTTTTTTTTTTAAATCAAGGCAACAGAATTTCTGCTGCTGTCTCAAACACCTTGAAAATCAGTTGCATCTTTTTCTGATTTAATGGTCTGTACTGTTGTGTAGAAGAGAAAGTTTGGAGAAGTAACCTTTCCTAAACCCTTCTCCAGCCCCACCTGATTTTGCTTACATGGGAGTCAGAAAAGGGAAGCTCCAGGAGGTGTCTGCTTGGCAGCCTTGAGGCTGATGCATTATCTGGCACGGAGTTATGTGCTTATCTGTCAGTATTTCCTAGTGCTGACCGTGTGAGTCTGCCTCTCTTGGCAGCAGCACAACTCCTTTTCCGTGTTTTTGCCTTCATTGCACTTACAAGAAAATCACTGTGAGGGCTGGCTGTGAGTATCTGCTGGAAACGAGAGAGGAGTCATCTAATGATGGCTTTCCATGAAACAGAAGGTGAAATGAAGTTGAAATGTCATTATGTTGTGTTAGTTTGGGGCATTCAGGAGACACCAGGAAACTTGGCCCGCTGTTTCTGTAGGTAATGGTACAAACCTGATAAACACACCAGTGTCAAGGCTTGTTCAGTTTATCCCTTAGATGATCTGACTGTCATTGGGGAAGGAGAGAAAACCAGGGCCTTCATCAAGTCAGCCTGACAGTGGTGAAGGGAGGAGGGGTGTGGGCATACTGGGGGTTACTGGGATGATAGAAGATCTTGCTTCTCCCATGCAATCCTTGCTCATCTCTAAAAGTTTTAATGACCACTGCTTCAGCACTGCACACAGGAGTATTGGTTTTGGATGCACTGTGAGTGGTCTTGAGGGATGGAGATTTCTTGGTTGTCCACCCCTAGTAAAGGGGGGATGTGGGTCAAAGCCATGTGGGTGGGTGGTGGGTTTGGAAGGGAGGAGAAGGGTCTTTGCTGTGTGTGTATAAATCCATCTTTAACCCTGTTTTGAAGGTTTCTTGCTGTCTGGAGTTAACTTGGCTGCAGACTTGCTTCTTTTCACTTTAAACACAGGGGAGCTGGTGTTTAGGCTAATTTTAACCTCCTCATTCTCAGCCTGAACCTCTTTTTTTTAACCCAGTGTGAGTGGCTTTGATGCTTAATGACAGAAAGTTCTGTTAGCAGTGAATTAACATCTTGTCTTTCAGTAGCTGCACCCTGTCAGAGCAGCACACACCTGTTGGGGCAAGCTACACCTCTTCTCCCTGTCTGAGAAATCCCTTTCCCTGCTCCAAACTCCTCCATAACGCTTGAATGGAGCCTGGGCTTTGCAGCAGCTGAGACACAAATGTTTATTCAAATACATTTGAGTGTGTCATCTTTGCTCTCCTCTCCAACATAGCTGCGTGGGATTTCAGTGGCACCAGGAATCACTCCCAGTTGGCTTTAACAGTTGTTGTCTCCAGCTCTGCTGTTGGAGTACAGAGTGGTGGGGTGTGCTGTGTGCCAGACTGCGTGTCTGGCACTTCCTCTGCAGAGTTGTACTTGTTTGCTTTTGTTTTTTCATACTGGTGGTTCTCTGTAGTCCTGTCCTCCTAAAATAAAATGTGGTGGAAGGGAAAAAAAAAAAAGGAAACAACAAAACCCAGTCGGGTGAGAAGAACCATGGGTGGGACTGAGCTGGGGAGAGCAGGCAGAGGAGGGACCAAAGCAAGCAGTGCTCAGGGGGAGATGCTCCAGGGGATGAAGTGCCTGGCACTGCACCCTTAGCAACTCTCACCCAGTGAGTCCAGGTGAGTGGAAGGTCACCTGAGATTCAGAGCCTGGCCACTGTTATCACGAGTGGGTGCAGTCCTGCTGCAAGCTTGGGGAGAAGAGAGGTGTTTGCTCTTATGGCTCTTTGTATCAGCAAAGAAAGATGTCATTCCTTGCCCTTACTTGTGCAAAAACTTGAGGATAAGTTCGGGAGAGGTGTTCAGTTCTCCCAGCTGTGGAAGCTGCAGGGAAAGATGTGGCTGCCCAGGGTGGGAGGCTGCAGCCTGGGACTTGTGTCCTGAGAGTTTACCAACACAGCTCTTACATGATGAGTCTTTTAGAGATGTGTCTTATGAAGGTGGCAGGCTCAAACCCCTGCTTTGAGGTGCCAGAAGTTGAATTTAATTTTCTTTTTGTGCGTTTGTTGGTTTGGTGTTTGTTTGTGGGCGAGTGTTTGTTTGTTTGTTTTTAATGAGTCAGTAATTTCTAGAGTTGCAGTCCAGCCTTTTAAATCTTGGATGCTTGGAGTCCCTGGTTGGCACTGAGGTGTGTTGGCCTAGCCAGGTGTGTTGTAACAGCTAATCCTAAACAACAGTGGGCATTCTTTTCTCAGTGGTAGAGCAGCTAAGTGCCTTCAATGCACAGCAGGGAGGGAGGAGGAAGGTCAGACACTACAGTCTGACCTAGCTGTGTTGTCCAGCTGCAGAGCAGGGAAGTCTGGCCCTCACACCCCCAGATTTTAGCTATGAGCTTCCCTTTTTTACCCACATGGGTTTGTATCCTCAGGCTGCCAAGTGGGGCTGTGCAGAATTTCCAGAAATCAAGAGGAAATAGCCAATAAGCTATTTGCAAAAACGCAGATGCTGGCTCCTTTCTCACAGGTCTAGTCTTGAAATCAGGAGGAGGAGATGGAGCCGAAGGTGTGAACTGCAGCCATTCCCATTTAGAACACACTGGTGGATCTAACACAGCATCTGCTGGAGGTGCCACTGGCTGTGCTGCTGGCTGTTCCTGCAGCAGCCTGTTCACCCCGCTGAAAGAAGTAGTCAAGTAGATTGTTTTACACAATTAACTGCAGAGAATAAGGGGGAAATGGGCTATTTGTCTCCTCTGAGCATCCTACGGGACAGCAGGGCACAGGGTGTGTGTTACAGCCACGTGTGCCCGTGCTGGATTCGGTGCTGATTCACCGGGGTGCCAAGATCTTGCTATGGTTAAAATGGATTTTCCTGGCAGTTTGTTGCTTGTGCCTGTCACCTTCCTCTGCAAGACTTGTCTGAGCACAAGCACCACTCTGGCTACCGTGTGAGAGTGGTGCTGAGCCTCAGGATGTGTTGGGGATGTGCTGCAGGAGTGTGTGAGAACACTGGGTGGAGAGGAGGGGGATCTCTGCCTGACATCCAGGTGTTTCCACCCAGCACTTCCCAGTCCTGTGCCCGGGAGCCATCAAAGCACAGAGCCTCTCCCAGGCCTGGGCAGGGGGTCCAGGGCTGCTGCACCTCCCAGAGCAGCCAGGAGTGGAAGTTCCTGTTGTGGAGAAAAAGATGTCTGATAACGCTCTGCCCAAAGCCACTGAGGAGCTTCTGGAAAAGAATGAAAGGTGTGGGAGGAGGAGGAGGAGGTGGTGTCTGCTGAGGAAGTTTGTAGTAGATCAGTGATCACACCCCTGTGTAGTCTGCTTTCTTCCTCTGGGGCTGAGACAGGTGGAAGATTTGCTTTCAGCAGCAATGCCCATCACCTCAGGCTGGAGAGACTTCTCGTGCCCCGTTCAGTCCTTGATAGCCCTGGCTCTTTGCAGGTTTTGTCTGGGTTCTGGAGGTCTCAGGGTCAGTCCTGATGCTGGTTATCAGGTTGCTGTAGCATCATTTACTCCCCAGAAGAGGGAAAGGCCTTTTGGAATTAGCTCATCTTAACGCTGTGTTTTTTATCCTGAGAAATTCTGCACGTTTGTGCACTTCACCTCCAATTGTGGAACGTGAGAGGTGGTCCCCAAGGCTTGTGACTTTAAATTCAGAGCTTAATTCTGCATGGACTACGAAAGAGATTTGTGCATAGGGAGAAAAATCATGGAAAATAAAAAACAAAGCAAAATCTGTTTTTCCTGTCTTTTTGAGGAGTTGGAAAGATCTGCTCGAAACGTTTCCTTGGTTCAGTGGTCTCTTATGTGAGCAGGTCCTTGTAGCTTGTGTAGCAACTCAGAGCAAATGAGTTTAAGGGCTGCAATTCTGAGTCCAGGGGCTCTTTACAACACGGGCCAGGGCTGCCAATGAACATCAGAGGAGGAGGGGGTTTGCACAGGGCAGTGCAAAAACCCCGTGACAAGTGTTGGAGGGGCAGACCTGCAGGCAGGAGGACTCCTCGGCACGGTGTGAGGAGCAGTGATAGCACGGGGAGCTGGGGAAGCAGGTATGAGCCACCTTGGGGTGCTGTGTTCAGGGCAGATAAAAATCCCTGCCAGGCCCCAGGATGTTGGCTGGAAAAACGAGCAGAGTGTTCAAGGCAGAAGCTTTGAAGGTGATGAATTTTGGCCCAGACATACTGGCAGGATCCAAGGGGGTGGACTTTTCTGTGGTTTTAGTGCAGCTCCTCGACATTAGCATCTCTCTCCTAATGACTGGCTTGGGCTGTAAGAAATCTCTCTGTATTTGTAAGTGTCTGTGTGTAACTGTGTGTCCTGGGGTGACTTTATAGTGTTTGCATTTTTAATTGTTTTTGTTTGTGTTGGATATTATGTCTTGTACTTTTAAGTTTGGTTTTGAGAGTAAAAAGGGAGAAGTGTGTAGTTTGTTTTGAGAAATTGTTTTGACTTTTACACATTTTTTTAGACTATGTTGTTTATGAACAGATAGAGTTGGTTTTTTTTTCCCTTTAATTAGTTTTTCCTCCCAAATTTGCCCGAAACCAGGACGCTGTGTCAATTATCTTCTGGGCTATGCTGACTTTCCTTTGCTTGAAACTGGGATTTTTTTTGTGGCTGGTATTGTGCCTAAGCAAGATGTTGGGTAAGGCATAGCACCTTAGCCTGGTGGGAGGAAGGATTCCGAGGGATTTATTGATGGTGCTCTGTGCCCTTCTCAAGGACAAAAGGTTTTGAAAGTTTTGCATTTGCCTTTTCACTGGGCAATTATTTCAAGCCAGCAATTTCTCTGCAGCTGTGACACCCATGTCCAAAGGGAGGATGGGGAAAGACAGGAAGAAAAACTTAATTAAATTCAAATTTACCACTGTCCAGTAAATTCTCAGGGCTAATGTGACACTAATATAACATCAGCAATAGCTTCATGACCACAAATCGTGGCTTTTTCACGCAGGATACTTTTTTTTACCTGTAAGAACCTTCTGGCAGGGTTACAACTCCCCTTTTGTCTAAGTAATACAATTTACAGCAGCCATGTACTGGGATAAACGTGTCCACTCAGGGAGTTTAATTACATTGATCAGCAGAGCACAAAATCAGTTGTGCCCGTGGTTTTGGTGTAAACCAGCAGCCAGGCCATAGCTTTCCTTTCAGACTCAGCTCCTGCCACTAGAGCCCAAGCTGTTTGTGTGAGCTGGCCAGGAATGTGCTGGTATTTACCCACATTTTGAAGAAGACACTTAGCAGAGGAATGTGCTCTGCATGCTCGCCATTCCACCGGGAAACTCTGCATTTAAAGGAAACCTGGAGCAAATATTTGGAAGGCCAGGGGGGCTTCAGAGGGAACAGCACGTCCTCCAGATTTTAGGGAGAGCAACTCATCCTCACACATTCAGTTGTGTCTTGTCCTCTGTGCAAGCTCTGTCCCAACTAACGCTGCTACCTGGGTGGTTACTGTAATTCTCTTTATTTCATTTAATGTCTGTGTGAGTACCTGATACTCGGAGTGGGATTAGGAGGGGTGAATTGCTGCTGAAATTGGTAATAACAGACAGCAAACCTGTCTGACAGCATCAGCCCTGTGATCTTCAGAGAGCAGGTAAAAGCATCCTTAATTAACTTTTCGCCAGGGTGGGGTAGTGCTTTTGAGAAGAATTCATTTGAGAAAGTTACAGCATGAATTGTTGTTGCCCGAGTTAGAACAGCCTAATGAATTGCCATAAATTAGCTCCCAGCCTATAGGGAATGCTGGGTTTAAGGAAAAAAAAGAAGCCATAAGGATTGCTCTAGGCTGAAGGGGGGCAGCTGACTCAGAGAAACTTGTTAAAGGTAAAAGAAGAGTGTGATGGTTCTCAACTGTTGTTGTCACAACATTTCCAGAAGCTCCTTGCCCTGCTCCTGTTTGGCTTTTCTGCCTCCTGTCTCCAGGAATTCACTCCAAGCTGATCACAGGCTCTGGTGCAGGCAGGATGTGCCTGTCATGGTTGTACAGGTCCCAGGCCAGTAACTCCAAAATATTTTATCTGCCTTGTGTCCTGGATTGCTGCACCTCCCTTATTAACAACCAGCTGGGTGATAGAAAACAGGGAGCTGTTACAAAGCAGCAGAAAACTGCTTAGTTTGGGACTGACCTGACATTGCTCCCCAAGAAAAAGCCTGGGCAGACCCTTCTGTTGGTGCTGGAGTGACACAAGTGGGGCTTTCCCTCAGTCAGGGCTGTGCTCTGGCTCAGGGCTTGCCCTCCTGTCTCTGCTGCAGGACTGTTGATGAATGTGTCCCCTCAGCACTCTGCCACCACGGGATTCAGAGTGTTCCTTAATTCACATAGCCCAACACCTTGCTGGGGAAAAGTGTGGCCTGGCTGGAGGGCAAGTTTGGAAGAGCCAAGATCCCTTGTGTTGCCTTGTTGAGAATGGATCTGGGTGGCTTCAGCTGTGGGACAGAGCCAGGCAGACACTGCTTCCCAAGGAATTGGTGTCCCAGAGCAAGGTGCTCCTCTTCCCAGACAGTAAAACCACAGGGGTTATTTGAGTGAGAGGCAACAAGTTCCTTTAACTCGGTACAATTGCCTGGGAGGGTTAACAAGTTGGTGATTTAGTGCCTCTCTGCTGCTGTTCCCTACCATGAAATTCTTGTCTTAAATGCCCTTTCAGCTTTGCCACTGTGAAGGTGATGAAAACTTTATGCAAAATTTGAAGTCTCAAGTGAAGCCTGTAGAAATTATCTGAATAAATTGGGTGGTTTAATACCCATCTCTTGGCAGCACCAGCTCCTACACGAGCTGACTTTCAAAAGTTCTGTGTGTGCTGGGATGGTTTTTCCCCAAGAAGTTTTTTCTCAGCTTGGTTAGAAACTGGCTTGTGTCCAGAAGTGTCCAAGTGGCTTTGAGTCCTGGTAAAACTCCAATTTATTCAGACTTTGCTCTGGAAAAGGCCAAATATTGTCATGCCTTTATGCTTTGGAGGTGCAAGAATTTAATCATCTGTGTGTTTGGCTTGCTGGAGGAACAGTCTGAATTGCTGAATTCAGGGAGGGAAAAAAAATAGCTGTAACATAAACCAAACCGTATTTCTACAGGCATGATGTCTTGACTGAATGGTTTTAATCAGCATTATTTGAATACTCTGTCATTGGTTAGCAAACAAAGCCCTAGTTGGCTCACAGAGCTATTGAGTAACTAAAGCAGGCAATATCCCTGCCAGGGTCTTCTTATCTTCCAGTTTGGTTCCTGTCTGTGCACACAAGCAGGATGAAATTGGTGCATGCAGAGGAGGTAAGGGGAGCTCTTCTGCATGTTTGAGAGGTCTGCCCAGAAAACAGCTGCCTGTCTGTGAAAGGGTTTGAGGCTCCACTTCTAGAGAATAGCCTTGGTACCTCCTCATTTTTGCTGTGCAGGTTATTCGGGTTTAAGCATGTTGTGAGCAGGGAGGGTCTGGTTTAGAACAACAGCTGGGCAGAAAGGTAGAACCCATCAGGTGGATCTTAAAGATTCATTTAAAGAAGAAAAACTGCTAACATAAAGCTGGCTGTGTATTAGATGCATGCACAGCTCTGCAGTGTAAATGATTTCTGCCCCTTGTTTTGACAGCCTCTGGCTGAAAACCTGGACCCCTCACTTGGCCATTGTTAGGCAGTGCTGTACCTGAGCTCGTTCTTTCTGCAGCTCTCCTGCTTGCTAGGAATTCGATGGAAGGTGACAAATCCTGGAGGAGAGGTGCTGCCAGAGGTTGGGCACATGACCTCCTCCCGTGGCTGTAGGTGCTCTCACCTGGCAGGTGAGCCTTGGCTTGCTCTTCCTGGGGGATCCCAGCACTCCTGAGGTGCTGGCAGCTCTTACCTGGCCATGGGATGGGTGCAGCTCCCAGGTCAGTGTGGCAAAGCAGGAGGTTTGGACGAGTTGGTGCTGCATGAAATGAATGCAAATAGCAGAGGAGGTGGAGGAGGAGGAATCCCCGTGGCTGTGGGGAGCTGACAGGCAGATACTTGTCCAGTGCTGCTCTGTAGCTGCAGCCCTACTTCCTTCAGCCCTCTGCTTCCAAAAGGGGATGTAAATCTAGGCCCTGAGCCAAGATTAAGGCTGAACTTTCTAACAATATCTTTCACTGCCTCACTTGACAAGCAATTTCTCTTAACAGGCAAAGACCTGCTGTTGGTGTGTCTGAGGTGAAGGTGCACAGCACACACGGGTGTGCAGGAGCACGTCTGTGAGCAGGGATAACTGCACAGCTGCTCTCCAGGAATTCCCACAAATCTAGCTACTTTTGCAGGTGGTTGTGTTGGTGGCACAGCCTTTTGTGTAGGGAGGCTGTTGTCTTCTGATGTCCCTGTATTCCTGAAAACTGACCACTGAATTCCCAGCTGTGTTGAATGGAGTATTAATTCTCAAGGCTTTCCAGGCACATCGATGCTGTTGTGCAGGGATGTGTGCCAGGGTGTTCTCATTCGAGCTGTTACTGAAACCTGACACTGTTTGCAGCTATCTGGCTTTCAGGGTTGCTCTGAACCGGTGAACCTGGGCTGCTATTTAAATAAAAACGTTGCTTAATCCAGAGCTCTCTCTTAAAGAAAATCCAAACCAGCACCAAAATAACCCCAGAAAAAGTAATGCTGCTGCCTTGAGGGAGGAGAAATATGACAGAGCAGTGTCTGTGCCTTTGCTAAATTATACAGGGAGCAGGAAAACTGCTGTTTGCTGATGCTTCTCTGAGTTACGACCACATTATCCTGGTGCTGCCGGGCATGGCGAGTGCAGCTGTGGGGATACAGCTTTCTTAATGGCTCTGCTGTTCTGCAGTGATCCACTCACTGGAAATCTTCCCATTTATTTCACTTGCTGCATACACTCTTTGCTCTCAAGCCATCTTTTCCCTCCTTGTTTTAGGCTCTCTGTTTTGGAAACTGTCACAAGGTATTTTGAGATTAATCTTTCTCTCTTCTTGCCTTGCAACTTCTTCATCCTCATCACGATGTGGTCTCTGGCTCTTTTTGTAGCTTCCTACGTTGCTGAGACAAAGGAAAACCCACCTTCTGCAGGCTGGTTTCAGGCCAAGCTTGCCTTATTTAAAATTAGTGAGGGCACTTGCCAGAAAGGAATCCCAAGTCACAGCGTTTGAATTACCATGGTGCTGGCACTGGCTGTAAAGGGAGGATTGAGAAGATAGACAAAATGGGTTGATATTTTCATGTCTAGCTGTGTATTTACAGGATGTGAAAGTTTATAGCCATGCAATGGGAACCAACACAGGTAGGGAAGATAAATTCTGCTGGCAGGCAAGAGCAGCAAGCACTGATGTTCCCAAAAGGGTTTTGTTTTTTGAGGATGTTTGTGGCACGTGTTCTGCCCATATCAGTGATGTGAAGAGCAGGTCAGCCCTCTGCTGACATCTCCTTGGCCCAGTGTCTGTGCATATTGCAGGGCATGTCCAAAAAAGCATTTCATAGCCTTTTCCTTCATTTAGGATAGGATAAGGAAATAAGCAGCAGAGAAATGTTGCAGCTGGATGTTTTGATGAATGGCTAGATGTTTTTTGGGACAGAGAGCTCATTACTGCTCTGGCTAGATGTTTTTTTGGGGCAGAAAGCTCATTACTGCTCTGATTTGTTGGTAATGCTTGCACAGGTAGGTTGGTAACTGTGGCAGGAAATGAGGAATATGATGGTGCTGTGGAAAAGATACTTCTTGTTTTTACGGTGTCTTCTGATGTCTGTGGCTCTCTGCCCTGGGGGGTTAACATTTCAGGACAGTCCCTTTTCCCTGGGGGTGAGTGCCTGGCCCACACGGATGAGCAGCTTGCCAGGCATCAGGTGTTGGCCACTGCTGCTCCCACACAAGCTTCTGGGGACAACTGGAAACTCGCCTGCTTTGGAGAATTTGTGACATTCCCTTGCTGCTGCACCTCTCCTCCAGCTCCTTGTGGCAGT
The DNA here is from genome assembly GCA_013400495.1 of Nicator chloris. Classification (NCBI taxonomy): domain Eukaryota; kingdom Metazoa; phylum Chordata; class Aves; order Passeriformes; family Pycnonotidae; genus Nicator; species Nicator chloris. The sequence goes on from WAAE01025737.1 coordinate 684,589, forward strand.
TGTGCTTTCCTGCCCCTGATTTGCAAAGGGGTGGGCTTTTGTTTTCCCCTCCAAGGAGACCTTGGGAGGGCAGGGTTTGCCCGGGCTGTCCCTTAAGCATCCCTTCTTTAAAAGACACTGCCACAGATGTTGCACCTCCTGCCACAACAACAGCTCCATGCTTTGCAGCTGTAGTGAAAACAGTGGGGAACAAGTGCCACTAGTGTGACAGGGTGCCACCAAGGCGGGCAAGTGCCATTTCCTGCAGGATCCTTGCACGGGATCCGTGCGTGCCTCGGCAGGAGCGCGGAGGGCGAGCGCTGCCGCAGCCTTTGTTCCTGGTTTATTGGACCTGTCTAACAGCAGGGCTGGGATTTGCTCTGCCTATTTCTCCTGTCTATTTAGTAGGTGCTTGTGGGCATCTGATAATCAAACCCCAAATGAAATGCATGAGAAGGTGAGGCTGCAAGCAGGAGATAGATGAGCTTTCCACGGTGTCTGCGAGGCATCCGCGTCCCTGGGGATGTGTGTTCATAAGTGCTGGGCTTGTTGATGGCACAACAGAGACATAATTACAGGTCTGTTCTCTGTCACAGCTGTGTTGTCCTCTTGTACAGACCAGGCATAAATTTGGGGTTCCCAGGGGAAAATCTGAATAAATATGTGCGTGTATTTTAACGTTATGTAAGCTAAAAGGAAGAATTTCCCCCTTTTTGCTGCCACGTGTCAAGCCTTTTTCCCCCTGCTCCTTTGCCAGTAGATGTGGGGTTTTAATGTTTTAATTTAAACTATTCTTTCCTCTCTACAATTTGATGTTCTGTATTTCAAAATGTTAGAGGGTGTCTTTTTCTGAGTCAAACCAGCAGGATTTGTGCTTTTTGCTCGTTGCATCTGCCTGTCTCAGAAGTCAGCAAGCCATCTGATACTTTTACCCAAAACCATATTTTTCAAAAAAGGTCATGTAACATAATTTCCTGCAGTAAAGATGGTTTTAAATAGAAGTCCCACTTGCAGCTACTGAACCTCAAAGCATAATGCCACCAAAGACTGTAAAATAAGGAGGTAGGGTGGGGTGTAAATCTCCATGTTAAATCACATAAAGCCAGAGTCCCTTGAGTGTCTCTAATGCTGTGTGATGGATGAGAATTTCCCAAAATAGACATTTGGATTTTTTTCTTTTTTGAAAGGACTTTGTCTCGCCATGCAATTGCTGACAGTGATGCATAAAAGCAATACAGGGGGCAAGCTCTTCTCTTGGTTCTCTTCCTCTGGCAGAGGAATAGAATAAACACTGTGTTGAATTCATATGCCATACTTCTCTCTGGGGCAAACATTTAAAACATTTGGGAGGCAGTATTGAGCCTGACTGCAGTTACCTCACTGTGGCTGTGCAGAGTACCTGGTTTGATTTCTTTGAAGCCACTCAGGACAGAAAATGGAGATTGAGCTCAGAGCATCCCCTTCACAAAGACTGTGCTCACAGGAGCATTGTACTGCAGTTCTCTCTGTGTCACCCTAATTGTGGCCTGCAGTTAAAAACAAGAAGGTAAAGCTACATTTGAATTTCGCCTTTCATGTTCTCTCTTTTTCCTTTGCCTTGACTTTATAAGCTTTGCAAAGACTTTGAGCTGTGTGCTGGAAGTGTGGAAACATCAGGTAAGGCATCCTGGGGAACAGGGAATTGCTTTTGGTCACCCAGCTAAGAATGTGTTAAAAATATCACGATAGGGAGTACAGCAGCCAAGGCAAAGCACCCTGGCTTGGTGGCCACTAATGGCAAATAAACAGCTTGAACTTTCATGGCAAGTCTTACAGAGTGGTGCAGAGAGGTGCCCAGTTTTCTAAACTATTCAACAGAGCGCTTCATCAAACCATCCCTTGTCACATGTGCCCTGAATTCATGTCCCTTGACTGTAAATGGTGTGGGAGTGCAAATCTGAGGACATTGGCCACCCAGTGTGAGAAATTAAAGTCGTGTTCCCTGACTGGAAAGTGGCCAGACAGGGGACTGTGGGCCACAGAGCTTGGAGAACTTCAGATGGAGAGAACCAGAGTTGGCTGTCACTCATCAAACTTATAGACAGGTTAGAATCCAGACCCTGATTCCATTGAGATTAAGAGGGAGAAGCTTTTGTTCCTTACCAGGAACAGGGTGAGAGGAGCCTCATGTGTGTAGGTGTTGTTTACATAATGTACCATATCAGGACATCTAGTAAATCCAAAGTGGCATCCTCAGCTGCAGTCAGCCACCTTCTTTTCTGCTATAAATAATGAATCCATTTTTCTTCTGCAAAAGTAGTCCCATTGGGGAAGACTGATCAAGGCCATTTGCAGGGGTTTGGAGCTATTAATGTGTTTTCCAGCTGGGATGCTTTGTCTGCTGTGCTGGTCCTCAAGCTGAGCTGCTCTACAGTGGGTGTGACACAGCTTCAGTGCAGTGTGGTCACCCTGCAAAGCTTGTGAGGGACTTGGTTTGTGTCACATCTCAGGCTGAGGACTGGAGAAATCTGTGAGCAGCTTCCCACCCCTTGCTTCCAGTGGGACAGCAGTAATCTGAAACAACCTCCCTCTGCCTGTGTCAGGTACATTTTACTCTTTTAGGCTTGAGTGGATCATTATTTCGTTGTAGTTTGGTCTGTGAGGATTCACTGATTGTTTGTAAAGCAATCTGTCATCTATTACTAAGATGAAGTAATGTTTTCTTGTAGCTGTGAAAATGTAACTCGTGTTGAGCTTGAAAGCAATAAGGCTTCTGTCAGGCAAGGTTTTCCTGACTGTTCTGAGGATAAATTTCTTTTTAGGAGCATTCTGTTACCCGGGGTCGTGTGGGTGGAAAAACTCACAATTCTAGTGCTGCATCAGTCTGAGAAATTAGAGGTGCTTGGAGGTGCAGCAATTTTACAGTTCTTGCAGGAAAGGTGTGGTGGTAGCTGGTGCCTCTTGTTGAGGGGCAGTTTGAGACCCTTTAGATGTCACTTGAGTGTCAGGTTTGGTGTGAAAGGGTAGCAGGGGAGTGGAGAAAGTTGGGGCTGCAGCGCTGGTGCTTCAACCTGGCAGCAGCTAAAGACTGCTTCCAGACTTGGAGCACTTCTACTGATGCTGCTGGAGAGAGCAAAGCGTGGCTTGAATGATCAGAAGCTCAATTAGCAAATTCCAGTGAAAGGGAACTGTTTCTATTGTGTGTTGTGAACAACCTCAGCCAATAAATAGCTTGTTTGTGGTTATAGAATGGTTTGGGTTGGAAGGGACGTTAAAGATCATCTGGTTCCAATGGCCAGGGACACCTTCCACTGTCCCAGGCTGCTCCAAGCCTGATCCAGCCTGGCCTTGGACACTTCCAGGGATCCAGAGGCTTCTCTGGGCACCCTGTCCCAGGGCCTCACCAGCCTCACAATAAAGCATTTTTCCCCAATATCCCATCCAACCCTGCCCTCTGTAAGTCTGAAGCCATTCCCTCTTCTCCTTTGCCTCCCGTGCCCTGGGTAGGCTGCAGAGCAGTGACACGTGCTGTGCCTGCTCATGTTGCTGGGTGCCATCACTTGCACTGCTTTTCTCATTTTAATTGGCTCTCCCACTCCAGCTCTGGGCTTTAAATACTTGCAACTGGAATGGGATGGGTTCTGATTAAAATAAACATGATACAGCAATTAAGCATGTGATTACAGAATTTGTGCTCCCACCATGGGTAGGTGGGTTTAAACAAAAATGGGGGTGGGTAAAAGTGGAACCAGTTTGTATTAAAAAAGAGTTCTCCTCAGGGCTGTAAATCAGTTTGTCAGTTTTCTAAGTGCTTTAATTCAAGCAAAGGTTTTCTTTTGCTGCCCTAAAATCAAAATGAAGCCAAAAATTACAGAACTGAATTAATTATCTTTGAGTTAAATCTTGCAAGTAATACTGTATAAACACTTCAGATCCAGAGGGGATTCCAGGCAAATACTGAGCTGATGGAACAGTTTAGGGAGGTTCTGAATTGCAAAACAGGCTTTTAGGAAGCATTTCTGGAGCTGCACCTCTGGGCTGGGAGAGCATGGAGGGAAGGATGAGGGAGCTTAGGGCAAACAGCTGAGAAGAAATTGGACTTGGCTGATCCTGGAGACACTGAATGAGAGCAGAGGACACGGACAGGAAAGAGAATGGCTGAATGTCTCAGGCAGGCTTTGCTCCTGGTCCATCCCATCCGTTCTCAGGTGCTGCCAGTGGTGTTTGCAATGCTCCATTTGCTCGCTGGGGCTTGGGGTGTTTTCTGTCAGGAGCTCTGGCTCAGTGGGGTGGGTGGGAGCTCTGGCTGCTCCTGCACCAGTGACATTGAGCAAACATCTTTGTGTGGCTCTGTTTACTCATCTGGGAAATGAGCATCAGCCCTAGCAGGGAACTCAAATCAACTGATCACCAAGTGCTTGGGATGGAATTTGACTTTGGAAATAGAAACAGAGTGGGGTGTGAAATTCTGTGTTACTGTGATGTGGCACAAATCACCTCATTGTGACAGCAGGGGAGGGGAAGAGAGAACTTCAAGTGTTTTTTGTGATGGAGGAGAATAATTAGTGTATTGCATAGTTTTTAATGCTATATCAAGGTATCAGGTGCCCGATTATTTCTTGTACAAGACAAATGAGCTCTTTATCCTCTCTCTGTCTGCAATAAGACTACACATGATTAAATAATGGCTTCACTTCCCAGAGAACAGTAGATGAATCTAAAGTTTCTATCTTCCCTGGACAGGCACCTACACAGACTTCATATTTGCTATAGAAATAATTTGAACTGTTACTTTGTTTTCCTAGCAGTTTGGAGTTTTTCCTCTGTTTGAAATGCTTTGACTTCTCTGTTCTCATTTTTACCTGGTGTGACTAGTGGTGCAAGCTCCCTGCACAGTTAATTTCCTTGGATGATTTATTTACCAGTGACACTGCATAGCCCTTGACATAGTAATTGCAATGATGTGATCATCCAAACATCAAAGGCAGGAGCCCCTGGTTTCTCATCTCCCTCGTGCTGCTGCAGTCCTCCCACTTCTCCCTTTGTGCTCCCTCTTTGTTGCTTTAATCCTCTGGGGGAAGGAGAGAGTTATGTCATAATTGGATAAGAACTGGGGAGTGCTGGAGTAGGTTTCTGTACATAACTGCTTCCCTGGCTTTGGTCAGAGGTGCCAAAATGCTCTGTGACATCTCTTGGGCTTTGCTGTGCCCATGTCCCCTGCCTGACCCAGTGCTTTGACTGGCTGTGTCCCAGCAGAGATGGGCTGTGCTGTAGCTGGGCAGAGAACAGGGGTGGTGCCTGCTCTGCTCTTCCTGCAGGTGGACTGGGGGTGGCTGAGTGGGGAGAGCCCTGGTTTTCTTCTTCCCCATCTGTTTTTGCATCTTCAGGGATCAGACAGGTCTTGTGCAAGAGGGGAAGGTGCTCACCCCCTCATGGGCTGAGCAGGACCTGGCTGTGCTCCAGTCTTCCCCCTGATCTGATCTCAGAATCACTGAGGCTGGAAAAGCCCTCTATGACCACTGAGTCCCACCATTAACCCAGCACTGCCAGCTCCACCACTAAACCCCATCCCTAAGCACCACGCCTACATGTTTTCTGAACATTTCCAGGGATGAGGACTCCACCAGTTCCCTGGGTTTTCTCTCTGCCTGCTGCCCAAGAGCCCAGGCTGGGCTCAGCCTCTGCAGGAGGAAGATCTCTGCAAAGCCTGCAGCAGAGGCTCCTTGAGATTGGTGCCCAGCTCAGACCTCTCTGTCCGTGTCCCCTCTGCTCTGTGGAGCCTGTCCCAGGCAGAAGTGATGCTCTCCCTGGCTGTGACTGACCATGGCTGGGTCTTCAGAGCAGTCACCAGTCCCCTCAGTGTGTGCAGCAGATACCTGGGTACAGTGATTGCTGCAGCCCAGAACCTGAGTGTGCTGCATAAACACAACTGTGCAGCTCCTAGAAATGTTTTCCACTTCCCCAGCCCTCCTCTCTTTGCTCTCTCCTTTCATAAAAGAAAATCCTTCTTGCAAGAGAAGATGCTGGCAGGATGAAGCAGAATCAGAACAGGCTTCATTCAGCAGGGAGGAATTTTAATTTCAAACCTGCTTCTGTGGGAACTTTGGTAAAGAGGCTCAGAAATGAGGCTCTCTGCTGGTCTGACTGGGGCTGAAGAGCTCATCTCTTGCACACTCTCCTGTCAGTTGCTGTGGGGCTGGCCAGATGTTGCAGATGTTCATCCCTTTGCTGTCAGAGTGTGGTCTGGTTCCCTCCCAGCTCTGCAGCCCCACTCCAGCTCCTGAGCTCAGAGGGAACCTGGGATGCTTCTGTCTGGAGAACAAGCTCCCAAAGAGCTGAGTTCTGGAAGAGGCCCCTCAGCAGGGAGCTAAATGTTAATATGGGGGATTAAAGACCGCTTGGAAGGTGAAGTCTGGCAGCCACTGTTAAAGTGCTAAATCATTGCTCAAGGCGTGCTGGTTTCACCAGTTTAGGCTGAGACCATTAATTAACATGTTCTGCGAGTGTGCACATCTCTTTTAAGCAGCTTTCTGTTACTTGGGAGGAGTTCAGAAGAGAAGAAGGACTAGGAAATGTACTGATATTTCTTTACCTTTTGAAAAGCAACTGGAAGCTCCAGTTCCTGCTGGGAGCAGAGTGGGGTGAATTCCCACTCCCAAGATAATGCACTCTGGGATTTGGAGGGACCAGCTGACCCAAGGCAATGCACTTAGCCCTTGGCACAAATTCTCTCTTCCCAGACAGCAGGAGCCAGGGCTGCTGCTGCTCCATTACATGCTAATAGTCTGAGAAATAAAATACAATTATTAGTTGAATTGTTAAATGGACCTAGAGCCTGAATCAGAAATTGCTTTCCAACAGCAACTGGAGCATACAGTAACAAAACAAAAAAAAGAGGCAAAAGAAGGATTACTGCAGGGTTTATTTTTTTTAATATGCTTAAGGACAATGCAGTGGACTGTTTGGTAGAGGAGATGCAGCTCTGGATGAGGCTGGGATGTAGCTGTGCTCCAGGCTCTGGAACTGGCTTTTTGTGTGCAGTCAGGTCTGTGCTTCAGCTCCTTTATTATAAAGGAGTAGGGTCTATGAGGAGATGGCAAAATCTATCAAGTTAAATGTTAAAGGCTTTTTGCATTGAAGCTGTTTATCACTGTGTTCAGCCCAATACCTGTCAAGTCCAGCACTGCCATCCTGGAGCAGAATGGATCCTGTTCTTCTGAATCTGACTGAGTGCTTCAAAACACACAGCAAGTCTTAGGGATGCTTGTGGGCAAAGCTCCCCTTTCCCAGGGGATGTCAGGAAGAAAGGATGGGATGGAAGCAGGTCCAACATGGAAAAAGCCTGGGACTTTGCTAGGTGCTGGGTAGCTTTGCTGTAAATTCTGGTGTGGATTATGTCCTTTTGTCTCTTAGTGAAGGTGGTAGGACACAGGGGGCAGCCAGCCTCTACTTGTTCCCCTGCAACGAGAAGAAAGATTCTGTTGGGTGACAGCTGCCCCCACTCTCTTCCAAAAGAAAATAGGCCAGGAGTGTTTCAGCTTGTCTGCAGAGCTGTAGGTCAGCATGGAATCTGCTCTTCCCAGAATGGAATGCATGGTGGGGTGTGGAGAGGGAGGATGTTTGGTTGTGAGGGTTTTGTTTATGCCAGAAGCTTGGCTGGGTGAAGGCAGATGGAAGTAATTTTAAGGGACAGGAGCCAGCTGACGGTTGCATCTTGATTCAGAACAACTATGGGCGAGCCAGTCCTTGGAGGAAGCTTTTACCCTAACCCCTGTCATTTAGTGGTTGTTCTGTGCCCTAAGAATGAGTTTTTATACTCCCTTGCTCTCTGCCCATGGTGTTTTTAGATGCTGCTGCAACTCCAGTCCTTCCTGGTAATCACAGCATGACAGATCACAGATGATGGGGAATGATGATTTCCATGATGTTTGCAGCTCTTAAAGGGTTGTGGCCCTGTGCTTTTGCTTTCTTTTCTTGTATCTTACAGTGCACACTCTTGGGGTGTTGATATTGCATGTGCTGCTCTCCCTTTGGTCAGTTTGGGAATCTCAGGGCAGCTGAGGAGATCCTGGAAATAGGAACATCAGAAGGCAGATGGAAAGAAGTCCAAATGATGATAACTGTATAATGCATTTCTCACTGCTTTATGCTGTCTTATCCCAGACAAAGCTTTATCTTTCATCCCATAATTATGTGATTCCCTGTAGGCAGCTTAAAGTGAGCTTTGGAAAGGTCGATAATTTTATCTATTAGATGCCTCCTATGATCTCTAAGTGCAGACATGGGTACTTGAAGGAAGGTTTCGAGGGCAAATTCCTGTAGTTTCAGTGCACTTCACTACCAGACTCAATTGCTTTGAGCCTGTTTAACCGGTTTGTCCACATTTGCATTTGCGATATGGTGGAGTAATTAGCTGCTGGAGGGGGCTGCTTCCTCTGCCACCTTCCCTTTCAGCTTAAGCTTTGGATGCATTCCTCCAAGATCCTTTGCTTTTACTATACCTGTCCCAGAAAATGAGCAGAACCAACAGCTGACATTTTTTCATCTTGGAACTAATATTTTAAACTTAATAGGCATTTAAAACTTGTTTGGTTTTGGTTTTGTGGTTTTTTTTTTTTTTTGCTTGTCATCTTCTCGGTTGTATTATATGTAATGGTTCATACTAATGGAAAATAAACTTCCATAGGTGCTGAAGGGAAAGTAGATGTTTTTCCAGGCAGAATTCAGCTGCAGCTGTGCAGGACACTTGCAAAGAGTGGCTCAGCAGTGTGATGCAGGGTGCAGAGATCACTCAGACCTGTGATTACAGAAGCCACATCCATTCATTCTTCAGTGCTGCCTAAACCCACTGCCCACTCTGGTACGCGGCCTTTCCCTAAGGAAAGGGAAAAAGAGCAAAGTTGTGAACTGCAGGCTAAAGCAAACAGATAAGAAGCTTTGAAAACAGATGGGGCTGTTTTGAATCAAATCCTGGAAGGGGGAGTGAAAGGCGTTGGGGGCTCATATGCAAGGGGGATGACTCACTGCTGTTGTCATCGAGGTCTCCTCTTACAGGATTAGTGATTATTGCCCGAGAACGTAATTTATCAGAATCCAAACTGGAGACAGAAGTCTCTAACCTGAGACCCCTTAGCTAAGGCACAGGGTCATTTCCCCAGCAAGGTCCCCCTGACTGGCTCCAGAGCTCTGGCAGGGGGGACCCTCGGTGCTGCAAAGGGTCCTGCAGGCTGTCAGGGCTGGAGACTCGCCAGCCCTGCCCCTTGCGAAGTTACAAGCACTGGGAACGCCATGGGGCTGCACCGGGGATTCATTTGGCTGGTGCAGGGATGAAGTGAAATCGCTGGATTCGTGTTTGGAGGGGAGAGTGCTTCTAATCCTGAAGTGCCTGATGCTGTGGGAAACTGAGTTTGGAGCGTGCTGGCAGCTGAACCTCTGCACGCCTCTCTCAAAATGTTTTCCTTCCTTTTGCCCCAGTAACTGCGAGTTTGGGTGTGGTACCCTGCAAACTGGCCCATCATAGGGTACATGATTGATACATATGGATGTGTGCTGGAGAGGGACCCTACTGCCATCTTCTCACAATTCCTGGCCCTGGCTTTGTCTGATGGGCTTTTAGGAACAGCTTGTCATTGTTGAGTCCTTGCTAGATCTAATCTTGAGTGTAGCCTGAGCTTTTATTTAAATACAACAGAGCAGAGCAATGCTTTGGTTAGAAGCGTGCTTCTGCATGGAAAAATATCTGAAAATTTATTTTAAAAGACCCCTACCAAAACCACCAAAGAAATCACCAAAGCACTACCTCTGGGGGTGTCACGGACCAGAAGAAATGAAGAGTTGTCAACCTCACCATTTCTGCACAGGTGCCTGGTTAGGAGGCATCACCTGGAGACTGTAACACCCCCTGACACACAGAGCAGGGTAACAGCTCTGCAGGAACGGGGATTTTTCCTCTCCTGGGGTAATATGGCACAGGCTCCCAGCTGTGCTGTGTATCAGAACAACCTCCTGAGAAATTGTGCTCAGCAGCTCCAGCCGAGCCCCTCGTTGCCTTGTGGGGCACTGCAGATTAGTGCTGCTGCAGGATTGGGCTCTTACCACAATCTCAGCTTCTTAATTAAAGTAACGTGGAACAAAACGGGGAGAATTAGTTAAAAATAACAAGTCTCAGAAGTACAGCTTGTCTTTCTGTTAGGCTTGTCCTCACTTTCTCTGCTGCTCTGATAAGAAGGAAGTTCTCCCTCTGGGATGGAGGGAATAAACTGGTACAAAACTCATTTGTTGGGGCATTATCTGTTAATTAATTTTGAACACTAATCCTGTCCCCATACACCGTTTCTTTTGCTCCTGCTTTTAGAAAGTGGAATGCAGTTCTGCTCAAGGAGAGGATGGGCAGCTTGTGCTGTGTCAGAGGAGGGGGGAGGTGGTGTTGTCCCCCTGTCCCCAGGGCTGGGGGAGGCTTTCCCTAACCCTGTGCTGCAGCTCACCTTTGGGAAGGTGGGAGCTTTCCCAGGAGCCCACCCAGAACACGGAGAACTTAATATTCTCCTCAAACAATGCCCTGAGCCTGAGCTGCAGCCTCTTGCTGGTGAGAATCCCCTGAGGGCAGGGTGAAGGGCTGATCCCCTGTGTCCCATGTGGAGCTGGCACTCTGGGAGGGACTTTGCCTCCAGTGCCAGTCCCTGCAGTGCCTGTGGTCCTGCACTGGGCAGGAGAGCACTGCCAGAAAATGGTTTTAGTTGAGGAAAAAAGAAAATATATATTATCTTTTTTCCTATACATTTCTCTTTTTTAGAATAAACTGAAAGAATATTTGAGCCTCTGGACAATATGAGCTGGTTTCCTTTTTGTACCCAGACTTCTGATGGAAGACATTCTGGTTTTGAGTGGTCTTTTTAAGTGGTCTCTTTAATCTGATGGGAAGTTTGCCATTCAAACAGGGGGAAACGTGGACTCTGTCTTTAATCTTTTTTGATTAAGTGATACTATTTTTCCCCTATTCTTTTTAGTCCTTTCTCTGGCTCAGCAGTTACTCCTGGCTGCCCCTGCATCCTGCTCATTTAGCTTTGCCCAGTCTTTCAAAATCAATATGTGCTGCTAAATTACTGGCATTGGAGAATAAAATAAAAAAAGAAATCCAATATGAGGTTTTGGCATGTAAGTATTGCTTATAAAGTCCTAGGATGGTCTTTAATACAAGCCATCTTGCTTTCTTATTTCTGCTGTATACATAAGTGTCCATAAGTGAAAATCCCTGTTCAAGGAAAGGAGTAATAATATTCAGCAATACTGGAAAAAGGCTAATTCTTCATTCTGTCCAAGTTTCTAAGCTACTGCAGGTGTCTCAGGCAGTGACTTCATGTGCTGCCCTGCAGATTCTTTCCCACAGTGGTTCACTTTCTAGTAACAAAGTGAAGGGTGACCTCTGTCCTGTCATCTTGCTCTGAGTTCAGGTGGATTAAGGGACAGACTGGAAAAAATGTGTATGAAACAAATTCCAGCTTGCCAGTGTGCTCTTAGAATGCACAGAGCAGGAAAACATTAATTACATGGTGGCTATGGACAAGACTGATTTCTCACAGGGGAATTCTTGGATATGGTGTGTTTCACTCCTTAAAGCAAGGAGACATTTGGGGTCTGGGTATGGAATTGGGACCATGATGGCCTTGAAGAGCTGAGAGCAACTTACAAGGAGGAAAATTGTCCTCTTCTTAAAAACCAATGTTCTTTTTGGCAGTGTATTTTAAATTATGCTCCTTTCTAGTCCGAGAGCAATTTTCTTCTAACAGAGATCAATTTGTGAAGACTTTGATCTGTAATAAAACTGAATGTGGTTGGTTAAAACGTGGAGCAGAACTGACTGAAGGGCAGTCCCTGCTGAGATGAGATCATCCACAGGGCTGTGCTGGGTTCAGGCCCCTCCAGAACCATCTGTTGGCACTGGAGGGACTGAGCCAGCCTGGAAAGGCTCCAGGAAGTTTTGGATCAGATTCATGGTCCCTCACATAAATAACATGCCATCAGAAAAGGGTCCACTGGGAATATTTGATCTGTTTAACTATTGATCTAAGCAAATCAGTCCCAGTGGAGGTTATGAAATCCTGGTGAGAACTTACACTATCTACCTTAAATCCCTATTCCCATGGTATTTCCTAATAGGATAAGGTACTCTTGCCATACGAAGGCAATTACACCATGGTAAGCATTTACTGTAAATACCTAAAATGCAGAGCAGGTCTCCCAGCATTGGGGTTTGATCTCACTGCTTCTGGCATGAAGGAATTTAGCCAGTGAGGTCCAGGGTGTTCCCATGGGAAAGGGGAGCTTTCCTGTGGTGCTGATGGTTTACTGATTTATATTTGTCTGGTATAAGCAGGAAAACAAAGTTAGGACCTGGATTTTTATTTTCTTTTGTGTGTGTGTGTGTGTGGAGTGCTGGGATTTTTTATGAATTGCTGTTTTTCCCCCTCTGTAGGTAGCCAAATAACTCTCTGCCTCTTTCTCCTGGGGTTCTGGAGACAAATCTAGAGGTTCTGCTGAAAAGCCTGCATTGTTCAGTAAATACTGGCGCTTTCGTGGGGAAAACCATCAGAAGCAGGGTTCAGCATTGGAGTTGGTGAGGGGATTTGAGCAGTCAGGGGCAAGGAATGCCCCTCAGAGTCCCAGCCGTTGTCTGAGCCACACCACGCGGACAGAACAGGGTTACTGCAGTGTTTTATTTCTCCCCGTGGCACTGTGCCGTTCATGAGTCTCTCCCGGAGCGCTCGCTCTGCGCTGCGGGCGCCGTGTGCTGCCTGCCCTCTAGTGAGGCTCTGCCCGGGATCAGCAACACATCCCTGCGGGAGCCGAGCCCGGCCATCGCTTCCTCCCTCACCGAGGTTTTGCTCAGCACAGTAACCTCTTCTCCTCAGCCTGGTGATGCTCTGCCTTCCTGCCGGGAATCTGCTCCCGGGCCGATGTGTTCAGGGACAGGGGGTAAATTCGCCTTTCCCGAGGAGCATCACCACCGTGGGAGGTGGGAAGGAGTCTGTGGGGACGTGGTACCCGTGTAATAAAATGTTATAAAATTGTGGGCAGGCTTTTAAAGGCTGCGGGAGTGCATAGGGTGTGCATGGGGCAGTGTGTGCCCGGTGGTGGGAGCTCCTCTGTCCCTCCCAGTGGTGGCACAGGCTCTGGGCTGGCATCCCTCTGTGCCAGCCACACCGTGCGAGCCCTGGGAAGGGTTTTGCTTCGTGTCCATAGCGCTGGAACACTTCAGGATGGGCTTTTTTTATCCTGTGTTTCTCTGGCTGTTTGTACATTGTAGTAATCGTGGTGCCCACTTGTGTGGGGAGGGTTGGAACCCGTGCAAGTCCTGCCAGCTGCCACCATCGTCATTGTCATCACTGGGATTACAAATACAGTGTTTGAGATGAGGGTGGCAACCCTGGAGTCCTTGGGGGCCAGGGCTGCCCAAGCAGTGTGGGCAGCTCCCCTAGGCTTGAGTTTTAGGTGTGAGGGTACCCAAAACTCTAAGCAATGCATGCTGCAGCTGGTGAGGAGAAAAGCCAGGGAGAGCAGGAGATTTTGGCAGCGTTGGATGTTTTTAATGCTGGAGCTGCCCTCTCTAAGCACAGGTGTGTGGTTGCAGGAGGGGAGCCACAGCAGAATTCACCCGGGAGGGGAATTGGACAGATTCCTTGCAGAAGGGCAGGCTTGAAACAGTCGCCAGTGCCCTGGGCCATGGAAAGACCGGTCCTGCAGCAGCAAAGCACTGCTGCTTTTTGGGGATACCCAAGGGCTGGAGGAGGGAGATCAGGTAAACAGGGTTAGGAGAGCTTAATCAGGATGTGTTTAAGGGATCTGCTTCAGCCCGACTCCTGTAATTTGGTAACGAGGATGTTTCTGCTTCTTAAAACCACTTCATTCATTAGCCTAATGGAGGGAAGGATTATGCAGAGATACACCTAAAAGATGTTAAGCAAGGAGGGGTTTGCATCTGGACTGAACCAGGGCATGCAGCAGGAGTGGCTGCTGGGCTGGGGGACACAGGAGTGTCACCATGGAGCTGTGCTGTGGTTCAGTCTGCACCAGGGTCTTAATATATGTTCTGCTATTCCAGGCTGGGACATGGAGGTTGTTCTGTGTGACTGTGGGTAAAAATCTGGAAAAATGCTCTCTTTAGGATGCATGAGATTTTTGCAAGGGAAAATAGGTATTCTGCATTGTAGTGTCCCATAAAGACACCACAAAAACAGTGAAATAATGAAAAGGGTGAAATCCATACATGGTGTATGAAACTGAGGATGAGCAAAGGCTGGAGAACTGTGAGTATGAATTGATCAGGCTTTTCTCAGCAGAGCAGTCCAACAACAGGCCAGAATTGCACTCATGCACAGATGCTTTAAGATGTTTTAAATCCTGAATGTCAGAATCTCCAAGTGGAGCATTCTGGATGCTGTAGGCGAGGCAGTGGCTCCTTTGGGGGTGCTGATTTTACACACACCTCTGGGATGCACAGTGAGGCAGGTGAATCTCTCCTCACACAGCAACAGGTCTCTACTAGAGGGCTGAAATGTAGCAAAGCACAGGCACTAACAGTGCTGCAGTGATGAAGAATGAGGTGTCCGATGACTTCTCCCTAGGAAGTCGTTTTTCTGGGAGAAATGAGAAAAAGCATCGCAAGATCTGAGCTCGTTGGGGGTCTGTTGAAGAACTGAAGTGAGATTGTGTTTCTGATGGCATTGAGGGGGAGTCCCACAGCCACAGGTGGGCCAGTGGCTCCTGTGCCAGTCTGGCTCAGCTTGGAATCAGCCTTTCCCTTGGCTCTGTGCTGGCTCAGAGCTGGTTGCTGTATGTTGTGGTGCATCCCTTAGGTTACAAAGCAGCTACTGAAACCTGCAGCCATGGGAGTTGAGTTATTTAAGGTATAAGAAGAGTATAACAGGTTGTACTTCCAGATCAGCTGGGTCTTTTTGAAGCATTGATGGATCCTCTCCTTTCCTTCCGTGGGAGATGAGGCCAGGTTGTTTGTAAAGTGATGCTATTGTCTTGATTTCTTACAGCCTGTGATATAAATGGGGCTGGATGGAAGAGAAGTGGAAACAAGACTCCCCATTCCAGACTGATAATAAAATTAGGCTTGTAGAAGAGGAGGTGCTTCTATGTCAAAACAGATCTGGGAGGAGGAAGGGTTTTGCTACAACTTTGGCATTGAAGTTCTAGGTCTCATTTTGTCCATGTTTCAGTCATCAAATAACCACTTTGAAAGCAGTTAGGTGAAAGTCTTAAATCCTACGAAACCCCTTGTTTTTTGGGGTTTTTTCCAAGCTGGGGCAGGAGCAAACACATGACTTCCACACCTCCTGTGCCGAGCTGGCCCTCAGCAGAGGCAGCAACAGGCTGAACCAGTTTGCTCATTGCTTTCGTCTGCTGACAGGCGCTCTCTTGTCCCTGGGAGGTGCTTGGCCGCTTCTCCCGGTGCTGCAGGAATTCCCCTGCCTGCAGCCACCGGCTGGGGGGCCCTGGTGTGTGGCCAGCAGCCTTTGGCCAGCGCCAGCCGCCCGGAGGAGGCTGTGCAGGAGGGCCAAGCCAAGGTGGGGGCACCGCGCGGAGCGTGCGGACACGGCTCAAGGAGAGGTTTATGGCGTGTGGCAGAGGGTGAGGTGTGCAAGCAGCTTTCCTTTCCAGGAGGTGCCTGTGTCCTGAGTCTCAGGTGAGAGGAGCTCGAGTTGATGGTTTAATGGAACCTGTTACCACCTTAGGAGCTGGGGGATGTCCCTGTGGTTGGTGGAGGTGCTCCTGGAGCTTGATCAGAAGTGACAGAGCGGGAAGGGTGTTCAGAGGGTTCTCCCAAGTTTGTTTTGTGTGGGTGTTGCTCATGGCAGACTGCTGCTGGTGTGGTTCCCAGTGCTGGGCTGGCTGGGGGTCAGCTGTCCATTTGGACATGATGTTGACCATGGGTGTTGAGGGGATGGAGGATTAACCATGTGGGAATGCTGCCCTGGCTTGGGCCAGGTGCTGGAGCCTCTACCAGAACCTCACAGCCCCAAACTCTTGGTGCTGCAGCAGCAGCCAGAGCTGCTCCAGCTGTCGAGGGCTCTGCTCCCCTTGCTGAGCACAGAGCCCCACCAGCTGCTCTGCAGGCAGAACAGCAGGAATTTGGGGCGAGTTGCAGTGTGGGTTTTGCTCTGTTGCCTGCCAGCTCTGTCCAGCAGTAACTCACAGGAGCTGCAGGTGGGGCGGCCCTGGGGGGGGCTCTGCACCCCCAGCACTGGGGCTGGCACCCCCTGAGCTCCCCTGGGAATGGTCACCCTTGGGCTCTGCTCTGTACTGAGCTCCCTGGTGCTTTGGTCACTGTTTGAGATCTGCCTGAAACCACAAGGAGTGCTTCTCAATTAAACACAAGATGTTGGAAAGCCTGACTGACGTCCGAGGCTTTCACAAGTATTTGTGTACAACTCCCTTAAATTTCAATCTAAAGATGTGCATCTGTTGGCTGCTTTTCTCCTTCCACTTTATCATAGTGGAAAATTTGCAGCAACCCTCAGAATATTTAGGAGAGAAATTGCTGATCTAAATGTGCTCTGGCACGAGGCACAAACAGCTGGAAAATGTGCCTTCCCCTGCAATATTTTAAGGATGTGTAGCATCATCAAGTGCTATTCACTGGAGCTGGCACTGTGAGCCTGTGCTGTATGACAGAAAATAAATGTTCTGTCCCCACCTTTCAGTGGATTGTGTCCCTAATAGGCAGTGGGCAGGTGACAGATCCCTTTCTCTTGTGACAGATGCTCTGCCCAACAGCTCAGCTCTGCCTTGGACGGGCTGTGGGAGTAAATCCTTGCAATGGGAGCTGGCAGCAAGCATATTGAGAAACAGATGGTGCTGTGCTACAATTTTACCTGCTGTAAGGCCAGTGCATCACTTAGCAATACAGAAGCAGGAATTGTATTCCCGTGGCTGCTGTGTCCTTGGTGGGGGGAGGCACTGTTTGATTTAACATTCAGCAGCAGGGGAAGGGGGAAAAGATTTTTTCAGTATTATCTTTTTTATCTTTTACTACTATCTTTTTTTTTTTAACTCCACGAGGATTTGAAAATGTAGCACCAGCTAGATTTGTTTTCAAACCCCAGAATTTATTTTCCCCTCCTGTGTGAATTCTAGCCATGAGGTAGTTGTGTGCTGAAGGAGCTTGCTGTCTCTGTGCACAAGGGACAGATATCCCCATGTCTCTGCCAAGGCCACTGAGTGCCTGGGGAGGGTGGGAAGGGCAGAGCTGTGATGGGGGGAACAGTCCCCTCTATCTGTGCTCCTAAGGAGCATTTTTACTGTCTCTGCAGGCAGCCTGTGGGACATCTGAGCCCCTTTCAGCCTTCAGCTGTGCTTTCTTTACCCTCCAAAACCCTAGTCCTGGAGTTGTGGCCACCCAAAAGCTACTGCCTGCCTTGAGGAACAGGCATATGGGGCAGGAGGGAATGAAACTGGGTGTAGCAGGGTCCAGTCAGAAGTAGCTGCAAGTTCTCCTTCCTCCTGATGTAGAACTGCAGGGAGAGGAGGACCAGGTGCTCTGCTTTGCCCTTCCAGCCACGTGCCCAGGATGGGAGCAGGGGTTCTGGGCAGCATCCTCCAGGAGCAGCTGGGCAGGACAGAGTGACCTGCTCCAACAGGCAGGCAAAGGGCCTTTTGTGCTACGATTTTGCCCATTAATGTGAATGAGAACAGCAGACTTAAAAATAAAGTCAGTTTGTTCCTCTGACCTCTGAAAGGGCCTAATATAAGCACCCCAGCTCTACTTCCAAGCATCCTCTTCCTGCTCCAAATGGCTTCCTTTCCCTGGCTAAGGTCTCATGTCCTCTCCAAGGAGGAAGGGAAAAAGGCATTATAAGTCTGCAGTCTTGGCAAGTGAGGAATTACACCCATGAAAACAAATACCCATTAATTAGGACCATGAAATGCTGATTGAATCACAGCTCTGATAATGGCAAGGGCAGTTTTCAAGTCTGCTTTACATCCCAAGCAGGTAGGGAGAGGGAAGCAATGGGATATCTTCTTTTAGGAAGCCATTTTAGCCCCTCTTACCCATCTATTTAAAATTTTGTCTGCCAACAGGTACTACTCATTCCTGCGTTGTTTCCATTGGAAGCGAGGGGGAGACTGAAGTTACTGCCTGGGATAATTGTTAACAAATGCAGAGCTCTCATTTGTGCCCCTTACAGCAGGAATAACTTTTAAACTGTATGAATGGTCTTAGATTGACCTCCATTGGGGAGTTCATGGCCAGAAGAGAGATTAGGAAACTGTGAGGAGCCTGGCTGGGCTAAAGCCCCATTCTCAGCATGTCTGCTCTGCTTCCCTTTTTGCCAAGGTGATGAGGGAGGAGTTAAAAACCAGAAGAAAACAGTGGATCCAAAGTATATTAAGATGAGTTTTAACAGCCTGATTTATCTATGGTCCTTTGGCAAAGTGGGAGAATGGGCTCTGCCGTCGCCTCTCCCCTTGTGTTCTCCCCAGTGAGCTGCAGAATGAGTGACTGAGTTGTGGGCTGAGGTCACACCCCTGTCCTCACCCTCCACGAGTACTGGGACAAGGGGTCACACAGTTTCTCCCGTGGATCTGGCCACGGCCACCAGCTGTGGGGACAGATGTGCTGGCAGGGGGAGGTGGCTGTGCCCCGTGTGTCTGGGGGGGCTGTGAGAACGGGCGAGCTGTGGGTGAGCCTCACCTGGCAGGGTCAAGGCTCCGTGCCCAATGCCTCTCCCTGTTTCCCGCAGGGGTGAGGTCCTGCTGACCTCAACGGGCTGATTCAGCCATCCCAGCCGTGCCCTCCGCCTTTCCCTCCCTCTTCCTTTCTCTTTGTTGGTGTTTCTGACGTTTCCCCATGTCACTGCTCCCACCCTGCCCACGCTCCCACCCCGCGGCATCGGATCCCGCTGCTGGCTTCAGGCCTTTCTCTGGGTGATTTCTGCAAAAAAAGGGAGGGAACATTGGATCAGGACTCGTGGCTTTTGAAGGAGCTTTGCTCAGCTTGAATGTGCAAAATGTGTTGTCTAAACTCAACCTGTCCTGGTGAGAAGAACTTGGAATTTCTGTGGTATCAGTGCAGGTTTCCTGTCCAGCTCCCGAAAGCTCCAGGGCAAACATGGGAGTGGCAGCTGGGGGATGACTGACCTGAGTGGTGGCTCCAGGAGGAACCTTGTGAAGCACAGAAGCAGAGTTATTAAGCTCAGATTTTGGTGCAGATCTTATGGGCCGCAGCTACGTCAGCAATGGATTCACGACCTGTATGAGTTCCTGGGGCTGGGTAGAGAAAAATTATTTTAATAGCAGTATATTTAATATAATTTGGAGGGGGCTTGAATAGCTGCTGACTGCAGAATGCCTGCTGGGGCTCAGAGGAGCAGAGCAGCAGTGGCAGGAGGAGCTGCAGGAGGTGAGGAGGCCCCACTGGGCTCGGTGTGGTTGTTGGTGGGGCAGCGCCTGGGGCTCCCCAGGCATGCCCGGCCTCCCCTGAGCCCATTGAGGGCAGCTGGAGGCTTTCCACTGCTTTCAATGGGCTTTGGATCAAGCCCATGGCATGCTGCTTGTTTGTTTTGGATGCCTTCTGAGGATGAAAACATCCTTTCAATGGCAGCTCTTTCTCCTTCTGCTTTGGATCAGCTGCTCCCTGCACCCGCACAGCCATGAAGTGACCCCTCTTTGGGAGAATGCCATGAGCTGCTCAACTTGTTTCCTTCTCCACAGCCAAACACCCCGGACCCAGGCTCATCTTCAAGAGATGCTTCACACCAGAGCTCATCTGGTCTAACAAGAAGACATCCCAACCTGCCTCCTTTCAAATTTCAGGTGGTTATTGCCCGTTTATTTGTCCAGAGCTGGCAAATGAGCACTGTACAGGTACTTTGTTAATAAAATGAGGCACTAATTGTTGTAGCAACAGATGAGACATTGTGAAATGTTGTTGTTGTGCTTCCTAGCTCTGGAAGTGCAATTGCAGCAGACCTGTGTTCACAGAAAACATCAGTCCATGGCACCAAAAGTGCTGGCAATTTATTATTATATTTATTACAGACTTACAGTACCAATTTCTTTCTGCCTCTTCTAGTAACAAGTGCTTTTTCTTTCCACTGGTTAATGATTCTCCCCTGGCTGGGAAAATGCACAGCTCTGCCTAGAAAGGATCTTAACTGCCCTTACCTATAGCAGGTGCCACTGTTGTCTTCAGGTTGTGCATGATCAAGTCCCAGATAAAAATGTCCACAGGAAAATTCTCTTGGGCATGCTGGAGTGCTGGGGCTGGGGCCTGGGGGAGATGAAGTGAGTGCTGCTGGCCCTGGGAGAGCATCAGCTGCTCTGCTGAGCTGCTGCCCTCATCCCTGCCAGCCTCTGCCAGCCAGCAGCCGTGGGGATGGGTTACTTCAGATGAGGATTTTGATGGAATGCTTGTATCAGTATTGGTGCTCTGCTGTGCCAAATGCTGGATGGACACAGAAGTGAATCCTGCCCTGCTGGGTTTGTGGCCTGGCACTGGGAGAAGAAGCATGAAGGCATCCAAGATGTTGTTGTGGTTCATGTTTGATGGAATGCAGTGATCTGGACTCTGTCATCTGAGCAGGTGCATAGGGAAGGGCAAGTCCTTTCCTAGATGCACAGCTTCCCTGGGCTAGGCATGACCTGTGAAGTCTAATCAAGGGCAGGGCATTGCTCTGAGTCAGGATTTTTCTCGAGGCTACAGCATCCTGAGTTACTCATCCTAAGAGAATGAATGCATTGAGGATATAATTATAAGGGTTAGATATCACTTATTCTCACTCTTTAAAAGATTCTTGTCAGGAAACTGGTAGGTTTGGGTTCTTATTTTTGTCTTTGTGTCCATATATATCATGCAAAGTGCTGAAACTTTACTATCTCATTTATGCTTCCTCTTACAGAGCTGTAGATCTCTGCCCAGTACTTAGGTTGTGCAGTAATTCTGCCCCATTTGCCACAGATTAATGAAGCTATAAAATAATCATAAAGCTGGGGCAGCCGTGGTTTTTCACGCTCCTCACGTACTTCTATCTACTGTGAAACACTTCATCCAGAAGTCATTACCTGGCTTCTCCAGGCTCCCTTTCATGTTCCTTGACGACTCAAAATGAAGGAGACGCTGCCCCATTTTTGTCTGGGACATTAGCAGGGCAATGGCAGCATCCAACGTGTGGTGCCTGAGGGAGGCTGAGCAGGTGTGGCACCTGTCTGTGTCCACCTGAGTGACCAGAGCTGGGGAGGAAACCCTCCTGCTGCCAGGGGAGCGTGGGACAAACCAGTGAGGCTGGATGTGTCACCTGCCTGGAACCCTTTGGTCCTCCAGGCTTTGAAGCTGCCACTTCTGTGATAAGACCCTGAAGCGTTTCATGGCTCCAGTAAGGTGATGGACAGGAGTGTCCAGCCACTGTCATGGGTTTGTCACATGGACAGCCACAGAGAGGGATTTGGCATTGCTCCAGCAGCTGGGAGGCTGCTGCAGCAGGTCTGGCTGGGAGGTGAAGGGACTGTACTGACCCACCTGAGTAACTGGGCACAGGAGGCAGGAATTTTGTCAGCATGGTGTGTCAGTGCAGAGAAGACGTTGTAGTTTTGCCTCCAGAACGAGGGTGCTGGAAGTATTTTGTGCACTTTATTACTCCCCCTGCCAGTTTGAGGGAGGTAGAGGTACAAGACCACTGATATTGGAGGTGTGCAGGGTGTTTGTCTCTTTCTATAATTTATCTTCATGGTTTGTGACAGCTGCCTGTCCCTTTGCTCTGCAGGGTCTCAGCCCCTCTTTGGAGGCTCCTTGTCCCCTCCCAGGCTTGGGGACCTTCTCTCAGGGCTGGTATTGGGGTAGGAGGCACAGCACAGCCTGCATGGGAATGAGAGTGACCTGCCACTGGGCTGGGACCTGGTTAGGAAGCAGTGAGGTGAAATCAGCAGCTTGGAGAGAAATTGCTCTTCCTGCCTCAGCTTCCAAAGGCAGCCACAGTCTGTCCCCCCAGTGCCATCACTTCCCGTGGATGCTTCCCAGAAGGACAGCCCTGAGCTGGGGGTCAGGGTGTCCTCCCTCTCACAGGGGCTGGTGCCAGTGAATCATTTCCTCTGGCAGCTCTGTGTCTGGGTGAAGCCCTCTCTGGGAGGGTGGTGGTGGTGGTGCCAATCTCTGCAGCTCTGAGGATGCTCCACGTTTCCACCCTGTGCTGTTTGATCTCTCGTTTCCTCCAGATGTGACTTGGGAGTAGCACCAAGTGCAGGATGATTTCCCATGGCACTGGTGGTGACTCTCCCCTCCTGAAGGAGCTTTCCTTGAGAAGGAAGCCCTTCCCACGAAGCAGAGAACAAGAGGGTGGTTTTCCAGGGTCCTGCCCCATCCTGGAGCAGGGAAGGCAGTGTCACACCCTGACCTGCTGTGCTGTGTCCCTGGGCAGGTCTGTGTGCCCAGAGAGGTGCAGACAGTGGTGCTGGTGGCTGGGTGGGTGTCAGCCTTCCTGCCAGTCCCCATCCTGCTCTGCTGGCCATCACCCATGCAGCTGAGAAAGGACATAAACGTGTATTTGGAAAGCATTCACAGGCTCTGTTGTGTGTGACAGAGACAAATCCTCTTTCAGCTGGAGATCAAACTCTTTTCTCCCATTTCCTCATCCTTCTCTCCCCACAAGCCTGGGCTGGTGTTTCTCCCTACTGGGTATCTTTTCAGTGCAAACTGACTTTGAGGCTGTAAAGTTCTCCCGGCTTAGAAATGCATGTTTATAAAAATTTAAATCCAATTTGTATGCAGGTATATGTTAATAGTGACCTGCATTAGAAGTCCTGGTCCCTGCTGCCAGATGTCACGTAGCCTCCCTGAACATCCCCACCTGATTGTGTGTTTGGGCACGTGAGGTTTCACTGAAGCCAGTGGAGCTGTGGCAAATTACAGCCCTGCTGCACTGGCCATGGGGTACGGGAGGAACTAGGTTTGTGTTCTGAAAACTGGGTGATGTTGTTCTGATGGTGATAGCGTGGTAGTGCAAGATGATAAACCCTGACTCGTGAAACTGGAGCATCTGCTACTTGTTTTGAACCTGACCTGGTTTTGTAGTTCTGGGTATGGCAGGTATGGAATTTGCTGTTTGAGGAATCAGACAGCAGCTGCTTAATCATTTATAAAGTTGAAAGACTGTAGCACTTCATTTCTGATGTGAAGTGCTAATTAGTTTGCCATAGGATCCAGACTGCAGGAAATTCGTGTTTCTGGCACAGTGGCTGTTCATCTTTAAAAATGTGTTTGTCACGGTGTTATGTTTATATTATTAGTGTGGAGCAATATAGTACAGCCCAGGCTCTGTGAGAGGAGGGAAAACATCAGCACCTCATTTAGAAATATGCAAGGCTGCTGCTAAATAAGCTTATTAGAGGCTGTGCCTGATCCAGAGAGGAGAGCATTAGGTATCAGCCTCTCTCTGGAGCTGTGGATCATTTTGGGTGTAGTTGTGGCTTTCAGCTACATCAGGAACTTGACATAGGTGCAGCTCAGTGGGCAAAAGCTGGGAGTTGACATTCCTGGTGTAAAACCTGATAAATAAATAGCTTACACTGGATGCTGTTGTTAGTCTTAAAGGAGAGTAGCATGGCCCTTTCATTCTCTCTAAATTAAAGTTCTGTAATGTGAATGACAGTAAATAAATCTTTGTGGAAGTGTAGACTTAATTTCTGAGAGGTCCCCAAACTTGTGCTAACGTGAAGGATTAAGTAGGTTAGTTAGAGGCACATTATGATTAATTCTTTTTGATAATCTCAAGGAACCAAATTGGTCTGCAAACACTTTTATCAGAAGTTGAATCTTGCGTCTAAAGCTCTCGATCAGGGCAGGCTGGATTAGAGATTTATCCTGTGCACTGGTGCTGCTGCTTAAGCATCTTATGTACTGAGAGGTTAGAACATCAAAGAGAGGGTGCCCAATGTCTGCCTTTCACTTTATATTTAAGTTGGTAATTAAGGGCCAGAGTGTAGCAAAACCGATTTCTGAAAAGTCGCTTCATCTTTATTTGGGGTTAATTGCATTAATGCTCACAGCTTGACAGGCTTGGTTCATGACAGGAATTTAAAAAATAAGGTTGTAGGGGATATGCAGCCTTCAGCATTGTCTGAAAATCCTAATTCCCAAGTAATCCTGTTGTTCATGCTCATGAAACCGCCTACAAAACAGCACCTTTGAGCAGTTCTTAAGTTTCTTTTTAAAGGCAATGTAATTGTGTGCTGTTGGCTTCTAACTTGAGCAAAATGGGAAGATTTTCATGCAGATCTGCACAGAGATTTGTACAGAAAGGAGAAACACATCTGGGTGGAGCAGGATGAAGTGGGGCTGCAGCTGGTTCCCTGTGGGAATTCAGAGGACAGTGAGGTTTTTGGGTTTTAGCATGGAGCTTAGTGATGCTTCTCACTGCCCTGAGCCCACCCAGGAGGGCAGGGCTTTAGGGTTGGAGCCCTTGGAGTTGAGGTAACAGCAGGTGTCAATGGTGGTGTGTGCCATGAAACAGAATTTTCTCTCATAACTTTGTGAGGGCTCTCTGTGGGTGTTGTTTTATGTTCCCTGAAATTTACTGCTCACTCTACACAATGTTACAAATATCGGCTGCAATCAGGTGTAATCAATATGAGTGTAAATTATGGATTAGCCCATGTTTTAAAGCTCTGGTCAGGACAGACACCTGCAGAATCAGACATTTTATGCATCTGCATAACAACCTTTTTTGTGGAAGGTTCAGAGACTGAAAATGATCAAAGCTTTAATTTCATTAGCTATCACCAAGGACTTTGTTTGTGTGTCCTTCCCTGTATGCCTAATCAAAAGTCCTATCTAGGAGCAATACTGTGTTGTAGATCTAAAAGCAGATCGATGCTCTTGTCCTCCTCACAGGCAGATGAATTCTTTATTCATGTGAACTTCATATGAGCAACTTTGAAAAGAGGAGCAGCAATTCAGCTAAGCCTCATTCCACTAATTTTGGCATAGAAGATAACATGCAAGGAAACCTGAGAATCCACTTGGGATCATCTTTTCCTATTATGTTGGTAGCAAAGCTTTGTTCATTTTATTACTCGTTATTCTGGATCTGCAGTCAATAATGTGAGGAGAAGCATGAGTCTGCCACACATCAAGTTTTCTATTGCCTTTTAAAGTGACATTCTCCTTAGATCACTGTTGTGTAGACTTATTCCTTATCAGCAGTGAATGCTGTGTTGTTCATATGACTGTACATCAAACAGATCTGCAGTAGCTGTCTCTTCTGCTCCCCTGACAGTGGTACATGTATCTACAAAGACATTTTCTGAGAGCTCTCTCTCCCCCTCCTTCTCCTCACAGAATAGAAATCTGGATGGTAAAGCCTTTGGAAAGCACCTGGGTATTCATCCTGCTGGCTTTCCCTTGCTGAATTTTGTTTTCTGTTCTGACTCTAAGGAGCCTGGGTATTATTTAGGTATTTCAAACGAACCCACATGCAATCAGGTTCTTAGAGTGAAAGTCAATAAAGGACTAAGACTGATGTGAATGGATAATTCATCAGCTGCATATAACTCCACCAAAGTTATCCTAAATTGCATTTAGCTGCTTTTTGCATCACAAACTTCCTTTGCTCTTGTTTCTTCTGTGTTTAACACTATCCAGGGTCAAGGGACAGTGCACTCCTGTACTTGGGTCAGCTGGGAAGGTGAAGTCCAGATGGGCCTTCACTCTTACTTGTTTTATGGCCTGCTCCATCAGTCAAAGGGATGAAAAAAGGGGTGAAGTTTCTATTCATGAAACTGGACTTGAAGTCCATGTGCCCTGAATAACGGTGGGGAGAAGGTTCTTGCCTTGCTCCAGCCTACCCATGGAGCTGTAACTTTGCTGTAGGAGCATAAAGCCTGCACAAGATCATGGGGCTATTGATGGGGAAAGTAGCTGGGAGCACTGAGGAGGGAAGGCCTCAGGACCTATGGCTCTGCCTTCTGGGATGGAGCATCTGAGGCCATGCTCAGGCTCACAGAAGCTTGTGAAGCATAAGGAATAACTGTGCAGAACAGGTAAGTTAAGTGTAAAGATACCGTGGATCATAGAGCAGTTGAAAAAAACCAAACCCCAAACTGAAAAAACCTAGCACAAATCTGCTGTGCTCTGTTGAAGGAGAAAATCATCATCTTTGTTTTTCAATCTAGTTAGGCAATAGGGGGAAAAAAGGCAAAACAAAAAGGCACTGAGGGCAGCAGGCACAGCACAAAGCCACGTAAACTTTTCCTAGTGGGTTGGTTGGATTTTCCTGGCGCAGGACAGGGCTGTTCCCTGCCCTCTTTCTTTAGCTACAAGAGTCCTTTTCTTTTCTTTTAGAAATGGCACTAGAAAACTGGCTCTTTTTTTAATCTCTGTGTTTAAATTTGGATATGACTTGACCGCAGTGAACGGATGCCATTGGAGATTTTCCTGGCTGATTCCTCTCCAAAGCAGTGTTCTGTGAGGGAATGGCAATTCCCTGCTACCAAGCCTGGCACCAGTTATGGCTCAGGTTATTGGAATAACCCCATGGATATTTGTCACCACTGTCTCCCGGTGGAAGAGGGAAACCTTTCCTATTTAGTACCTGTGGATTGCTGTCAAGGTCCTCTAAACACAGTGCAGGGCAACACTGGAGGAGGAGGAGGAGGAAGACTCTTTTGTGGCTACAGGCTCTAAGTAATTCCAGGGGATGATAAAACCCTTGGAGTGGGAATATGGGTGCCGGATTTCAATGCAGAGCCCAAATCTTTGCTTGTCTCTTGTTACAAGAAGCCATATCCTCCTCTGCTTCGGCTCACTTTGTAGCAGGAGCTTATCCATTTGAAACACGGTCATTGCTTTCCCCATGTGAAAGCAAGACTTGGAGGGACCGAAACTCCCTGGCAACAGCACAGCCAAGGGATACCAGCACCAAGATGATGAGGGCTGCTTTCGCTCTGTTTTGCACGAAAGGGAAGGGGGTGATCTGGGAGACACAGGTCCAAAGCCTGTCTCAAACAGGCAGGCAGTCATCTGTCTGCAGAATTACATCACCCAGCTGCCACAGCGGCGCTCACGGCATGCCAGCTCCCGCAGCACGGAGCAGGTTGATTAAAAAGGAATGAAGTGGGGTTTGTGAATGCTTCCACTGTGCTGTGGCCACGCAGGTGTCTTCCTCCCGTGTGGACCATTAGGGACGAGCAGGCAGTGCCCTTGGGGAAGCAATGTCGTGGGACTTAGCTCTCCCACCCAGCCTGTGTGCAAGCTGTTCCTGCCCCTTTCCGTTCATTGCACTGCATCAGCCTTGCTGATGATTTTTGCCAAAAATCTGCTCTTTGAATAGTTTCTTTAACAAGGTGCTCATGGTAGCATGATGGGCTTCCTGTAGCTTCTGTCTCAAAAAGCTTAGAAAGTGTCAAATTCTCTGAGGGGGGGGGGGGGTTAAAAAGATAATCATCCTTCGTCTTCCACTCTCCCTTAGCTTGTCGTAGGGCGGAGTGTTCAAATGGGAGG
>WAAE01025737.1:712159-1003775 GCA_013400495.1 Nicator chloris
GGGTTTAAAAAGATAATCATCCTTCGTCTTCCACTCTCCCTTAGCTTGTCATAGGGAAGAGTGTTCAAATGGAAGGTTCGGCTCAGGAGCTTTAACACTTGAAGCCCCAGAAGGGCAGGGTGCTGTTCAATTTGAAACTGGCTCGAGGCAACGTTGGAGTCCCTTGTGTGTTATTATTGCAGTGTTTATTTGCTGTGGGCTGTTGTGAAGAGCTCGGCTACAATGCCCAGCTTTGTTCTTCTCATGCAGCAAGTGCTGTCTTAATGGAGTTAGTTAAAGAGTAGAGCAAATCATCTCTTTGGCACGTTTTGGGTGCTTTACCCATACGATGCAACAACCAAGGGGGGAGCGTTGAAGAGAGGGATGCCTCTGTATTTGCCACAATCAGAGCTGGAAGAGAAGTTAGAGCATCTTTCTACTGTGAGGCACTGGCACAAGTTGTGTTCAAAGCCAGGCTGGATGGGGCTCTGAGTACCCTGGTCTAGTGGAAGGTGTTCCTGCCCGTAGCAGGGGGTTTGGAACAATGTGAACTTTAAGGTGTCTTCCAGGCTATTCTATTTCTGCAGGACTGATTCCCGCCCCTCGCTTTCCTCCGCTTGCTGGCTCCCAGAAGTGCCTTTTTCAAGTAGGATTTCTGCTGTATAATTTGAGCACGGGCTCAGCCGGGAGAAAACGATGACAGCTTTGTTCCCTGTATAGCAGATAATGAGGCGTTGGAGGCAGATAGCGCGGGATTCGTGTGTGGAGCGCCTGCCCAGCTCACTCAAGTGCGGCAGCGCTGAACGCCGGCGCGTTCCTCTCCTTCTGCAGCATCTAAAGGGGCTTGTTGTCAGGGCATATGGCAAAAGGGTTAAAATTTAATTAGAAAACATAGTGGCAGCTACTGGAGCTTAACAGAGCTTTATATAAGCCGCTAAGGACAAGGCTGCTGTGTGAGCTGCTGGTAGGGCTGAGCTACTGCAGCCGCTGGCTGGGCGTCAGGAGCCGGGGCATGCCTGGGAATCTGCCCAGGAAGCGCCGTGAAAGAGGAGTTTGTTTTAAGGCTTGACCCTGGCTCTGTGCAGCAGCCCTGCCCGCCGAATAAAGCCGGGCAGCCTCATGCCAGGCGTCTGAGGCAGGCAGCGAGAGCGGCCGGCGGCAGCCAGCCGGGACGGGGGGTTTGTGTTCCCGGCGGAGCGCCTCATGGCTTCGGTGTTCATGTGCGGCGTGGAGGATCTGCTGTTCAGCGGCAGCCGCTTCGTGTGGACCGTGACGGTGGCAGCGCTGCGGCGGTGGTACGCGGCCCGGCTGCGGGCGTGCCGGCAGGCGCTGCGAGCCTGGTGTGGCCTCCGCGATGTCTACCAGGTAAAAAAAAACAAAACAAAAATCCCAGCTCATCGTCCCAGCTTTTCCTTGGAACAGCATCCCGGCAGCTGGACGGGTGCGTGTTCTCCCTCGGGGCTGATTGCTCCGTGCGCACCGCCGGCGAGGCGGCCGGGATGGGGTGAAGAGCATCCCGGCAGCGCTGGGAAGGTGCTCAGAGGATCCTAAACCTGGCACTGAGCTGATCCTGGTGTTGCTTTCCAAGTGCCGGCTCTGTGCCTGAATTCAGGGTTCGGGGGAGATGTTTTCTGTGCCGAATATGTTTTGTCAGTCAGTCAATCTACAAGTGTTTTGGCAGCCAGCTACCTCCCCACATAACACCCCCTGCGAGCCCCTCTTGCTGCTGTCACCATCCTTACCCTCGGGATGTGGGGAGCTCCTCTCTGCCTGTGCACTCCGAGCACGATGCTCCCATGGGAGAGACTGGCTGTGGCTTTCCTGCTGTGTTTGTGTCACTGGATAGTGGCAGCTTGTAACGCGATAGTCCTTTGCACGGCAGAGGGATTGCTGCTTGAGAGGGGTGCTCTGCGTCCTGGAATGGCAATTGCGGGGCTCCCCTTCGTGCAGGCAGGAAACACAGCCCTGTACTTGCAGTTATTGTGGTATCCAGTTGCAGTGAGGGTGGTGTAACTCTTTTTCGACTCGCTTTTTGCTGGCAGTTCTTTATTTCTGTGCCTGTATTTCTGTCTCGCATGTGTCTTGTGCTGCGTGCCTGCGTTCAGCCTCACTGTGTGTGTTTGCTACATCAGGGTGAACATTTCAAAGCAGCTTCTCCCCTCTCCCTGGTCTGTTGCAATACAGAGAATGACACAGCTTTGTAGCAAACAGCTCTCCAGAGCCACCAGGATGCAACTTCCATGGGAAAGTCGTGCTAACAGGACATCTGTGCCTGTTTAATCCTAAAGCGATCTGTTGGTATTTAGCTTTAGGGCAGGCTCAGGAGTGGGAGAGCAGCTTTACAGTGGTAGATGTACAAGAGCCTGGGCAGATCACGTATGGAAACATCGTGTGATGTGTCTGACACAGGTGTCCCTGTGGATATGGATCCATATATGGATCATGACTAGTTAGGGAATGCAGGAGTAAAGCCATCATTGCTCTTCCTTTGCCCACTGTAGGAATGTGGTGGGATGCAGTCCTGACTCTCTTCTTCCTCTCCAAGTAAAATCCAGCTACACCTGTGCTTTGTGGGTGATATTTTTAGGGAATATTCACTTAAAGGGCATGCAGCTTAGACTGTCTTCCCTCTCCACTGCATCCCCATGGAGGTAAACCCCAACCCTCCAGAGCTGGAATAAAGGCTTGGTGAGGACCAGCTCTGACAGCAGCTGTACTCAGCCTGTTCAGCTGCCATACTCTGGTGGCTGGCTTGAGGTGAAAAGAGATTTTTTCAAAACAAAGTGTATCTGTATCTCTGCCCAAACTTACTGTGTCCTAGTGGTTGCTTTGTGTTGTCTTTTCTTTATGAAAAGCATCACTGATGTGTGCCTGTGTCTGAAAGTGGGGATGTGAAAATGGGTGAAAAGAGGAGCTTGGTCCTTCTCTCATCCTACCAGGCAGATCTTGAGCCAGGGAAGTGGACAGGGAGTGCCCCTTCCCCTCTGCCCACAACTTGTCCTACTGGGGACTTGCAGGGACCTGTTGCTCCCCACTCGTTGCTCTGAGAGTCTTCCCTGGGAGGTGAAACCTGGCAGGAGCAAGGCAACTCTCACACCTTAACATCAGGAATTTGCTGGTGGTAATTTGGAGGGTATTTAAATGAGATGGCTGAAAGGATGCCCTGCAGCTCTTCCTTGTTGGGTTGTGTAACACTTTGTTTTTTGTGCTGAAGTTTTGGCTCTCAGCTCCTGAAACCTCTGGCTGAGTCCAGTGAGTGCAGGACTGAGCACACAGCATTAAATGTCACTCAACTGCTCAGGTTCCAGAGCCCTGCAAGAGCCTGAACCAAATTGGTTTTCTTAATTTTTTAAGCACTTCAAGCTGTGGAAACAGCTAGAGACAGTGGCTGGGTGACCCTTGCATACAGGGAGGAACTCTGAGCCACCCTGAGTTACATTACTTCACCTCAGGCTTAGTGGAGTAACACAAGGAGTGCAGAGCACTCCGTGGGGTTGTTTCTCTGAGGAAGTGGATGTTGCAGTGTCTGTGGGACAGGACTCTAATCTTGGGTGTGAGATTTTGTGTCCCATCGTTACCACAGGTCCTGCACTGTCTTGAGCAAATTGTTTTCCTCTGTTCCCCTGTTCTTCACAGAAAGGGTATAACAGCACTCCTACCTGCCAGGGATGCTATTTGTCCTCTCAGATTGTCCCCCAGAAGTCCTGTAGTTACTGCAGCTGCATCAAAACACCTTTTTGCCCCATGATCTTATTAAAATTGACTCCTGGATAGGTGCTTAACATTTCCCTCCTTGGCTCCATGGAGAATGCTCATATTTCTGTAGCTCCTTTGCATTCATATTCCAGATGTGAAAAATACCATGGGTTTCACATAGAGGTTCTTTTGGCTAAATGTAGGCTTTTCCCCTCCCTGAGGGCTCCCTGCACAGTGCATGATGTGACAGATCAGGACACCAGGCAGAACTTTGTCCACTGAGCTGCATGCAAGGGACGTGCAGGGAAGGGCGAGGTGACAGGCACTTCTGCTGCTGATCAGCCCTGGAAGCCTCAGTTCCCTTTGATGAGTATTTGGGGATCACATTTAGTGGGCCAGTGGCTATTTTCGTGTGAGTTGGATGCTGCCAGGAAGTCTCTATTTAATCATCAGTACATTCTTGTGGAGAAAGGAAAGCCAGTAGGATTCCTTCTCCTTGGGGTGCCGCATGTGTTGTTGTGGTGAGGGGGATTTTTAGTCTTTTTAAAATCTAAAATGCTTGGTAGCCTGGTGGGAGAGCTGAGCTCGAGTTGCAGCATGGGGAAGCCACAGACACCTTTGTGTGTCCGAGCAGGGTCCCCACCTGTGTTTGGGAGCTGGCAGGTGCAGAGGTGGTCACGGGGCAGCGCCGGCTGGCAGGGCAGCCTCAAATCCTCTCTGCCAGCATAAAGCCCTTACCTGCCTTAGCAGCTTTAAGCCCAACTAAAACCCACCCCAACGAGCACAAACCAGCCTTTGTCAGCCACATTCTCCTTAGCCTTTGTGTTTCTGGCATGTGGATGTGGGAAACCTTTGCCAAGGTTTCACCTGTTGTTTCACCTGGGCACTGGCACAGGGACTTCAGCCCCAGCTAGCAGCATCCCCCAAGCTGATCCTTGCTCCAGGATGCTTCCCATCATCTGTCCCACCTGCCAAAAGAGAAGGGGTGTCCTACTCGCCCAGAGCTCTTTCATCTGGAGGAGGTTGTGAGCCAAAGCACTGCTGGGGTGTCCCGTTTCACTCTGAAATAACCCCTGAACCCTCACCAGGGGAGGGCTGCACAGTGTGAGTTAATTCTCTGAGCCCTTGGGTTGTATGCCAGGGAACATTGTCTTGTCCATGGCAGGGAGCATTTAAAGCCTGTCCTAGAAATAACAGATTTGCAGAGACAGCTGACAGAAAAGCTGGCACAGGTCTTTTTTCTAGCAGCAGCAAGTCGGTATGAATTATTGGGGCTGTTAGGGCTTGGGAAATTTCCTGGGTGAGAATTCAGCATAGGAGCCTTCACTCAAGAGTTCCCATTTCCTACCAGAGAAAGGAGTGAGGGCTGTATTTTGTTGTAGAGCTCTGGCACATAGTGCTGTGGCTTTGGGGGGTCTTCCCAGAGCCCCTCCTGATGCCTGAGATGGGACAACATGGCACTTCTAGGAGTCCTGATACTATTCCCAAAGAAAGCTTTCTGCAGGACCCTCCACATGCTGGTTTTATAGGCCACCTGTCTTACATTTAATTAGAGGCCAGTAAAGCAAAATTAAATTTTAA
This sequence comes from Nicator chloris, assembly GCA_013400495.1. Lineage (NCBI taxonomy): Eukaryota > Metazoa > Chordata > Aves > Passeriformes > Pycnonotidae > Nicator > Nicator chloris. The sequence goes on from WAAE01025737.1 coordinate 717,416, forward strand.
TATAAATGAGGTTAATAAGCAGCTGCAAAGCCAAAAACTTCTAGAATCAACATCTCTCCTGTGTTTAGTTACCCATATTACCACTGGCCTGGTTTTCATGGGGGTATTGACACGAAGTTTTCCTCTGAGATATCAATGCCTGTTGCTAGCAGTACATCCCACAACACAGTGATTCCTCAGTATGCTTAAGCAGGAATGAGACATGGCATTAAAGTCTATTTAATGATGCAGCTAGCTCTTATAAATTAAAAACTGGTCAAGTGAATGGTTTAGGGTCAGGGTTAAACGTGTGTCAGTCATTCTGCTCCACACAAAGTGGTCAAGAAATTGGGAAAACTGTTCCCGACCTCCCTGCAGAATACAATGACATGTTGTGATTGATCTGCTGGATGTACAGCCAGATACAGGAGCATCTCTGTGATTAAGCAGTTTAGGAGTAACTGAAATTTCCAATTGCACTGGTAATTAGCTGATGAATTATGGGGTAAAAGTGTAAACTCTTCGTATGAGTCTTTTGGACAAAGCGCTTTGTAACCTCTGAAAGGTCATTTCCTCTGTATGAAGTGAAAAGATTTTGCTGATGAAGCACAAAAAATCAGCTTTGTACATGTGTCTGGCCCGTGGTACCTGGGGTGGAGGAGCAGGAGAGGAAGTGGCTGACTTCTGTTTCCTCCAGTGCTAACGTAGTTGGTTTGGACAGTGAGCACCATGCTTCCTCTGCTGCCACACCTCAACTTTTCATTGTGAAAAATGCTGACAACAAATTGAGATGCTTTTTCTCCTTCTCTTTTCAGAAAAGCAGTGCTGGAGTGGTGAGGGAGAGCACAAAGCTGGGGCTGCATTGGCAGGGCAGAACTTTGTTCCACGCCAGACAGACCCCAGGAGTGATGCTCAGCAGAAGCATCTCAGGTGTTCTGACAGGTCAGGGCTTTTCAAAGGGAGCCTGAAAACCTTTTTAGAGGACACTAAATATGTGTCTGTGTTTCTTCCAAGATTTAAACTTGTGCACTGGGGATTACTGGTTACCCTGGAAAANAAGGACACTAAATATGTCTGTGTTCCTTCACCAGGGATTACTGGTTACCCTGGAAAAGCTTTGCTCTGGCTGCTTTCATCCAGCTGTTTTTCTTTTTGAAGGGATCTGATCTAATGCAGTGATGCTGCTCATATGTCACCTGCAGAGCTTTGGCACTGCTGAAACTCCCATCGTGTCCAAACCTGGCATGTGGAGCTGTCCCCATGGCTGGGACTTTGGGGGAGCCTTTAGGAGGGCTGAGAACAGGCCCAGCTCTGGGCACTGCCCCCTGACAGCTTAGAGTTAAACTTGGCTCTGCACGCTTCCAACAGCAGCTTTCCAGAGCTCTCTGCCAGATACATTTCCATCTGAGCTCATGATATAGCGTTTTCTGTTTGAGAGAGTTTATTCAAACAAAAATATGATTTTTTTTTAATGGCTTCTCCCTCTTCCCTCACTGACAAACTTCACAACCAGACTGTGAACTTCATCTCATTTCCTTCAGGGTGTCACTGTACCAGTTTCAAACAGTGCCTTCTATTCACAAACCACTTGGGCCTGTATAAATATTTTTCCTCTTCAATGTGACGCAGCTCACCAAGTACGTTAGATTTCGAATGTCGCTGGCGCCACTTCTCAGAGGCAGAAAGTCCTGTACAAAGGTATCAGTGTACGAGTTTGCCTGGATAAATCTCCATTCTGGCTCTTGCAGAGAGGCTGGCCAGCTCTCTCTGATTGGACACAAGCTGTATGAAAAGGTAAATTGAAAGTGTTTCAGGCACGTGCTGGTTTTTCCAAGCTTCCTTCTGAGTGTTTGTCTCTCTGTCACCCCTTTTGCTGGCGTTGTCCTTGCAGCGCTTTGTGATCTTGGATGGACTGTCCATGTGCTTAAAATAACACTGTGCTATCTTTGTCCTCTCATTTTCTGAAAATCAGGCCACCCCTTGTACAGTCTGCATTGCTCTTAAAACCTCTGAGTCATAATTAGTGATTAGTAATTCTACTAATCTTCTGTACAGATGGAGGCCAGTTCATTCTCAGAGGCTGCAAAGAGGATAAAGCTATCAGTGCTGGAATATATTAGCTTAAATACCCTCCCACACACAAATACACATGTACACTTTTCCCCACTAATTGATCTGTCATTCATTTAAACATGCATCAGTGGTGTGTTGGGGAAGGAGATGGGGAGAGTGAGTATCATCAAAAAGCTGAGAAGAGCTTGGATGTGCTGGGTTTAGCCATTGGAGTCATCTTGGACAGTCCAAGCAATGCCAGGATTAATACTGTGATGTTTCTGTTGCTTTTGCAGCTGATGTGGTACCCCAGTGTGCATCTCCCTGCTGGCCATCAGGCACAGGAGTGTGGTGCCAGCAGAGCTGGGAATGGGGCTGGAGAAGTCACTGCACTTCCACCCATGGCACTGCTGGTGATGTGCTGGTTCCTGAGCATCCTGGCTTTACCTCTGGTTGGGCCAGTGGTTTGTGGCAGGGAGATGTGGGCTGGGCAGAGGGTGTGAGGTTTGCAGCAGGGTGGTGTCTGTAAAGCCACAGTGAAAGTGGCAGTAATTCCTCTCTGGTATCAGCTCAGTGCATCTGTTCATCTTGCTGAGGGGCTGGGGTGTGCTGCCTGCCCTCTAGGGTCACCCTTCAGTGAAGGGTCGTGGTACTGCTGTCCCCAAACTCAGCTCATTCGTGCCTCAGAGTTGCAGAGATTTCTGTGCTCAACTCCAACAGCTTCCTACCTCTTACAGGAGTGCTGTATTTCTTTTAAACTCTAGTTTTTCTCAGTTAAAAAAACGTTCTCTGTGCAGCTGAATTATGCAGCCCTGGTCTGTGTTTGTTTGGAAGCCATGGATCCTCTGAGGAGCTGTGCTCTGTCTCCTCCAGCTATTCCTGTCCCTGTGGTTATCCCAGCAGGGCAGAAGCTGGCACCACCCAGGTAACCTTCACGTCATTTCTCTGAGGAAATATGACTCACTCTCTGTTTTCCATCTTATTTTTGGGGCTTTGGAGTCTGTTTTGGAGACAAATGCAAGTGTTTTGCTCTGAAATCCTCTCCCAAAGCTGTCTCACTGCCACCTCTTAGGTTGCTGGTGCAGTCTGGACCAGCTGGCTGGACCTGACCTGGCACCCTCCTGCCTGATGTGGGGCCAGCTTATGGTTTTTTCATGAAACCTGTGATACTGAGCATGGAGTGGAAAGCTGTTGTAGCCTCATGACTGTGAGAATGTTGGCTTTTACAGAATAACTTTGGGAAAAAAAAGACAACTCTTTGTCTGCAGCTATTATTTCAGTGGTGGTTATTTGATCAAAGCTGGTTCTTCTGAATGAAACAAGGAGGGTGAGACAGCTCTGGCACCTTGCTGCAGCCCAGGTGTCTGGGGTAGGTGCCCTCTGGAGGTGTCTGGATTGATGGTTATTTAGGGAGAGGAGGGGAGCAGGGCTGACTCCCCCTGTGTGATGGGTGGGCCAGGCAGTGCTGCTTCTCTGCCCAGCATTGTTGGCAAGGCTCTGTCTTTACACAGTGCTCTGCAGCTCCATGGAGCCTGTTGGCCTCAAACATTCGGCTCAGAGCCTCCTGTTTGGGGGATTTCAGCTGGGCCAAGGGGCCTCAGGACCTCTGAGCAGAGGAAGCCACATCTCTGAGGTGTTGCTGTCCAAAGTTTGACCTGTGTTCATTCTGGGAAAAGCAAGCTAGTTTGCTCCAGGTGTTGAACCTAATTTTTTGTTCCTATTAAAATAGATCTCTTGATTTTAAAAATTGGGTTGGGAGGCTCTTCATAGTTTGTCCTCTGTGTGCATAGTGACTGCTCAGTTGAGAGCATAAATAACCGAATAAGAGCATTTGGATTTTTGAAGTAGCTGCATGTGTAAATTTGAGAGTTTGTGCCTCTTGTGTACCTGCCAGAAGGTCAGGTTGGAACTCTGGAAGCTGCAGATTTCTGGATTTAGGTGCATAGTTCTTTGTTGTTCTGTTTTTTTTTCATCTTCAGTGAAAGCAGTGTCAGTTGTTTGAGTTTCCTTTGAGGAGAGCTGTTTCTGTGCCTGTGTGACACCTGTGCTCTGCCTGACACACTTACACAGTTTGTGCTGCTGTGTCAGAGCTGGGGGCTGTGTGAAGCCTCGTGGGTTGATGTGCCAGTGGGGAAGGAATCAGGGAATCAAAGTAGAGCTCTGTGTTTGGCACACAGAGGACAGCCTGCAAAGGAGCAGCAGAACAGCAGGTGGATGATTTACTCCTCTACCAGCAGCAAAGTGCAGTCCTGTAGAGCAGGAGCAAGTTCAGATTGATGGTTGATGGGTGTGAACTGTGTCCATGCTCTGAGTGCCCTCCCCAGAGTGCAGCACACCACATCAGAGCAGCAGACCTGTGCTCTGGGAAGTCCAGTGGAATGCTGTACCTGGGGGAGGACAGGGAGGGCAGTGGAGATGTGAGTTCATGAGGTGAGGGTGGGTGTGCTGAGCAGACAAACTCTGGTTGTCTCTGTTCCTGCATCCCTTCAGATGGGTTGGTCCCTGCTGCCACAGGGCTCAGCCTTGCTCCAAGGGGTTCAGACTGGGGATGGCTTCAAGTTTCAGTGCTGTGCCAAGATTTCACACAGAGGCCCCTCCTGTCCCCAGTGTGTGGGTGGAGGAGCTGGGAGGGGTGATGGCAGCTCCCAGCCAGCACAGAGCTGCCAGCATGGGGGTCCTCAGCCACTGCTGTGACACAGCCATCGTGATCCCACACCGAGGTGTCTCTCTGCCCCAGGGCTGGCACCTATGCTATGCCTCTGGTCAGTAACTGCTGGTTTTTCATTTGGTTTTGTTTTAGAATAAAGGGGTTAATATCACAGACAGGAAAAAAAGCCCCACAAAACAACAAAAACCAAAACCAGCCCACAATTGTAATGCTTTCCCATTTTTAACAATCTCATTTCAGCCCCTTGTGTCCCCTGACTCACTCTGGAAGGGCTTTTGTTTCTGAACCTGTAATCAAAGCAACAAACGTGAAGGTCACTTCCTTCAGATTATATGGCAACGGAAGGAGCCCGGGATCGTGTCTCCCTTCTTCCCCCAGCCCAAATGTACAGAAAACGTGAAGTGCATGCATGCTGGGAGTGCTTCTTGGGTTGCCCAAGTCCATTTAAACCAGCAGGGTGTGTGACGTGGAGGTAAGAGGCTGTATTTTAATTTCTGATGCTTAGCAGTGACAGATGATGTTGTTTAGTGCTCTTGCAGTGTGTCCTGAGTTAAACATCGTGCAGAGCTCAGAGCTGTGAGCTCCGGAGAGCCAGAAGGCAGCACAGAGCAAAGAAAGTTTGGGGTGGTTTAGGCTGAAACCTTTCTGCTTGCTCTTCTCTTTGTCTTGAAGGATCAGTCCATAAAAGTGTCTTTGCATCTTTTGCACTCCATTGAGGAAATAAGGGGCTGTTTGTTTATCCCAGCATTTACAGCTGCTTTTTCCTGCCTTTGTTGTAAATGCTGCCTTGGCTGCTTTAGCAAAGGGCTGAATCCAAGCTGGATTCTAATAACTCTGCTGCAGCTGGAGCAATGATCTCTAACTTCTGGTTAGTGAGAACCTCTTTTCAGAGATTACCCTTCTGGGCTGCTCTGAGATATCATTTAACCCAAACAAAGCACAGATTCACGAGTCCCGAGAAAAGGCAGCCGCCGCCTGGTACAGTAACTCCTTTCAGCATGTAGCTATTAAATATCTCCTCCTAAGGTCCCTGCCCCTCTCACCCCCCAAAAAAGCCTCGTGAAGAGGTGGCCTGGAGATGCAGCAGTGCACACAGAGCTGGGGGGTAACGGCTGCTGAGAAAGAGCCTTTGATCCGAAGCGCTGGTTTTGCTTTGAAAGTGAAATGTGGAACCATCTGCATCAGCCCCCCTGAGTGCCTGGCAAGGTGCTGGCACTGGGAATGTTGGCCCCTTGCCTCCACAGAAATGCTGCTCGCTGCCTGCTCCAGCCCATACCCACTGTTGGGACTTACCTTGGTTTATTTATTTGCTCTCTGCAGTTTTTAAAAGAGTTGTGGATTTAAAGGACTTGTGCTTTAGCCTTCTTTTTAAATTATTTTTCATCTCCTTCTTACCTGATGCCAGTCCAAGACTGGCATCTGGATTTCCTGAGGGGCTGTTGCCAAGCATGAGTGGCTGGAAAAGTCCATGGGGGGATGCTGGGTGTAGGGACCTGGATGGGGCAGGAGAAGAGATTCAAGGTGACTTTAGAGGATGAGATGCTGCCTGGAGGGGATGGCAATTATTTGGTCAGGGCTTGTTCTGCTTGTGTCTCTTGCTTTGGGAGCCTCCCCTCAAAAACCCAGCTCAGGGGTGAGCAGGGAGGTGGTGGAGGGGACAGAGGAGCATCCTGTGAAAAGCCATCAGAAATGGGGGAGAGCTTCAGGGCTGGGGAGAGGCAAAAAGGCATCAAGGGCAGGGTGTGAGTCTCCAGGGATGTGAAACTACTCTTCTATAAAGGTATTTTTTGGTCTTCTGTAACTATTCCTGTAACAGGGAAAGGTGAGTTTGTTCAAGTGGGTCAGGGATGGCTTCTGGGGTGAGGTAAAACTCAGGAAAAGTTACCAGAGGCTCTGCACAGAATAAACCCTGAGATTGTGTTGTAGAGACTTAAGCAAAGAAGCTGGAGCTTAACTGCTTTGCCTCCTGGCTGAGGAGCAAAGGTCAGGACAGGTCACAGGAGGGTGAGTGGCCAGTCCTGCCCCACCGTGGGCACTGCTGATTCAGGGACAGAGGATGCTGCTGCCTCCAGGCAGTGCCCCTTCATGGGCAGCCCCTGCACTGTTCTCTCAGGTAGCATCAGGAGAGCACTCTGATCCCACAGGATGCCTTTTTCCCCTCAGCTCCCAGGAGATTGCACTGGAACAAACCACCAGCATGTGCAGTAATGACCTGCCTGCAGTGTCTCAGCACTGCTGGTGATAAGCGTGTCTCTGGCAGACACGAATTCACTGGCTGTGTGCTGCCAAGGACAGCAGATGTTGGATTTCATTGACTTGATATTTCTGGCAGATTTGTACTGATTGTTTCCTATTAATTTTTCCAGATAGTTTTTTTTATAGCATTAGCTGTAGAGTTGTCTGCCTGTTCTTTTCTCCCTGTTGTGTTAAATACACTGCAAAGTGGCAGGAATGGTACATCAGCACTCATGGAATGACATGACCTGTTGGAGAAACACTTCAGTTTTCAGCTTGAGACACCTTTAAGAAGAATACTTCTGCAATAAAGGTGCTGATCCTTCAAGAGGATGGCTAACCTCTCCCCCTCTGGCAGAGGGACTCAGCACCTGTGATAACACTGCCAGAGAGATCCTGTGGCCTTTGGCAGTGCCAGGAGAGGTGAAATGCTGGCTGGGTGCTGCTTGGCAGCTGGATGGATGCTGCTTGGGGCCAGCAGAGCCAGTCTTTAGCAGCAGTTCTTCCCTCTGCCTCCTGCAATGGGGCTGATGCTGCCTGTGCTGTTGAGTGCTTTCATCCCTGTGCTGGTGCAGTGAACAACCCCTGCACCCCCACGTGGAATGGAGCAAAGGCAAGTCCAGGAAAAGCCATGGGTGGCATCAGGAAAGGCAGCCACACTGCAGGATTTCCTCATGGGGAGGAGAGGGGTGAGCTTTTCACATTGCACACTCCTGGTAGCGAGCAAGAAGCTGAATTCTGCTGCTTATATTTTGCTCTTGGCAAAGGGCTTTAACTCCTGGCTGGGTTACTGGATTTATCATTTTAAGGAAGATTGAATTAATTTGTTTCCTGGATTTTAATTTGTCGCTCTTCTCTGGTTTTTGTTCAGTTTTTGGGGGTCTTATTACAGCCTGCTCATCATTATTGCTGAGAATTTTGGGAGAGGAGGATGAGATTTAGAGCCCCATGATCTGCTCTGGTGAGTGGGATCTTTCTAATGACCCCAAGAGGCTGTGCCTGTCATGCTGCACAAGCCATCAATAGAGTGAATGAAAGAGTCCCTTAGATCTGCCATCCCCTGCAATGAGAAATAATACAATAAATGGGGAAAAGGAGGGTTGCATGGAAAGTCTGTTGGCACGTGGCCCTGCAAAGCCACAGTGCCTGCAGTGAGGGAGAGCACTTGGGCTGTTCCTGTGCCAGACTTTTTCACTGGCTCAGCTGGTGGGGCTTACATGAAAGGCAGTTGATGCTCTGCAGGAGCCAGTTTTTTCATCCCATCTCCAGCTCACATGGCTATTTTAGGAAGGTGCCATTGCAACCCAGGCAGCCTCTCAGCCCCCTGTTCCAGGCACGGTGTTTTATCTGCAGCTCATGGCCAAACTTCAGCAGAGCCAACGTTTCCATGTAGAGCATCATCAAAGGGGCAGCAAAGTGCAAAGCTTGCACTTTTCTCCAGCCTGTCTCATCTTAAAACGTTATTTCTGTGCATGTCACTCAGTTATGGCTTTAAGTGTCTGTCCCTGCCTGGCTGGTCCTGAGAAAGAAAATACCCCAAGGCGTGGGAATGGCTCTGCACAGTCCCTGCAGTTGCTGTGGGCAAACATCTCATCAGTGTGCAGAGCCAAGGTGGCCTCTGCAGCCCTTGGGAGGGATGGGGGTGGCACTTGGAGCCACCTGGTTGGTCCTGCAGGATGGTTTGCCAGAGCACAAAGGATGGCAGATGCAGCCAGGCACTGTGGAGCATCGCTGGCTATTTAACATTAAGCAGATACTGGCTTCTGTTAAAGGTTAATAGTGAGATAGCAAATGATTTAAGGCAAAACCCTGACCCCATTAAAATTAATGGCAAAATTAATTGACTACACTGGAGACAGGACTTCAGCCAAAGGCTTCTTTATGACTTGAAGATTAGGAAGGAGAGGCAGCATGTCTGGAGACATGGTCTGCCCCCATAAAGCTGGCAGGAGCTCTGCCACTGCCCTCGAAGGGATCACTGCAGGTTTATTGTGTCTCTGTGAGCCAGACTCTGGTGTTGTGGCAGGAACTCACTGGCTGCCCTGGCTGGTGTGAGCAGAGGCTGGGGAAACACGAGTTTTTGGAGCCAGAGCTGACCCACTGGGCATTGCAGGAGGTATCAGTGAGCCCAGAGGGGAGGGCACTGCACTGCTCCGTGGCAGAGGGGCTGATGGAGAGGCACACAGCGGGGTGGGATGTGGCAGTGGGTTGGGACAATGCTTCCCTTCCTCAGATCTTCACTCGTGGGACAGCAGAGCATTTCCAATCCTCATCCATCAGTTTCACCCTGAGCACCTCCCACCATGGGACACTGTGTGATGGCACCTACACTGGTCAGGGAAGATGTGGGGGTGGCAGGCAGGCTCCCCAGGATGTGCATCATGGTGTTTTTGGAGATCTGTGCAGATTGTTTAAAAAGCTTCCACAGCAATGCTGCTCTAGCCCCAAACTCCTGTCTGTTATTTTCCTGCTTATTCCTTAAAGTTCTGAGTGACTCCAAGTGCTGGAACGTGATGAAGCTTTGCTCTCCCAACAGACACACCAGGAAACTCTGAGGTCATTTAAACCATTAGAACTTTTTCCCTCTTCCCCCCAGCTGCATGCAGGCCCCTTCCTTCCAGAAGGATAGGCAAAGGCTTTTATTTTCCTGAGATGTGCCTGGTTAGGGCAGCTCCTTATTGCAAGACATTCTTGCATGTGATTTCACATTTTGATCAGGCTGTGCACGTTTAGGGGCCAGACATAGGCTGGGTGGTTGTAACAAAGTCAATGAAGCAGTGCTGATTTAAGGCAGCTGAGGAGCTGATCCTAAATGCCTTCAGAACCAGAGGAACAAACTCACCTAAATGCCAATGAAAACCTGAAGTGTAGGGGCTTCAGTATTAAGCTTTGAAATCTCTTACAGGCTTGTGAGTTACAGAAGAGAGGTTTGGATAACAAAACCAGGACCTTTACAAGAAATTACTGGTGGTGCTTTAGTGGGTGGTCAAGTGCAGCTCAGGTAGGGATTGGGACATGAAATCCTTTAAAGATCCAGGCTGGTGCTCTAGGCTTGTGCTGCTGCCTCTGAGGCACTGCCAAAAGCAGGATGGATGCATTTTGGGAGCCTTCATGGCACAGGCTTTGTGAAGTCAATGTGCAAAGGGACAGCATTGCCCTCTGGGAGAGGGAATTTTGCTCTGTGGCTTTTTGTTATCTGTATTATTTTCTTCAGTGCTCTGACTGCCTGAGCCACTGTGGTGTGCCTGTCTCAGAAATGAATGAGCCAGTTTTTATAATGTATGTACTGATGATGTACCACAGTCCAGTTTCTCACTTTTCAAACTGCAGGTTTAAGGCTGTGTGCTGGCCATTTATGTAGTGAAAATGGTTCCCCTTTCCCTCTCATCACTGTGCAGGTACACTGTACAGATGCATCAGTACAGGTGGTTTTTTCCTGCCTATAAAATATCTTTTGGAGCTATTCATCTGCCAGTGAAGTTGGATTTCATGTGGTTACCCTGCTAGGAGCTCATGGAAATAACCTGCACAGTTCAGTGCATCTGGGACCAAATCCCTGGTGTCACACTGGGATGTTTCCAGGGGCACCCAGGCCTGAACAAAACGGTTTATTTTGGGAGGAAAAGGAGAGCTGGGGGGAGAGGTTTGCTCCTTCCAAAAGACTTCTCATGGAATTCAGGGTATTAAAGGTGTGAAGCCTGGCTGGATGTGGGTGGGGGTGGTTTTAAGGCTTCTGCTGATGAGTCTTTAGGTGGCTGCAGGACCCTGGCTGGGCCCCCCTGTCCCTGGGCAGGTTGCACTTGTTCAGTGGTGCAGTGTGTGTGTGCACACGTGGGCTGCTGAGCCCAAACCGTGGCACATCCCCAGGGAGAGCAGCTGGGATGCATGCACAGAGCTCTGAGCCTCTCGCCAGCACACACAGCTCCCAGTTTTGGCTTAATTATGTGCAGCTCACATGTAATCCTCTCTTCTGTGGCCAGAGAGTTTTTAGTGTTTGGGTTTTGTTGGTTGTTTGGTTTTTTGGGGGTTTTTTTTTTTTGGTGGGGATTTTTTAGGTTTTGTGGTTTTTTGGGTTTGTGGTGTTTTTTTTTTAATTTGGCTTTCTCTAGACCTTGAAACAAAAAAGGCTTAAAAATAGAAGTCAGTGACAGACAGGCCAAGTGACTTCTTTGTAACTTGCCCATTTCTGGGAGGGAGAAATCTGTCCTGGAGGGAATACAACACATTGGGGTTTGCTCCTGACACAGACCCTTCATGATTCTCCATTCCTAAGCTTCCCTTCAGGAGATGTGTTATTCTGAAAGCTTTTTTTTTTTGGCTTAAGGGCTTTTATTTTTTTGAGATTTCCTGTTTACACCCTGTCTAATTACTCTTTTCTTTTTCTGATTTTTTCCCTAACGGGATGACACACATGGATGTCTAAAAATATTGCATGTAACAACCAGCTTTGCATCGGGAGGATGTTTCTGTCCAAGAGAAATGGCATAAATATCCTGCATGTGCTTTTCTCCCAAATAAACGTTCAGGCTCAGGATATTGTAAGGAATTGGTTGAAGTAGCCAAGAAGTAGGGTTTTTTTCTCTGCCTTGCTGATTTTCTTTTTAAAGGCTGGATGTCTTGGCAAATCTGCTTTGATGGTTTTAGGTGGAGAATTTGCCATATATTTTTTTGTGACAAAAGGATGACAACATGTTGTTTCCTCCCAGCTAATGAAACCTTTATGATAATGCTGATTTTCTGTGTAGAGTTACAATCTCACCATATGCTTTAATTTCCACACATGGATATTCTGAGAATTGTTTGTTTCCCTTCCTTTTACCTGCCTTTTTTACTGAAGATTTGGGTGAATCAAATTCTTGCTGACAGCTTGTGAATTAGGAGAGCTGCACTATTTTGATATAACTGTGTTTCTGCAGTGGAAAGTGTTTGTCTCCTTTCAACCCTCTTAATTTTTGAGGTTTTGCTCCTTACTTGTGTACAGAGAATACAAGTGACTTCAGGATGCTGGATTTTTATTGTTCCCCAGTCCCTCAGTATGGTTTTGCCAAAAATAGGGCTGTGCAATGTCTCTCTCCCAATTTCCTATTGGGAATGAGATGAGACACAGAGATGCTTCATGAATTTTATGCTGCTACTTCTTTTAGTGGATAATAGCTTAAATATTAGCAGGCTTTTAAAAATAACTGCTAAGACGACCAATTTGGGGGCATGTTGCAAAAATTGTTCATTTGTGCAGACAATGCCAAATCAATGAGAATGAGCTGAAAGCAGATGTGTGTGTGTATAAATATCTCAAGACTCTTCACACCAGCTCTTGACTGAGCCAGACAGCTGTGCTCATCTCGTGATGGATTGGTCCAACACACAGAAAATCAATTACATTGTTCAGATTAGCAGGGCGTCCTGAATTAAAGATGAAAGAAAATGCATCAGCGAGGGCTCCAGGGCTTTGGGTCTTTGGGGAGCCTGGTGCCCTGGGAGTTGGGACACAGCACAAGTCCCTTCCCACAGCCTGAGGAAACAGAGCTGCAAGCGGATGTGCTGTGGGGAATAAATCAGATAAATCACACCAGTGTCATTGTGGGAGTTAAAAAGGAGTCCTTTGCTGCTCTGGCTCCAGGAGCTCAGTCTCCAGCTGCTGAGCTGGAGGCACCTTTCCCTGGCCAAAATCCACTGATGAAAGTGATGGAAGCCTCTTCATGAAGCTCTCCAGCTTTTCTCCAAGCAAGAGGATGGGACCAGGTTATTGGTACGTGTGACTGTGCTGGAGCATTGCTGTGGCACTGCTGTGCCACAGTCATGCCACACCTGGCATCCTACAGGGCTGTTGGAAGGGGATTGACACTCCAGAGCTTGTGAGGTGAGCTTGCAGCTGCAATAGCTTCCAAAGCTTTTGGTTCTACCTCCTGTACAGAAAAAGCTTGTGAAATGTGAGTCTTGCCTTGTACATCAGAGCCCTGTCTGCACAGGAAGGCAGCTGGATGTGAGAAGAGCGTTTTCTCCTGGAGATGACCTCTCTGGTGGGCGACATTCCTGGTGTAGGATGGGCTTGTGCCTCCCTGTGATAGTAATTTGGAGTGATTTTCTTCTGATTGTAAGAATGGGGTGAGCCACGTGAGGTGCTCTCTGCCCCACCAGGAATGGGGTGGGGATACTTGGAGTGAGCTCCTGCACAGCTGCAGGAAGCAGGGTGCTGGTGGCTGAAGCTTTGGGTGTGCAGGAGGAGGAGAAGGGCTGGGACTGCCTGGGTTAACACTGCTTTGTTTAGGGATTGGAGCCTACAGATGCAAAGCTGATGGTCACACCAGCAGATCTGTGTTCCTTGAGCAGGCTGTGGTGCTGCACAGTGAGTATCCCTGTGTCTCATGCTGGGTGGAGAAGGTGTCTTAGCAGGAATGCAGCCCTCAGGCGTTCAGGAATGGGCTGGGGGGGAGCAGAGGGGGGCAAGCAGCTCTTCTTGGAGCTACAGCCACAGGCATTTCATGGCTCTGGATGTTGCTGTCCTGGAGCTTTGTCCATGGGATGAAGTGTTCCTGGGGTGACATGAGCCCATGGCCACAGAGCTCTGGGGCTGCAGGTGGGACCTGCCAGGTTTGTCACACCAAAGGCATTTCATGGTGCTCTGGCACTGGGCACCTTGGCATCTTCTGCAACTTCTTGACTGAGCTTTCCAGTGCTCTGTGAAGTGGATGTGTGATTTCTGAGGAAAGATTCCTGGCATCTTCAGGTTTTAAATGTTGTCTGTTATCTGTATTTGTAAATGAGGCTTCTAAGCTGTTTCCTTATGTTGTCTCATCAACCAAATCAGGGATAATTATGTCTGGCCTATCTTCAGGGGTGTCACGAGGTTTATTTACTTTTCAGGTGCTTTGCAGTTACCTTGGATAGCTGAATTGAAGCACGGATGATGCTTGGTATTTCTTTCATGTTTTAATCCTTCCAGATAGCTTTCTTTCTCCTCAGCACGAGGCTTTGTGGATGTGTTTGCTATAACAGAAACCTTTTTAAACTTAACAACAGACAACCAAGGCAATTAAAACAGTCAGAAGTGATTGATGTGATTTCACTGGGTGAAAGCTAAAGCAGCTCACAATTAAATAGTGGCGACCCTTGTGCTATCTCAGAGCAACAGATGGGGAATGATTTAAAAACACCGTTGGATCCGACACTTCCCAACAGGGGCAGATTGGTAACAGTGTGTCAGAGCCAGAAATAGGCTCCGCCTTGAAGGGTGCGCTGATGAAATGATTAATTAATGGTAATGGGCAACTTCAATTATGAGCCTGCCGTGGCAGCCCTTCAGCTCTCGGGAACAAATGGACCCGGGAGTGGATCCTAATGGATTTCAGGGCTCTGGGCGGTGTGTTTGGGCAGCAGATAAATCTCAGGGAGCCTTCTGCAAGTTGGGGTGGTGCAGCTGTGCTTCCAGAACCCGAGGCATGAATGGCTGGAGGTGATACCTTGCTGGGAGGGCAGGGCGTGGGGGTGATGCTCTGCAGGCTGCAGCACCAGGGGATGCAGAGGTGAGACCACTGCTGTCTCCAGGGCGGAGCAGCTCCGTGCTCTGAGCTGCTGCGTGCACCATGGGTCACCCCTCATCTGGCACTTCGGCACAAACCCACGTTCGTAGCAGTAAGACGAAGGGAAAGGAGGGGGTTTCTTTCTTCTAGACTCGCTCTGCAAACGGTCCTTGTACCAGCACTGCGGTTTTGGTGGCGGTGTGATGCTCAGCAGTGCCAGAAGTTGCCGGCGCTGGGGCACAGGTGCTGCAGCCCGCTTTTCCCGGACGCCGCGGGGAGTTGCCTGCAGACACAGGCACAACTCTGCTCCTCTCTGACCTGCTTGCAGAGCTCCTCAGGAGGGCACTCCCCCTCGGCTTTTAGTCAGAAGGAGCTCAATTAGTTGGAACAATGAAGCTTTGTCGGTTTGGGTGCTTGGGGCAGAAGGGCTGGCCGGTGACAGGCGGCTGTCTCGGCAGCCCTGGCTGTGCAGAGCTGGGAGGTCTCCGCGGTTGTGCTGGAATCACGTATGAATTGTGTTTATTTTTAAGTCTCTGGAAGGCTGGGGTGTGCAGCCTGGGCAGGAGGTGATGAGAGGTGCTGATGGCAGTGCAGCTCAGCCCTGTCCTTGTCCCTATCCCTGCGGAGCCAGAGGGATGTGAAAGGAGAAACCACTGCGTGTTACTGTTTAATCCCTCTGGGAGCCCCTGCCTAAGCAAACCACCCCCGGCCTCTGCTCTCAGCTCACAATTTATAGTCGGCTGGGAGCTTGTGCTGTCAGGAAAATGAGTTACTTTGAGGCTGGGAGAACAAATATGAAAGCCAGGTTTCCTTCACCAGCTCTCACCCAGAGAGTGTTGCAAAGCTGGTTCTCACTGAAGCTGCTGAAAGGCCCAGAATTAGAACAGATATTAAATAATGTAAAAGCTTTCATTGAAATGTATTAGATTTCAAAGGGCAGATATTAAAAAGGCATAATGGGCAGCTATTTCTGAATTGCTGGCCTCCTAAGGAGAGGAAGAGACTTAGTTTGCAGGAGATAAATGTGACATGAAAGAGGTGGTTCAGATACAGCATTAGGGGTTGCAAAGCTCATCCCATTCTTAGTCATGCAGTTCAAGCACCTTCTTGACGTGTGCAGCTCCTGTGTAAGAATCCCATGGAGGTGATGGCTTTAAATACCTGCCCAAGTGAAAATGTTACTGTGCTGGTAGAGACTCCATCTCTTCTAGACACAGGTCAATGGACCAGGTCAGGGCTGACCCATCTGCAGGGAGGGGTGGATGGATCTGGGTTTCCTGGGTCTCTGGTCATCCACCCCTCACCAGAGCAAAAGCCTGTGGCTGTGGCACTGGCCAGGTTGGTTCATCTTCACATTTAATTCTCACAGCATTTATGGGTTTTTTATCTCATCCCAAGTGCTGCTAAGCTCCCTTAATTCCAGCTTGAAGTTGACAGGAGCTGAGAGTGCTGAGGCAGCTCCCCAGATGGAGTCCTTGGAGAAGGACTCTCAGCTCGGGTACGGAGTCAATTCCCTTATCCATCAAAATCAGACACTTGCTTCACACTGCCCTTGTCCCCAAGCCTCACGTGCTCTGGTGCAAGCCAGGAAAGCCAGGAACCCTGCCCTTGCTGACAGGGCTGTGTTTGCTGTCTCTGCAGATGACCGAGGGCCGGCACTGCCAGGTGCATCTCCTCGATGACAGGAACTTGGAGCTGCTGGTTCAGGTACAGACCTCGCTCTTTTGGGCACTGGCAGCCAGAGCCAGATCTCTCTGCTTGTTTCCTTTTGGGGGCTGAAGTGAGGGTTGAAGAGAAGTTATACCTCTTACTAGAAAAACTCAGAGGAGTGGAATATGCGTGCTGAGGCAATTTGTGCTTCTCCTGACACCTGGATTAGCTGAAGGAGTTCCCTGTGGATCGTGGGCAAAACATCTGCCATCAGTTCTGCATTCAGTTTTTGCTTTCACCAAAATTCGTAAAAGATATTAAACACACTCCTTGCGGTGGTGGGGTTTTTTTTGTCATTTACATGGGAAGAAAACTGTGGTTTTGGGGATGTTTTGTTCCCATAGCAGAACTCAAAGCACGAGATCCTCCACTACACAATACTTTCTTAATTGAAAAATCCTTCCTGATTTAAGTGCAGGAAAGCCTGGGATGCTGCCTTCTCCCCTAGAAAGAGGAAAGCAGCACTCAGTCTGTGCCCTTCAGCTTAATGTCATGGATTAAGCACAGAATTGCCTCTCCATGCTCCACACATCCCACACAGCTCCACTGAGACACCCTGTGTCTGATGTGTCACTTCTGTATTCAGTTGTTCAACAGGGGTTTAGCATGGCCATGTGGACTCAAATGCCAGTATTTGCACATAACTTTTTTTTTTTATTAAAAGCCTGGACTGAAATGAATAAAATTGTTTTTGTTCTTTCAATAGCCCAAACTTTTGTCTCGGGAGTTACTGGATCTGGTGGCCTCACACTTCAACCTGAAAGAAAAGGAGTATTTTGGGATAACATTTATCGATGATACGTGAGTGTGTTTGTTTAGTTTGAACAGCTGTGTCATTATTGCAATGTGAAACCTTATCTCTGATACCGTGGCAGCTTGGCAGGATGGAAAAATGACTTTTTCTTTCAAAGAAGAAGGAGTTTCCTACCTTGTGCTTGTGCTGCTTGGCTGGTTGTTGGGGAAGGCACAAAATAGAAAATATTTAGAAAATATCTTCTGGGCATAAACCAGAGAATCCTTGGAAAATATTTTCCTGATGATTTCAC
Organism: Nicator chloris; assembly: GCA_013400495.1. Lineage (NCBI taxonomy): Eukaryota > Metazoa > Chordata > Aves > Passeriformes > Pycnonotidae > Nicator > Nicator chloris. The sequence goes on from WAAE01025737.1 coordinate 734,626, forward strand.
ATTTCATATTTGTCTCACATGGTGAAAACACTGATTCAGTGATCATTTCCCATGTGAACACCCTCAGCTTTCCTCCTCTGCACTTTTAGTACCAACAAAAAGCTTTTGTGTTTATTTCCAAAATTAATTGCTTCTACTGCTTTGCACCTGAATCTCAAATGTGTTATTGAGCCTTTTAACCCCAAATTTCCCGAGCAGAGTGAGCTATGAGGTTGGTCCTGCCCAGGAACCACTCTCCTCTCTCTGAGCCTGGCTGTGATGCTCTGTCCAGGCTCAGGAGAGCTGTGGGAGATCTGTTCCATGGCATTAACCCAGAGTCAGCTGGGTTAATTGCAATCTCACCTGGTGCTTAGGCTCATCTCTCAGCAGGGCACTGAAATGCTTCCCCACATCTGCTGGCTGCAGGGCCAGCGTCTCCAGAGGAGTTACCTTCAGCTCCCCCAGAAAAGCTGGAGCAGAGGTGCTTAGGGCAGTGGGGACATGGAGTTGTGCACTAATGCAGCCCCGAAATTCACCTCTTGTCTAGTGGGAATAACATTAATTCCTGCTGCTCTCCATTGCCACTATTAATGCAGTCCTGGATGGAAGCCTTCACCTACAGATCCCATCAGAGCCGTGTTTGGGGCCACCCTGCTGAGGCACATCCCAGCTGCAGGACTGGCCCTGGGGACACACTGGGGGTCATGGACCTGCTGGGAGCTGCTCCCTCTGGGGCCCTGACCCCAGCACTGTGTTATTTTTACCAGCCACTCACATCTTGGGCTATCCCTAGAATATTTTTGCCACATCCTTGTCCTTTTCACTTGCTGGAAAATACTTTCCCCCAGCTCTTCTGTAAATCCCTTGAGGATACCATTTGTACTTGGGTTATTTTTTCCCCCAGAAGAGCTGCCATGAGTTCTTCTGGATGCTTTTGGTTGCTGGCACTGAGTCACGGTGAGGTTTAAACTTCTGCCAGGGGATTATCTAAAAGCTGTTGGCTTTCCCAGAAAGTCCAGTGGGATTCCAGGGCCTGCCTTGGTGTATGCACAGGGCTGGGTGCTTGCAGGGACTGTGTGGCCTCTGGAGGGCACCCATGGCTCAGCCTTGCAGGGTTAAGGGTTAGGTAAAACAAAGGAAGTCATTTGGTGAGATGTTTGCCTGCCTTGGAGCTGAGTCTTGAACTTTTTGAAGTACAGGGGCACTGAAAAGAACCAATTTCTGTGTTTTCCATCCCAGTTTTTAACCTTCTCCCCAACCTGTTTCCATAGAGGTCAGAGTGTCTGGCTGCAGCTGGATCACCGTGTCCTGGACCATGACTTGCCCAAGAAACCAGGGCCAGCAACTTTGTACTTCGCCGTTAGGTGAGCAATTGTTTCCACCAAGCAAACATCACCACTTGGGTTTATTTATCACCGGGGGGTTTCGTTTAAAGGAACTGATTACAGATTTGATAAAGGAAATAAATGGCAAAGCAATGTGTTATTTTTAGAAGGAGATTAGGCCCTGGCTAAGTGCTGCTCTCTTTTGTATTTAGCTATGAAATAAAGTAGGTTGGAACCTGCTACTTTTTAAACTGTTACTAGGACATTATTCCTAGGGTGGGTTTGGGTTGTTGTTTTTTGTGGTTGTTTTTTTTGTTTTGTTTTTTGTTTTTTGTTTAAAACCTCATATTTTAAATATCTTCTTTGCCTGACTTGTCTTTGAGTGTGCTAAATTGCAATACAGTTTATTCAAACAATTTTACTTACTTCCTTCTGTTTAGTTAGGGTTGTCTGTACTTTAAAGTGATTGCTGATGGCTGTTTTGTTCACAGCTTAACCAGTCCCCAGGAAAGAATAAAATCCCTGGCAAAACGATGACTTTGGCCAATGTAATTGCATTACTTTAGGGCTGTTGCTGGCAAAGCTCTGCTGGTTAAGGGCCTGAATAAAACCCACGTCCTACAAAACAGAGCTGTGCTGGCAGAAAATTCCAAGCATCATATTCTTAATATGGTTGGAGTTTTTGTTTTCCTTGCAGTCTATGAGGGAACGTGAGAGCAGACTGACCTCATTTGCTTTTCAGATCTGGGTAAATTTATGCCTTGTGTGCTTAATTGTTTGTAGCACTTCCAAGGCAGAGCCTCTTGTGTAGCTGGGTGGGTTGGCACTGGTGCCTCCCCATGTCCCCCCTTGGTCAGCAAGGGAATGGGACAAACAAGTGGCACTTTGTTCTGCCTGAATACATGCTGATGGGTGATGGTGTCCAGAGCTCCTCTTCCACACTTAGCAGAAAGAAAAAGCTCCATTTACACAGGGATGATGGGCTTTCACTGTATTTACAGTGTTTGATCAGGATCTGGGAGGCCAAAGCCTGTGGCTGCCCAAGAAAGCTGGGAAGGCAATCCTATAACTTGAGCATTCTTTTGGTTGGAACCTATGCTGTGTGCTCATGGTGCTCATTTTGGCCCTCTCTGTTGTAAGATGGTCCTCAACAGGACAGGGTGTGCAGAGACTTGGGCAAGAGTTAATGTGTGAGGAGTGGGCTTGGAAAGATCAACTTTTAGAAGGGAATTTTAAACCTGACTACTCTGAAGTCATGAGATCCAAAACAGGTAACCAAGGAGGTGGGCACTGAGATGCAGAGCAGGAGGAGGAAGATACAGAAATAATTAGCACTGCAGAAACTGCCTGATCCATAGAAAATAGATATTCCAGCAGAAAAGCCACTGTGAAATCTGCAGTTTCCAATTGCATTACTGGAAATAGAGGAATCTCCAGATTGCTGGTTTTTCTTCATCACTTCTCATCCCTGAGCTTTTGCTGTTCAATAAGGAAACATGATAATCCTTTGAGATTTTAATTTTTGCCAGCTGGCATAAACTCAGTCCAGTCACTGAGGTTTTTGGGTGGTACCCTCAGCTGAAGGGCTCTGTGATGCAGATTGAGGACTTTCAGAAGTGTCATTTTAGTTTCAAGAATGCTGACAGCATCATGAGTAGATGCAGAATGTGCACTTGATGGTGTTCCCAAATGTGCCTGCCATGCCCTGAGCATCCTTATCTCTGTGGTCCAGTGTTCCCCATCTGTACTGGGGTGATAAGAAGGTACAGCTTGTTCCACGGAGGAAATAGAGCACAGGGACACAGCTGGGATTAGGGGCAGTGCCCCCCTCTGCCCTCACCCTAAATCCACAGATCCTACAGCTTCCTGCTTTGTACCAGGAGAGACTGGGAGCTGCCTCTCTTCACAACCAGAGCTGTCCTGCTTCTGAGGCTAACTCACCTGACTCTGGTTGAAAGAAACTGGAAGTGCAAATGAGGTCATTAGCTGAGGAAAATCACGTTTTGGTGCAGTGAGGGCTTTAGCAGGCTGAGGAAGGTCCAGTCTGAGAAGGGCTGGTCTGGCAGCAGGTTGGGAAAGGATGAAGGTGTGGGTTCTGCTCTCTGCTCTGCATTTCTGAAGAGAAACACTGAAGGGTATTTAAAATAAAGTTTAGCAAAGCTGTTGGGAAAAAAAAATGTATCAGGTGAGACCCAGAGAGGGTGAAATACCTGTGGCTCATAGAGTTCATGGGGAAAGGTGAGTCATAGAAATGTGTAACAGCTTTTCAAATGTCTGGGGCAGGCTGCTGGGCTGCCCCTTGGACAGGCTGCATGCCTGTGGAATGGGTAAATTACCTGCAGAGGCCTTCTGGAGAGTGCTCTAAAATTAATTTGATGGAACACGCTGTAGGAATGTGAAATATTAAAGCAATTACTATTTAATGTATCACTTTCCTGAAGTCACAGCGTAAACACTGCAGACATTCCTAACACGTGTGGCAGGTCCCAGCTGTAGTGCTGCCTACCACGTGCTCTGTGCTGCTGCTGGGGACTTGTTCAAACATCTTGCAAGCCATCCATGCCAAGATGATCACCAGGGGATGGAGCTTGAGGCTGTCAGGAGCCTCAAGAGCAGCGTGGGGCTGTGGGGCTCTGGTTCTGCTTGCCCTCTGTGGGTCATCCAGCCCTGCTGCTGTCAGGGACAAGACCTTGGGAAGCCCTGGGGTGATCTGCATTGCTGAGGCAGTGGTGGTCCAGGTCTTTGCTCGGCTGTGAAAAAGTTGTGTGTTCTGCCTGGCATTCAGTGGGAGCATCTGGACCTGGAGCCAAGTTAATGGCTCTTCTTAACACTTCTGCTCTCCTGGAAGGAAGGTGGTCCTGCAGGGCTGCCAGCAACCCCTGTCCCCCAGCAGTGTTGGACTGGCTTCCCCACCTGCAGCACGTTTGGAGTTGCTTTTTCCACTGCTGTTACTTTACCTGCAGAGAAAGGATGGGCTTCACTCCTGTAGTGTTCCAAAGGGTTTTTGGTCTCATTTGAAACTTCATCATATATCCAGGATCTACTGAAGCAGGAGTCCCTGTTCCCTGTGTGCTGTCAGGCTGTGATTTCTGCTTGTTCCCCTCCTAAAAGGCAGGAAATTAAGTGCAGTAGCTCATAGTTCCTCTGTGCTATTTTATTGCTAGAGAACAAAACACTGAGGAAATAAAATGGCTTGGGAGGAAGATTAAACCTATTCAAGAGAGTAACTCATGTTTTTGCTTCTTTTTTTTTTTTAATTTTCAGGTTCTACATTGAGAGCATTTCCTTTCTCAAGGACAAAACGACAGTAGAGCTGTTTTTTCTGAATGCCAAGTCCTGCGTACACCAGGTAAGACTTGGAGCTTCTTGTGCATCTCTCTCCTATTGCTTCTCTGAGAACTGGGTAGGAGCTGTGTTTGATTTCTAGAACTAATTGAGGTATTAAGATCTCAGAGTGCTGACTGTCTCCTTGCCTTGAATGCTGGTGCTTCATGCAAATGGATAAGGCTGATGATGGTTTCCTACTCCTGCTTTCACAGCCCTGCTGTGTGCTCAGTGCTCTACAGTGAGTCTTAAATACTCAAAAGCTTTTAAGTGACTTGAAATCTGGGTTGTGACTTCCCTGTTAGGCTCTGCTCAGTGGCACATCCTCCTACACTGCACAGCAAACACTCAAGGCAAGCATCTCTTTACTGATCTTGAATCAAACTTGTCTTAAGAAGAGGAGGCCTGTGAGGAAGGTCCTGTGTTGTGGATTTGGTCCTAATTCCTTTATTTCCTGCCTTAATTCAGTGAGATAGTAAAGCAACGGTAAATAGTAATAGCAAAACCTATAAAGCAGCAATCACAACCAATTGTTGGAATAGTTTCTGTATTTACTTTCTGGTTGAAAAGATTCCACTGTTTTCTGAAAGCATTCAGATTGGTAAAATGCGTGTTTTTAAAAGTCACATCAGGATGTGGTAATCAAAATCTTAAAAGAATAAGGTTGGTTTGCTGCTGGTACATCTTGGCCTGGAATAAGAGTGGTGTGACCACAATGTGGCCATGCCCCTACATGCAGCTGCACTTCAGTGAACTTTACTCTGATGCTTCTGGGATTTTCCAGTTAATGTCCAACTCTGATGCCTTTTGTTTCCACTCATGGTTCAATCAGTCTGGGAGGGTCACTTGGTTCTTACAACCTTTCCTTGGGAAGCAATCCTGTGCCACTAACTGGTGGTGGAGCTCAGTGCAGCCAGCCAAAGTTTTTTACCTTTATTGTGCTTCAGACTTTGGAGGATTCTTGTTCAGTATCCAGTATTCATTATTTTATGGAAGAATATAGAAACCTGGAAGTGGTTAATGGCAGAGCTGTGACTGTGCTTTGTACAGGAGTTGCTTTCTGGAAGAGTAAAGGAAATTGGTGCATTTTTACAACACACTGAAGTTTGAAAGATGCTTGAAGAATTTGGGGCCTCACTGATTATGGTTACTAAAAAGTAAATCTCCATTTGACATATCTGCCACTTAAAATGAAGCGTCTTGGCAGCCTGTAGCCATCCCTAAATTGCTCCTTAACTGGAGCAGTTTAACAAGACAGGTAGCACAAATAATTTTGGAACTGGAAAATGGGTCTGGTTTTGGGATGGAATGTGGAAAATGCCACTGCTATTGAAACAAACCCTAGTCAATATTAACACTTTTGGGTGCCAGTATATGTGTTTATGTGTATGTATAAAGCACATCAGAAAGCAAAGGAGAAGGGAAGCATAAAAAAAAGAAGTTTGAAGGCAGGCTGGCTCTTTTTTTCCCCCTATGGCTTGCAGGGTGTATGCTCTTAATTGTAGCACCCCACAGTGTGGCACCCCTGTTCCTGCAGGCAAAACTTCCAGCAGCAGGAGGTTTCTGTTGTGTCCAGTTTCTGTGGGCAGCAGAGGGATGAGGATGAGGAGCATCTCTTCCTCCTGAGAGCAGGATCTCTGGGCAGCACCAGGTGATGCAGCCCGCAGGGAAAGCTGCCAGCCCTGGCTCTGCCTGCAGCCTTCTCTGTGCTGGCAGTTTCACAGCCCAGCTCAGGCCTGGGGCTCCTTCAGCAGGAGCCAGTTCATCTACTCTCAAGTCACTTTTAACCTTCCAATTAACTCCTGTAAAAATATTCTGTTCTACGTGACAAACTTGGGGTCAGTCTCTAGGTTTCAGGCAGTCGTGACGGGCAAGTGGGGCCAGCCCTCCTCTGTGAGCCCCTGGGATGGGGACAGGAAGATGCACAAAGATCTGCACCCCCCTCAGATGTGCTCCCACAGCCTGTCCTCTCCCGTGGTGCTGCTGGCTCCTCTGTGGGGCAGGGAAGGAGCCACGGGATGAGCAGTGTCTGAATAGGAGCAGATCCATGAGGCAAGTGGCTTGATGCTCACTGATGACAGCCAGGAATGTTCCCTGGCATTTCTCAGTCGTTAATCCAGCTCCAGAAGGTTAGACCTGCCTCAGCTTGGCTTTTTGTTTTTGGTTTTCTTTTTTTCCCCTTCCCCTCCCACATTCTTGGAGCAAGGAAACCCCAGTGTGTCAAGCAGCAGGAACCCACAGCCAGCCCATGTGCTCAGCAGAGCTCTCCAGTGCACAGGCAGTGCCAAAGGATGCCCTGCCAGGGCAATATCCTAACCTGGATCTCCCCTAAAGCCTCTGCCCTGTGTGGGCCAGGAATGTGGTTTGGGATAGATGCTGCAATACCTGGGGTGTGCTAAGACCTGTGTGGATGAGATTGCCGAAAAGCCAGTCGTGTTCTTCTTTTTTTTTCTGCTTTCACAAAGGTGTTTCCAAAGTTTTCACTGTAGCTTTTCCCCATAGGGGAAACCCAGATCCAGGGTGGTGCAAATGCCTGATTGCTTGAGTGCTCTTGTGACATTCCTGAGCACTGGCATGTGTTGACAGCACAGCAGTGTGTGGGTACCTGTGCTCCTGTGGCTTCTGTCTTTGGAGGACAGTGATGTTTTCCTGAGCAGGGGGGGAGAGGCTGATGCTGCCCTGCATGTGCCATGGGCATGCCAGTGTTCCTGCTGGCACCAGGAGAGCCAGACAAAGGCTTGGGCAAGCACAGCCAGCACAATGGCCAAGCTCTGTGCCAGCCTGTCCTGTGGAGGGGATTTATCCTTGGCTTACAAGGTTCAGAGGCTGCATCAGAAATGTATTTACAGTGTTCTTTGAGATATGTGTGTGAGATCCTGTAAGTGGCTGTATCTAATCAAACAAGAATTGGTATCCCCCTGAGGAAGTCCAGCACATCTGGGGTCAGGCTGGAGCTGCTGGGCAATGTGTGCTGGCCATCTTGTACCAGATGAGTAAAAATTTAGGGTAACTACTATGGCATATTCTTAGTTACATAATACATTACAAAATAAGATTATGAGTAATAAATAATGAAATCAAAACCTGTATGACAGCTCTGAAGAGGGCCAAGGCTTGCTTGGCATTCTGCAGTGCACAGCCATGATTCTCTTCCTCACCTTTCAACCCCACATTCCTTCTTGCAAATCTCTCTGCTCCTTTCTGCAATCAGGTACTGCTTTACCCTGCCAGGGCTTGGAGGAACCTGGGGCTTGTGCATTTTGCAATCTCTATAGACATTTTGGCAAGGAAGGGACAAGACAGACAATAAAATCTCAGCTGCCAAAATTTTATTTCTTTCTACTCCCCACCCACTCCCCACCTCTGTGCTGTTCTCTACAGTCAAAGCTCCTTTGTGCCTCTGGGACCTTTGCTGGCACGTGCCAGGTTCATGCATCCTCTGTGACCTGTGCTGTTCTCTGTGCAGTCTCCTCTGCCTGTGAGGAGCTGGAGGAGACCCCTTTGCCTGAGGCACAAGAGGGCTGAGACCTCATTTTTACTTTTGTGAGGCCTCCTTTGCATGGGAACAGAACACAACATTTGCTGTTGCACTTGCAGAGCGCTGGTGCCCCCTCACTGCACAAACCTTGGCATCCAGGTGACAACAAATGCTGCCAGGGCTCTCACCCTGCCCTCCTTTCATGTCAAGCTGCCCATTTTCCCCCTGGTCTGGTGCTGCAGTCCCCAGGCCCTCTCAGTCCTGTGTGGTCCCAGCAGCTGCCTGGCTCCTGCTCTCCAGCATCCATGCTCTTGGAGCTTGGAGAAGTCACATCCATTGCCAGGAACAGCTTGGACCACCGAGCAGGAGGTGGGAGCTGGTGATAATTATATTTCCAGGTCTGTGGAAGTACATTCCAGTGACTTGGTTAAAAACTCGTTTATCCACATGTATTTTGGGAGAATGCAAAGGCTGGAAGTGCTTTGTGTCCATCTGGGCTCTCGTTTTCTTACATGCCTCTCTTTTCCAAGGCTTTGAGTATCACTGCCTGAAAACCTTCATTGGTGACAACTTCAGTTTAAAAGCCTTCTCACCCATCATTGACTTCAAGAAGCCGGGTTAAGATCTATAGCTGTCTGAAACACACTGTACAGCTGGAATTTAGGAGAGTGGTGCTTGGTTCCAGGTGAAATGGGTATCTCAGAACGGATGTGTTTGCACAGGGAGCTCTGCAAACTGCTCTGTTCAGTGTGTTATTGCACAGCCCGTGACCATAGCTGGGAGACTTTTAGGGGAGGTGGGTCAGAACTGGTCACGCACATGCTGATGATAAAGTTGGAAAGATAAATTAGTCTTTTCTTCTTTTGAAACAGCCAAGTTTGGAAAAATAACACCCTACTTGGCTAGCAAAGCACTGTCAAGTTTATTATGCATTAGGGCTAACCTCCATATAGCTCTGCAGCCATACGGTTGAGTCTTTGCCAGGCCTTAAAATATGTTATGTAAACGAAGATCTTGGTCAAGTTGGCTGTGTTCCTCTTTTCCTCTGTATCTCTGGGTGTTGGGGGTTTATTTAAGTTCCCATTTGTTTCAAGGACTTGTAAGAATTGCTTTAAAAAAAGAGAAAAAAAAAAGGAGAAAAGTTAGAGGAACTGTAAGTTTATTTAAGTTCCCATTTGTTTCAAGGACTTGTAAGAATTGCTTTAAAAAAAGAGAAAAAAAAAAGGAGAAAAGTTAGAGGAACTGTAAGTTTATTTAAGTTCCCATTTGTTTCAAGGACTTGTAAGAATTGCTTTTAAAAAAGAGAAAAAAAAGGAGAAAAGTTAGAGGAACTGTAAGTTTTCAGAGGAGTCTGCGATAGCTCCATGAACAGCAATGCTTGTGAGCACTTGGCAGACTGAAGACCAATGCTTACCAAGAAGAGCTGTTGAAACAGACCCCTGGTGTGAGCTTAGAGTCTGGCTGGTTCCCAGCTCATGGGGAGCAAAGTGGTCATATATCAGAGAGCTCTCGAAAGTTTTATAATGGATATTTCCTAATTCTCCCCCACCTCAAGGGACGGGGGAATGTTCCCACGTAGGCTTGTAACACGGTGTAGTCTGATCCTAGCCAAGGCTATGAAATATCCTCTGTCCATTGCCTGAATTGGCTGTTCTGCCCCCAAAGACAGCACATGTAAAGCCCAGGTTGAGGTTCAGCAGGACCAGTTGGCCTTTTGCTCCTCCAGGGCTGTTTTCTCCTGTGGGTTCTGCCGTGGCAGCCACCTCCGTGGCCCAGCCTTCATAGCAGCATGTCAGCAGATGAGGAGGTTGTGCCTGTGAACAAAACCTGCCAGGGAGAGGGAGGCAGGACCCCAGGCTGATGTAGTTTGGCAGATCTCCATGGGGCCCCCCACTTGTTACCCCCAGAGACCTCACATGGGGCTGTGCTGGTGGCTTTGGGGAGGGGCTTGGCCCTGGTGTGGGGACAGTCCAGGGCCTCCTCTGAGAGTGCTGAGGTCCATCCAAGTCCTGCTGTAAATGGTGACAGTGCCCCAGGGGCCTGTGAGGCTCTTGGTGAGGTGCAGGTCGTGTCCCAGCTGGGCTGGCCCATTGCATAGGAAGATTCAGTTGATTTGCAGCCAGAGTTTTGTACCTCACATCTCTCGATGCAGTCACCCCTGCCTGGGACTAACGACTGGGTTAATTGCCTTGAAGAGTGCTGGCCTTTGATGTCCTGGCCGCAGAGCAAAGACGCTGTGACAGCTCAGGCAGTTCTGCTGTTGTGTGTGTTGGGTATCTCACCGTGATGGTGGGGTAGGAAAGCGAAAGGCTGTGATTATATGTTAAGGCTAATGACACTTGCTGTGTACCCTGGCTTGCAAACCAGGGAAGTCTTCATGCTTTTCTCCCATTCTCTGCTTTCACTCTTGTATTAATGAGGAAAAAGCAGTAAACATGTTCCTGTTGCACTGTGCAGGGGAGTCTCAGAGTAGCTACTCCTGTCCCTGGGGTTTCATCTGAGTGTTGGCTGAGGCACAAAAGGCAAAGGGAAATGGAGGAGAGTGGCTGGCAGGGACAGCAAAATAAAGGGTGTAACAGGGAAACCTGAAGCTGTTCCTTACTCCATGAGGTGCTAACAGCTTTTATTTTTGAGCTGGGTTGGCCTAAGGCCCTGAGGTGGGAAGCAGCAGGTCTGGCCAGGGAAGAACTGCATTGGCCTCTGCACATGCACTGAGCTGTGTTTGATCTCAAGCTGTGCTCCTTGTGCTTGGTATGAAGGGCTGTGGGGTTCCATGCATGAGATGGAAGACATCATGGACCATCTAAATGCTGTGAAGCAGCTCTGGGGCCTTCTGAGCCACCCAGGCTGCAGGGCCCCGTGGGGGAGATGCAGCACAAGTGGAAACCTGAAGTGCTCCTCTGAGGAAGGTCAGGAGGAGCAGACTTCCATTTGCTCCTACAGCAGCTCGTATTCTGCTGCTTTTGTGCTTTGCTTTACCTCCCTCAGGGCTTGGAGGCACACACTTGCTTTGCTGTGCTTTTCCTCAGCTCGGAGCTTGTGTCCTTGGGAACTGAGTCCCAGTTAAGATGCTCAGCGGAGCTTGGCACGTCTGATGCAGCAGGGAGTGGGATGGTGCCTCCAGTGCAGAGCAGTGTGAACAGCAGGTGACACCACCAGCACTGAGACGTAGGTGTGAGTGCCGGTAATTGGGACAGGCAGTTTAGAGCTGGAGGTTATCCGTGTGCTGCCCGTGTTTGTCTCTGTGCAGCGATTAATTACCCCGCACAGCCACTCCGACAGGCCGGGTGACAGCATCTGCCTGACCTAGTTCCTCCTGCGCAGCTTGTGTGGTGTAACAGGTTGTGGCCGACACCCACTGGCCTCCCCAGCCTGTCAAAAAAAACCAAAAAAAAAGGCCTTAAACACTGAAAAGCTGCTAAGCTTTCTGCGCTGCTGGGACCTGCCAGCCCATCTCTCTGGCTGCCAGGACACACAGCAGGGATTCTGCATCCCTGGGGGGAAGTCGCCTCGGTGCTGGGTAAGGGCACAGGGGCACTGCTGGCACTGCTTTGTTCACTTGTGCTGGGTCCACACCCAGCTAATTGCCTGCCTCGGTTGGAACGTCTTCTAGACGTTCGGGTCCTTTCTTTCCCTCTGACTAATTGCAGCCTTCTTTCAGCTTATTTTAAATCACCTTTCTGTAATCACTGGTAATTACATTCAATCTTGTCGCTGTCTCGAGGCTATTCAATCATAGTGTGTGCATTTTTGGGGGTGTCTTTGGCTAATACAAATTTTTAAGGAATTAGTTTGAGGGAACAAGTGAGCTGGTATCTCAATTCTCGATCTTCAGGTGAAAGGATTTTGTTGTCAGCCTTTAACCTCTGGAGGTTACATGTGGTTTGAACAAACTGTGTCCACTTTCACTTCTTGCTCTGGCTCTAAAGAGTTAAACATGACAGTTCCTGTGTGTGCTTATTCTTTTAAATCTGCTTTAATCTGAGTTTACAGCCTAAAGATTTGCTTAACACAGTTAATGCTCATCTGAGTATCATCACTCTTGATCTGAGTTTTCATCAGGATTTCAGACTTGTATCTCTATGGCAGTAAATTCTAGTGTTGTTGCTGTGTCTAATGAGGGTTCACTGCTCTATTCATGACCGAGCTTGTGATTTTTATCACATTCTAAGTTTATGCCTGTGCAGCAGGACTTGAGCTCCTGTCTGAACTGGGGGCTAAATTCTGCCCATGGGCACTGAAGGTTGAGTTGGTCTTTACCAGATGCTGAGATAGTGACCTACTCCTGCTTGACAGTAATTGCCAACCAGTTTGGACACCTGCTGCAGCCTTTTATTACTCTGATGTTTATCAGGATGACAAAAGCCACCACCTGAATCCTCTGGACCAAGTGCAGTGTTTAGATAAGCTAGTGGTCTTTTGGCTGAATCTATCTCACTGGTTAAAATGATCAGCCCCTGTGCAAACCCTGGTTGAAAAATATGTTTCATCCCCTCCCTGGAGCTGCAGTCACCAGTCTGTTTAAACTCATTTGCATCTCAGATGTAGAAGACTCAGATTCCATTATCTGAATGACATACATCTACTTAACCTCGTGCTGGTGACCTTGTTCCCACTTGGGATAAATCTAGGAAAACTTTCCACCTTCATCTTCAACACGTGGCTGTGGGAGCACTGGCTGCCCTTGCTCTCAGGGCCCCTCACTTGCTCACTGAAGTCTCTGCTTGAATTACCCTGGTGATGGCAGGCATTGCAAATTAATCTTCTTACAGTCATTTTCCTCATCTATTTTTGAAATCTGACCTTGCTGATAGAGCAATACTAGAACAGAAACCCCCATCTGCCAACCTCCAGGCTGAAGGATGATTATAAAATCAAAATATTGCCTGAGTGAGTGGGAAGAGTCACGGTCCTGGACTCCAGAAAGACACATATCACTGTCTGGATTTGCTTCAAGCCAAGGGCTGTCCAAACTCCATGACAGCCGAGGGCAGAGCTGGATTACATTACAGCAATGGCCAATTGGGGAGCCAGATGGCAAATAATGTTATGTTATGATGAAAAAATACTTCTAGGCTCAGAGGGAATTGTCCAAGACACTGTCAATTGGAGAGCATTAGTCTGTCAAATACCAGCTGAGCTGGGCTTTGGCATCCTTTGCTTCAAATCCTTGCTCTGCTACTTAGCTACTGCAGGACTTCAGGGCAGTCCCTTCACTTCCCTGCACCTTTTTTTTTCTGTGATTTTTAGTCCCTTTGAAGGGTGGGTTGTTCTTCGTGTTGGGTTTTTTTTGTGTCTTTTTCTCCTGAGCCTTGCTCAGAGGGGCCCCAGTCTTCTGGTGTTGTTACTGTGTGGTGGCATGGGATAATAGCTAGGGCTGGTCCACCCTGTTCTGAGGTTTGTAATAGAGCAGCTGCAGAGACACGATGGCAGCCCTGCTCCTGGGGTGATCCGTTTGTCCCCTTTGCTTGGTCAAGACACCTGCAACATCTTCAAGAGGTCAAGTTCGGGAGGAGCCTCTTACCTGTTCACTCCTTTACAGCTTCCAAGTGAATGTGTTTGAAACTGAGGGCACTGGTACAGCAAATCCCTCACTCTGCAAGCAAAGACTGAAACTTCAACCCTTGGAGAAGTCAGTCCCCCTTCATGCTCTCCTTGGTCTCCTAAAACCCTAAATGAAGTGGTTTGTGGGATCACTGTTAACACTTGTGGCCATGCCATAGCAGCCAGTAAAGTGACCAGAGTTTAAGGCCAGTATCTAGGAAAAAGCAGATAAACACAGAAGAGAAGCCTTGTAATTACCATTGCTAATTAATTAATGGCTGTGAGGTGCTTTGAAGATGAAAAGTGAGGAGGCGCTTGGTTGTTAAGTCCCAAACACCCCTGTAAGGCCAGCAGCTCTTGCTATGGGTCAGCAGAGACTGCTGCAGCAGCTCATCCAGTGCTGCCGAGCTTATCTGGGAGCCAGCAATAAATCGAGAGGGCTTTGGAGAGTTAAATCTGCTTGAGTTTCTTGTGGCTTAAAAGGCGATGAGAGAGCATGTAGCTGATTCTGCCTTGGGGCAGGGCAATGGTCTTGATGAGCTTTTAAGGTCCCTTCTGTCCCTGTTTTCCCTGATTTTGTGATCCAGGGAAAGCTTTGCTGAGCCACATCTCACCTTTCCTGCCGAGCTGAGGTTGCCTGTGATGGCATTTTCTCATGTCTGAGTTCTCTGCCTGCTGGTGCAGGACTCAGTGGTGCTGGGGTGACCTGATCTCCTGTAATCCTCCCACCACCACAGCTGGCATCAGAGGTTGCTTGGGCAGATGCAATTTAAGCTTTCAAAAAGCCAGCTCAGATGTGCATGACAAAGACTAACCTGATACAGACCTGGAAGTAACAAAGTGCCTTAAAATTGCACCTACGTGAAGAGCTCCTGGGCTGCAATCTTGCCTCTTTTCTTAAGCACCAACATGAAAGAGATCTGAAGGAAGGATGCACTTCAAACTATTTTTTTTCCTCTTAACTTGTGATGCACCCCTCCTCTTCTAATAAAATATGTCTGGGAATGCTTTGGAGGCTACTCCTGCATAGCTGGTGCCACACCTGTTGGGAAGGGGAAATTCCTCTTGGTCTGCCTGTCAGAGAAGCCTGGGGGAGTGCTGCTGCTGGAATGTTTTATTGACAAAGCTGGCAAAAAAACTTCCTTTCCATGAAAATTGAATTATTTGTTTGTTCACTTTTGAATTTAGTCTCTGTGGGCCAGACCTGCAGCTGTGGTAAATTAGCTCAGCTCCAGATGTGCCCTAATATATTTCAAGATGTCATTTCCCTGTATCTGTATGTAATTCTGTAGACCTTCCTGCTGCCCTGGCTTTGACATTATTTCAGCTTTCGGTCTGCTTTGTCTCCTCATGCAGCCATCAGATCCTGGGGACTAAGGATGTGTTGGGATTTCAGTGACATGAGGCAGGCATCATGTCCACTATTTAAATTTGCAGAAGGTCAATAAGAAAAATCTGTGTTCCTGGGCTGCTCCATAGGCTCAGTTTTGTCCTTTACGTGCTGTTTGCAGGATGCAGGAGGAGTAAAGAGTGCAACTGTCAGTGCATCTCCTTTACTCTTCCAGTGTCACTGCTGGTCCTAGAGTAGAATCAAGGCCAGGGCTTTTCCTGGTAAGAAACTAACCTGGGAAGTTTGTACATAAGCTTGTAAGCAGGAGAAAAAAAGAAAAAAAAAGGATCCTTACGTAGTTTTGATGCTTTGGCACCTGTAGGGTTTCTGGGTACATTGTGGTGTTAGGATGGGGCTGGTTTTGGAGTGGGCTCAAGGCACAGGAGATTTCCAGCATGGGGTCCATGCAGTTCTTCTGAACACTGCTCTAGAGCTCCAGTGGAGCTGGAAGAAAAGAAGGCTGTAGGATGCAGACTGAGCAGGACAAAGGACTCAAGTTATGCTGTCCTTGTGATTAATCAGTATGACTGGTTTATCATCAGGGGGCGGTGTACCAGAATCACCACAAACAAGGAACAGTCCTAAAACTGTAAGCAGTAAAACTCTTTACTGAGAGAAGGATATAGTTCCTTGGTTTTCTCTTGGCTGGGACAGGGCTATCCCAGTGATAGATGCACCCAAGCTCAGCTTCTGTGCTCTGGAGAGCACAGAAATGAGCTGGGAAATACCTTTTCTTACTTATTTCTTACCTAAATACCTTTTCTTAGGTAGGTCGTGTCAGGGCTTTAGATCTTGTCAAATACTGATGCTTGTCGAGCTGATCTGTGCTCCTGGGTGCCATCCAGTCGTGGTGCTATCTGCTCTGCCCCATCCCTGCAAGTGTTGAATGCCAGGCTGGACAGGGCTTGGAGTAACCTGGTCTGCTGGAAGGTGTCCCTGCCCAGGGCAGGGGGCTTGGAACGAGATGGGTGTTAAGGTCCCAAACCCAACCAGTCTATGATTCCAACGCAAACCAGTCTCTGATTCTCTGACCTGTGAACCTCGCCTTGAGGAGGGGGTGTGCTTCGAGCCCTTAAAATCCCTTCGTTGCTGCCTGGCACAGGCTGCCAGCGTGCGGGACCGCGTCCCGGTGAGCTCGGGCTCAGTCACACGGAGCAGCGCCCCGCGAAACGCAGCAATAGCAAGATTTGTAAAGAGAGCAGGCGGAGGGCAGGGCTCGGCGTGGGGAGGACGGGCTGTGTCGCGGTGTGCGGGGGGACACGGGGCGGGGAGCGCCGGTCTGGCAGCGGGACCCGGCACCGCCTCTCCCGGTGCCCCCTCCCCTCCTTCCCCGCCGCCGTCCCGGGCGCGCCCGGCTCACGCTCTGCTCTCTCCGCCACAGGGGCAGATCGAGGTGGACAGCGAGACCGTCTTCAAGTTGGCCGCGCTGGTGCTCCAGGTGAGTGTCTCCCCCCGGCTGGGTTTGGCTCAGCGCGTTCCCCTCCCGGCGTTTTTTCCCCGCTCCATAGGGATAAGCCCCCGCAGGGTTGGTTGTGGTCTCCGCGGCTGGGGAGCGGAGGGGAAGCTGGAACACACGGGAGTTATTTTTGTCATGGGCGACTAAGAGAAATATTTACTTGAGGAGTTTTAAATTGAAAGAGTAAAAGCTAATCAAGGGAAGTCATTTATCTGGGCAGGCTTCCATTCAATTTATCACTTGCCGTAATTTAAATACATTCCAGAGATCTGGGAAGAAAAGTGTAAATATTGTAGCTAAATCCGCTGTATTGTGCCTGTGAATCTTCTCTTCCAAGCATCTGGTTTTGATACCTCTGTTATGTTGAAATACACAGTGTCAGTTTTCCCTCTCATTAATCTACTTTTGTTCTAGTGAGACTTAGACTCCAGTTATTTGCCACTTTCTATGAAATAAAATTCTAGCTTTAAAATATTGAGGGTTTTCCCCCATGGCATTGTCATTGACAAAGTGCCACAGCAACGCTGCAGCAGCAGCTTGATCTGCCTGAACAGTTGTTTTCATCTCGAGTGAGCACAATTCCTCCCAACTGCTGACCTGACTGTACAGCCAGCCTTTGCCTGGATGAGAGAGGAGGGAGAATTGTATTTCACTTCTTGTGCAGTGAAAGCGACATTTGATTTGCAATGTGAAATTCATCCCCGTTTTGGAAGCAGTTTTATTTGTGCTGTAGGTGGATTATCTACAGCTGGGAGCACGAGGGGCCAAGTCCAGCTCTTGAGCACATGCAGGCAGGCTCCGTGTTTTGCAGGGAGCATGGCAGGGGTCAGGATCTGCCTGCAGAGCTGTGGGAGTGGGGAACTGAACAATGCTGGGAAAATCGAGGGGTTTTAAGAGATCATGTTTTAATTCTGTCACTGTTTTTCAATTGTAGGAAGCTAAAGGGGACTATTCCAGGTAATAACATTTTCCTTTCTAATACTGGTGTGCTTGATGGATGTGTTTTTCTGTGTTGGCATTGTACTGCAAACAATCACAAGTGGGGGTAAAGTCCAGCTGCGAGCAGTGCCCGAAGAAAGTGAAATGTGCTGCTGGGCTGGATAAAATCTGAGTCTGCAGGGTGAGTAATGCCTTTTGTGAGCAAGCTCTGAGTCAAAACACTGTTCCAGGCCACCCCATTTTGCTCCCCTCCCAAACGTAGGTGCCTCAGTGGGAGAAGGGGAAAGCTCCCACGCTTCCCTGCCGGAAATCCTGTGCTTTGCCAAACTTTTGCCAAGCAAACCATTGCCTGTGCTTCTGCAGACCTGTGTTTGGGTCCATGTGAGTGACCTTGCCCACAGCCCTGCCCGTGCAGTGGCAGCACGTGCAGGGACATGGGGCCGTCAGCTGCCCCTGGGATCAATGAGCCGTGTTCTCCTGCAGCTGCCCCAGGGCCTCTCCCTCCCCACACTTGACCCAACAGTTGTGTTGTGGCTGATGTGCAGCCCCCATGCTCCGCTTGAGCTGTTCAAAGCTGCATCGTCAAGTCTGGCTTCCCTTGGAGGCGCTTCTTACCCGGCTCTGATTGTGACAGGGGGCTGCAGGGAGCAGGTGGGGTCACACCCGGACCTGCTGGAGCCACGGGGAAAGACCTTCCATTAGAAACAGCTCACTAAGCAAATAGAGATTCGGGAGATTGGCTTTGGTCACGTTAATATTTCACTACTTGTTGAGTTTCCATGTGGGAGGAGAGGTGTGTTTTATGCGTTAGCTACAACAGCTTGGGAGAGCGTTCAGTACAGACCTGTCTGCCCAAATGCAGGCAGCAAGTCACGTTTGACTGCCAGAGTGACTCTGCTTTCCCTTGAGCGGGCAGTTGTCAAGTAAATGCCAGTGCCAGTCCCTAGACCCCTTCCCTTCAAAGGCTCTCTGTCCGTTCTCTGCCGCAGGACACGCTCTGTGAAGTCCATCAAACCTCCTCCTCCTGTTTGTTGGCATGCTGTCACACCTGCAGGGAGAAAAAGGTGTCTTTGATCAGCTGGGTGGGCTGGCTGTGCAGACCATTTCTGTTCCTATTCATGCTGTAGACCTACTTTGTGACCTCCAGTATATTGCTTATACCTGTAGGATGCTGTATTTTTCTCTAGAAAGACCCCTTATCTTGGCTGATCTCTACAGGGACGCCCTAAGCTTAGCTCAGTTTAGTCACAGATAACCAAAAAATCACTGCTGACTCCACAATAAGTAACTCGTTAAGCTGTAGCAACTGGCACAATTTTCTTGATTGTCAAGAGCAGGAGTTAATGTTAAAAACCACCTTAGTGGTGAAAAGCTCCCTTATGTGGTTTAAACTTAACACTGCCTCCTTATCATTTGCCATAAATAGGTTTGTAAGTATGGCTTCACGAGCCCAAGAACTGTGTCTGTGGTTGTTTTCCATGGTTCCCTGGACACGTTGCAAGGAGTGGATTGCCCATGGTTACCTTCAGAAGTATTTAAACAAAATTGTGGGGAAGAGCACTCTGCTACAAGAGTGATTTCCAAATGCAGCTCTTCCCCTGAGAGTTGCATGGAAATAGCTGCAGCAATTGTTTCCTCTCTTAAACTGAGCATATGTTATGCCCCCCTAGCAAATGAAGACAGCCAGCTGTCCCAGGCCCAGTGAGCACACCAGGAGTGAAGGAATTTCATGTCACATATCACAAGTGGTCCTTTAGGGCAGTGCTGATAAAGCACTGGCTTAATTACCAGCATATCTTAACGACGATACCGAAGGACTGGCCCCTGCTGCACAGCTTGCAGCAGAGATTGTGTCCCTGCAGCAGTGCTCCTGTGCAGTGGGATTTGCCTCCCTCTGCAGTGCCTTGAGTTTAGTGTGTTCTCTGCTCGCTGTCACTTGGACATTCAGCTTTGAATCACCTTCTGGAATGTGGCTCTTGCACCACCTCTGCTTCCGTGAGAATGTGCAGGTTGATTTTTTTGATCCTGGATTAGTGCTGAATGAACGCAGGTAAATACAGGAATGGCCTGAAGTCCTGGAGATTAGCTCTGTGGAAGTGAGGATTGGGCCAGTCCAGGCAGTGCTGGGGATCTCTTCCTGTCTGATTTTTCACACACATCCCATAGGCAGCTTTTCCATGGGGACACATCCTGTGGTGGGGTCACCATGTAGCATTCCCGCTGACGTCAGCTCCCTACCAGGGCCCAAACACGGTGGACTCCTGTGGTTCTACAGGATCCTCTTTCCCAAGCCGCTGCTCAAGTTCTCAGATAACGCCCTGATGGCAGGGAGCAGCAGCCTCCTGGGAAACACCCTCCCCTGCCCAATGCTGAGTGGGTGAGCGCATTCCTTGGAAATCTGTTTCTTTTCAGTGAGTGAACCTGACACGTGGGTGCTTGGAGAAAGTAAAAAACTTTCGATTTCTACACCACAAAGGTCACTCTGGAGGGGCTTTGCAGTCTGTCAGCACTGGCAGCATGGGAATACCACGAACTTTGAGGTTTGGTCCTTGTAGGTGTTTACAGTAGAACCCCAAGGTCCTGAGCTGGGCTCTTACAGGACAGGGGTTTCTCAGAATCATAGAATGGTTTGGGTTGGAAGGGACTTTAAAGATGATTTAGCTTGTGCCGTATTATTTGGGGAGTGCTTTATTATTTGGGGAGAGACTTTATGTGAGATGAAACACCCAAGTCCCACTTTGAGAGGACCCTGGTTTTGAAGACATCTTTATAAAACTTAAGTGCGTGCTTCAAAACTGTACCCACAGCATGTCCTGGTTTGGACAACTCTAGATTCTCAAAGGAAGCCCAGGCTGGCTTTGGGACACAGGAGGAGTGAGGAACAGAGGTGGCAGCAGACCACAGCCGGTGTAGCTCACCATGTACCCATTTCCTTTTCCTGTTTACCCAACCGATGATCCCAGCCCAGATAATTCCCTGCTGTGTGTGGTGAAGAGGATGTCACAGGGATGCTCGGTGAGCTGTCCCTCTCCCCGCTAGCTGGGATGGTGACAGGGCTGCCCTGAGCAGAGCAGAACAGTCCTGCAGCTCTGCTGGCCCCAGGAAGGCTGGGGTGCTGCAGATTCCTGCCCCTCTGCCCTCCAGTGCAGCACTGAGCACGCTTTGCTCAAGAGGAAGGATGTAACACTGGCTCGTGTTTGCTTTTCTCGGCTCATCCGTGGCCTCCAGTTGACTGCTCCTCTGTTTAAGCTGAGTTCCCAGCACTTTTTAAGCAAGCATTAGTCATTGATTGGAGTTTTGAAACTCTGCTTTGAGTTAATTGCGTTTCTCCGCTCTGCTATTTGCAAACAAAACACAAAAATCTGTAAGCCTGGTTTTATGAAATCTTGTTTTTTAAACTCTATGAAAAGGTTTTAGAAAGAGAACATGATTCAGATTTCAGCTTCTGGCATGGCTCTGTTTTGAGGGAAAAAACATATATATTCTGTCCATTTTAGGAATTTTACTTGAATTTTAAAGAAATAATGTTTTGGTAGTCTTAATTATTAGTCTTGTAAATATACAACATATGAAGTCTGGCCTCCTTGGGAAATAAACAACTTAGCTGTATTTAGTTTACAAATTAAGCATCTGCCCTCAAAAATGCTGTGAAACATTATATACTTTTATTTTCCTTTGTAGCTTGATGAGAGAGACAGTTTATAACTGAGAAGTCTTAAATGCTGTCCTAGCATTGGAAAAACGTTTATCAAAACCAGATTAGCTACAGGGACTATATAAGGAAAGTAACTTGGGGGGAAAAAAAAAGTTTATTTTCTCACTGATAATCTTGGACGGTATTTTCCCCAGTACCATTTCCAGGACTGAAACCCAGCCGTGCTCCCTGGAAGTTAATTAAATTGCTGGAGGAGGGCTTCTATTTTCTTTAAATAGCTGACGCATTCGTTTTCGGTTCTGGCCTGTGGGCTGCAAAGATAACTCCCGGCTGGTATAACATAACACAGACAAAATAATGAATTCCTGATAGCTGACATGTGCGAGGCACCGGGGTTTATCGTTATGGGGGTGATAAGGGCAGTTTGTAAAAGGGAAAGGTTTGGGTGAGAGATAGCCCTGCAACTGAGGCTATGGAGTAATTGGTTCAGAAACTCGTGAATTTTAAAATTCTATTTAGAAAAAGGTGACGTTCTTGATCTAGGTGCAGAAAGTAGTATTAGCAATTTGCTCTTATTTAAGAGTGGGCGCTCAGAGTGAGATTTTTGGGTAGTGTTTCATTGGGGAGCTGAATATTTTGCCAGGCAAACTGGAACATCTCTTGGTAGAAAAGAATGTGGGAAAGATAATGTGGTCAGTGCTAGAAAATAGCTGTTGGAAAGAAGTTAATAATTGTCTGATAGCAAAGCACCTGCTCACTCTACTGCTAACCCCAAGATTAAGGTACCCTCAGGAACAGGACACACCTGAGGTCTGTTGGAGGTGGCTCGTCCAGCCTGTTTCTGGGAATTTTGCCAGGTTCATGTGACCAAAATTCCAGGTGTGGCCATGCCCAGGACTGCGGCTGGAGCAGGAAGACATGTTGGGGGATGAGTTACAAGGGGACATCTCCTCTGGCAGCCAAAGACCAGAGCCCAGTCTGGATCCTGTTCCAGCCCCAAGTATTTCCTCACACCTCTGTCACGGGGTGATACAAAAGAGCTGGTGGGTCACCAGAGGATTCTCTCTCAGAACATCCATCTGATGCCTGTAGCAGCACTGTAGTTTAGTTTCTGAATGTTCTTTTCCATGCAAGTGCACTTTGTAAATGGCCCCGCACTGATACCCTCAGCCTTTTCCAGACTGCCCCTGGCTCCCCGTGGGCTGTGTCTGCCTGGCTGTAAATCAGTGCTCAGCACTGGCGCTGCCTTGTGCCCCTTGTGCTCCTGGCCCTTGTTTGCCAACTGACTCATTGTGTGTTTTGCCTTTCAGCTGTGACTCCCAGCACTTTTTCTTCAAATACCTGGTGAGGCACTGGCTCTGAACCATTAACTCTCCTGGTCAAACCCAGCTCTGTGCTTTCCTCAGCTCCCTCTTTGTCAATAAACAGCTAATTTAGGACAAGATGAGCAAAGATCTGCTTACTCAGAGCCTGTTAGTTGAGGGGGTTGATTATTTCAGTTTATTTGCAAACATCTGATGAATCAAAGTAGTAAATAAGCAAGTTTAGGGAAAGTCATGTTTCATATCTGTTTCATACAATGATGATGATCGCCCTACTGACAGGTATCAGATAACCACTTTCCCAAGAGCTTAATTGAATTTTC
This sequence comes from Nicator chloris, assembly GCA_013400495.1. Taxonomy (NCBI): domain Eukaryota; kingdom Metazoa; phylum Chordata; class Aves; order Passeriformes; family Pycnonotidae; genus Nicator; species Nicator chloris. The sequence goes on from WAAE01025737.1 coordinate 757,361, forward strand.
TACCCTCTTCAAAGAAAGCTGGTTGAAGACTGCAGTAATTTTTCTCTGGCAGGGTGAAAATTTTGCTTTCCTTGGTGAATCCCTGCAGGTTTGCCATGAGGAGCAGGAGCTGAGGGAAGGCAGCAGGCAGAGGGGAGCCAGGCAGGGAACTGCAGAGCTCCATCTCTATGAGCTTTGAGGCAGCAATTTTGAGATGAAAACATTGTTTTCTCCTGCTGTTCTATTTTTCGTGTAAACCAGGTGCAAAGAAAAAGTACTTAAGATGCCATTTCTTGGATAGACTTTTCATAGCAAGAGGGTTTTTTCCACTGCTGCTACTTGTAGATTCATGCAGTTCATGGCAGACTAAAGCATATACAGTCTGCAATGATGTAATTGTCATGGTTTTTTACAATTTGCTGTTTTAAAGCAGTTCTGTAAGGACTCTCAAGGAATTTGTATAGAATGCTTATTATGCAGGAGATTAATTAGGTGGAAGCGCTGTGGGTGGAAATGAGCAAAAAGGATTAGATGAAGAGGGAAAAAAAAAGGATATTTGCAGTAATTTAATAACCTGATCTCATGGGGTTTACCACTTGTATATAGCAATGTAACTCTTAATATTCACACATAATTATGGCAGTTTGGTACGGAACAGTAATTCTTAGATTTCATACGCATGATGTTTGTACAGCTTCCAGAGGGGCAGAAAAAGGGTTACTGTCTTTTGTCCTCTTTAATAGTCCCTCCACAGTACTTTCTTTTCATTGGTTTTTTCTTCTTTTTTAAATTATTTTTAACTCAGAGAGCAGAGCTAGAGCACATACAACCCAGCCACCTAGAGAGGTCTTTTGTGTGTGCTCTGCATCCAAAACAGATGAGAGACAAGGCAAGCAAGGTGGCAGGAAATTCAGCACCTCCCAACTTGTCTCCCATGCAGGGAAGAAGCTGTCACATGGGGTAGCATCATGACATCCACAGCTGTAGGTAAAAGATGCTTTCCCCTTGTCCCTAGAAATTCCCTTAAGTACAGGTTCAGTATTAAAACACGTGGCTTTTCCCTATTGTAAAAACCACATTTCATGGTTTTTGCATTGTAATGTATTCACCTCCCTTTTGTCAAATATCTGGAAAACTTCATCAGGCCTACAGGGATTTTTTTCCAGTCTTGCACCCTCAGCTGTGAGCGGGAGTTTGGGCTCTGGTCTGATTGCTAACAACATCCTCACTCTAGAAAAGCAGAAGTAAATCTTTTGCTTTTCCTTCCCATGCTGGCTGAGATCTATCACGTGAGGTGCATTTTGTGCTTTGAGGAAATGGAACGACAGCTTTTCAACCTCAGCTTTTTTTGCTTTTGCAGATTTGTCAGGTCTTTATCATTATTTGGACACTTTATTTTTCTTGTGGTTCCATGTATCTCTGTATCAGCTGGGCTGTGATAACAAGCTTTAAACTTTGCTACTGTACTCAGACATGCTAAAAACCCACAACTAATATGGCTAAGCTGACCTTTGTGTGAACAGGAAGAAAGTGTGAATGTTAGAAATAACAGTCTGTTGTTGCGAGGAAGGGCTTGGGATCCTTCAAGCGTTGTATCAACTGTGAATATCCATCTTTTGCTTGGCAGTAAATCCCCAGGTAAAGCAGAGCCATTCTGCTTTTGTCTGGTCTGTTGGGGGAGCACTGCTGACATGTGCTGTGGGTATGACCAAGCAGCTCTTTAAACATGGGTACGCCATAGAGGTCTGTGGGATGGGATCCACCACCCATTGTAGGTGGTAGGTCCAAGGACCAAAAAGGTTTGTCTTCAGGATATTCATGTTTCACATCAAGAGCTGTAAAAGAAGACCTGAGGATTTAGGGCAGCTCCAGGTCACAGATTTTCTCTAGTCACAAAGAGCTGCTTCCTTGGCACCCTGTTCTTTGTCTGCAAAGTGGAAGTTGTAGCATTGCCTCATCTGCCAAGGTGGCTCTGGGAGCAGCTCGTGTTCTTGTTTGTCTGCTCACCATGTCCTCATGTAGAGAGGTGTGTGCATACAGCTGACTGGAGAAATGTTACATTTTCCTTGGTGCTCTTGGCCCATCTTCCAAAAGCCAATCTATGGGGTCACCAAACCCCGGCAGATCCGCAGGTGCTGCTGCTCTGCCCAAGAGTTGAGCAGTGCTTGGGAAGCAGAGAAATTTGGCTCAGGAGACAGGGCTGGAGCTGAAGGTCAAGCCTGGGTGTCCAAGGCTCTGGTCCAAGTATGGGGGATGGTCATCCAGTCCCAGCCACACTTTGTGTTTGGTGCAGGTCCCCCGTGAGCTGTGAAACTAAAGCTGTTGCAGCTGCACTAGGTGGGAACCTGCAGCATAGCCACAGCCTAAATGTCCAACAAGCTGGGGTTGAAAAAGCCATCTGCACTACTTATCAGGGCCCTTTTCACAGATGGGGTTGGAAGGCTCTTAAATGCCCCTTCAAATACCTCTCTGAGCAGGCGGCTGCTATCTGGTGTTCAAGTGGCAGCCTCTGCAGCCCTCGGCAAAAGCTCCTGCTGGCTGCGGGGAAGGTCGGGCTCTGCCGGTCCTGTACCAATGGGAGCCCCTTGTTCATGGCCTTTCCACATCCTGGGCTCCCTTCAATAGAAGAATAACTTTCTTGAGTGTGCCAGCAGACCATAAACTGAAAGGTTGGGAGATGATGGGAAACGTCTGGCATTTGTCACAAAAGAGGATTTGTCGGAGAGCACATTTCAAAATCCTGCTGCCAAGATCCTGCTGCTCTGGCATGCTCAAAAGCTGCTAAATCCATCCTCTCTCCCTGTACCTCCCCTGCTCTCTCTTCCTTCCCCCTGTTTTTTCTCCTGCACTTTTAACCCTGCTCATTTTCTTTCCCCTCCACTGCCTCACTGCTTGCTCCTCACACCTGTTCCTCGTGGTACCTCGAAGGGCAGAGCAGCCTCCACAGGAGCCTGAGGTTGCCATGCTCTTTATTTTACAACAAACCCAAAGCCTACGGAGGGGGCACCTGTTGCTGAAGCAGCCCAGCTACAATGGGATGGTCCATGTTGCTGGTTCTCATCCATGAGTATAAGGAATGGGAGCACCTTGGAGACCTTGGTGATGTTTCCCTGAGTTTGGTGACTTGAGAAAGTCACTTTAGGACCAGGCTGGGGTGTGGGCAGCAGCACAGGATGTTCTTGAACAATTTGGTGCAAGGGAATTTGGTGGTCATTCTAAATAAATAGGGCTGTTACTGACATCAGCTGAATAAACTGACCCTCTGAAACCCTTGATTGTCAAGCTTTCAAGCACCTGCTCTAATTGTGTGCTATTTTGGAATATTTATTTTGCTAGCTCTAAATATCTTGAAGAGAATGAGGTGACAAATCCTAATAGAAATCTTTTCAATCATCTTCATGACATAGGGTAATAGTGTATCATCCTTTTGCTGTGCAGCTGCACATTTCCTTGGATCTCATATGTAATTCTCAAATTTGCTGATACTTAGGTGTCCATGAAATAACTTTCAGGTTAATTTTGAGAGGCTGATGGAGGCATTTTCTAAAGGCAAGGTCACTCAAAATTCTACCTGTGCTATGCCTAAAATTCATTTCAAGAATTAACTGAACATAAGATAATGACATTTAGGAGAATCCGGGAGTGACTTGCTCCAATGATGCTGTAGCAACACAAGAGAAAGAATTTGTGTGAGGTCAAGAGGCCCCAAGAACAGAGGAGAGTTGCTCTACAAAGCACTTTCCCTAGTGATAAATTTGTACCTTATAACATGTTACAAACACAATTCAGCAGAGGCAGACACACCTGCTCTTGCTTTAGTCAGCCAGGAGTTGTCTGAAGTCCTATCCTCATCAAGTTGTTAATATTTACAGAGTCTGTGGGCTGATAAGCTTCTATGCTGTAGTCCAATGTATGGCTTTTGCTGCTGGGTGTGTCACTTGCTCTTCATGTTTTGTTAATCTCATTAACCACATCTTACTCCATCTCAGCTCTTACTGTGTTAGCAATGGGCATAAGCTGGTTTTTGACAGTGGGTGCAGGGAAACGCCAGGTACTGACAAATGGTCCTAATTAGCACAGTTCTGTAAATCTCTGCCTGGCAGGGAGTGTTGTATCATTCCATTACAAGCTGTCAAGATGTACTTTCTGGGGGCATAAATATGTAACTCTTCTTTAATTTTCAGTAATGTGCTCTAGGCAGAGCATGCCATGAGGGCCTGGCTGGGTTCCTTCATGGATTTCTGGTGAGGGTTTTAGCAAGATGCCTGAAATTTCACTGTAACATCAGCAGGTTATAGGAAGGTCATGAGATTGGTCCTGTTTTGCTGCTGGAGATCGTTTCAAGTGGGAAGTCCTATTGATAGCATGGTACATGATTAAATATTGTTACTGGTTATTTTAGAGTCAAGCTGCCTTCCCTCTCCATAGAGCCAGCACTGACGAGCAGGGCGTGCTGGGGACAGCATCTTGCCCAACGCTTGATCATGTTGGGACAGAGAATTAATTATGGGCAGTACCTGGAGTGCAAATTGAGGCTTGGCCTGAGGAGGCTTTGATGCAGATTTTCATTATTTCCATTTGCATTGCCCAGATTGATTCAAGTTTCTGCTTTGTATCTGCCAGAGAGAAAACTCTTGTTCAGAGGGTGGAATAGGAAGGAAAGGGTCTGTCTGCTGCTTTTGTTTAATGCTTCTCCATAGTGGAAAAATACTTGAGATGAGAGTTTCCTATATTCTCCTCCTGGGGAATAAACAAACCTTTTGCCAAAAAATGTTCAGTCCCATTGACTCTGGGCGGTTTAAGTTTATGTATTGAAATTATGCCAAAAACCACCAGTCCAGAAACCCCCTCTGTAGCAGGGGTCAGATTAAATGCAGGTTGGGCCTCCCCGTCCCGACAGCCGCGTCCTCCTCCTGCTGGGAACCCACCATGGACGTGCCAGATACAACCCCGGGTGTTTGGCTGGCAGATAATGGGGATGGTGGGACATCTGGAGCCGGGGCTGTCTGCCCTGGGATTGCCGTATCGTCTCGTGGTCGTTGTGAAACCAAACAGGAACAGGTCGTAATTCAAACCGCCGCTCCTGCTATCGGGAGTTGTCACCTCTGGGGAGCGGCTGGGTCTCGGAGGGCTTGGGAAAGTGATCCTGAAGGTCAAGGGGAGACTTGCTTGGTGCAGATGAAGTGATAATGGACTCTGTGGAAGGAGGGGGAGGACCATTTGAGGCTTTTATTATCCCTGAAGCCGTGAATCATCCCAAATACTAATCCTGGGGCGTGCAGTCAGCAGATCCAGGCTGCTTCGTGCCAGCCTGCACTGTCTGGAGGCGTCCAGCGCCCAAGGAGCTGGGCCCTGTCTCTCCCAGGTCTTTTACATTTTTCTACGATTGTTTCATGCTTGATTTTACAATTATGCAGGAGGAAAAAAATCCTCGTGTTGCTTCTCAGAGAGTGTCAGGCCTTATAAGTGCATTTTGATGGGCTTCTCCCAGTGCATGTGGATGGGGTGGTGTCTGAACCTCAGGGTGTGAGGTTGGGTCCCATCAGGAAGGCAAGTCCCAGGGGCCAATTTTGCCTCAGAAAATCAGTGTATTCTCTGCTATTGCAAGAAATTGGATGGGTGTGTGGGTTGGCAGAAGAAGAGAGAAGGCCCAGCTCTGCTGTAAATTGTCACGGCTCCGTGGCCTCTGCCTGCTGACAGTCTGCAGCAGGGCTCTGGTTGTGGGTCAGTGCTGCAGGGACGTGCCCCCTGTCATGGCACAGACGTGGTGACAGCCCTTTGATCGCTGCGTGTCCCAGCTCAGAGCCCACAGGCCCTGCTCGGAGGCGGGTTTGCTGGCTGGCCCTCAAAATTTAAATTCAGTGGTAGACGTTTTCATATTGATGAGCTGCTACTCGTCACTCAAGCTTAACTAGCACCCTTGTTTTGGCATTGATGAGGATAAAGTTGCTACCCAGCCAGATCTAGGGAGGCGAGGGGCCCAAAAACCAAACAGGAAGGCGAGTAGCACTGTTGGAGGCCACAAATGTTGCAGAAGGTGGCATTTCAGAGCGTGGGAGATGCAGCTGCAAGGATTTGTGGCATTTCTGCAGATTTTCGACGATGGGGAGGCTCCTGGCCCCGTAATGGCTGGTGAAGGAGAGTTTGGGACCTCTCTACCCATGTGTAGTGGTGACAGCTGGGTGTCAGCCGTCCCCTGTGCGAGCTCAGCCCTGGCCTCCCAGCATCAGCCTCCTTCTTGCCTCAGCCCTTACAACCAGGTTTCTAAATAGGCGTTTAATGACCACCCAGTAAACCTCTGATTATGAAAACTGCGGGGCTGGGAATCTGCATTTACAGAAACAGCCCTTTTGTTTGGTAAAATGAGCTATTTTGTTAGTGCTTCCTTCCAAAACCTCTCCTACTTCACTGTAGTTTCCTGCCAACTCTGCCCGCTGGAGCAGCCATTGCAGTGATGAGTCAGGTTTAAAAATAGGAGGAAAATTGTGTTTTAATAGTCAATTATCCTGTGAGTCTGTGATTGAAGTTGGGCAGGACCTTAGGAGGTCATCTGGCCAAACCCTCTGGCTCCAAGAGGGAGTTCAGGCCAGGTTGCTCAGGGCTTTTTCTGTTTGTCCATGTGTTTGTTTTGGGTTTTTGTTTGTTTGTTTGGATTTTTTGTTTTGGGGTGGTATTTTTTATTCTTTGCTCCAGTTTCTGAGGCCTCAGAAGAAGGTGCTCAGTATCTGCATTTCCATGTGACCCTACAAACCCCTGGTCATCTACCTTCTCTCTGCAAGCCGAGATGTCCTGCAGCCTTTTGATCCCATCAAAATGGGCTTGTAAAGGAGTGCATAAAACTCAGCTTTTGTGAGCATTGGCTGTATTTGAGCGCTGGAAGGAGAGACCCTGATTTTCCACCCAGCTGTTTGTGGCACTTGGGTGCTGGCCAGCTTGCAAAGAAAAATGGATATTCCTGGCAGTAGAGTGCAGCAACCGGCACTCCTCGGTGCTAATTGACCCCTTCTTGGCAGCTTCATCAAAGACGTTGAAGAATAAATAGGCTGTTGATTGAACTGTTTGCTGTCCCCAGAGGTGGTCCCCCCTTCCTCAGGGCTGGGGCTCATTGTCAGGGCTGGGGAAGAGCCTTGCAGAGCGATTAGCCCGTGCTCCCGAGGAACAAAAAACCTTTCATCTCCTGCACTTTCAGTGTGGCATGTGGGAGATAGAATCCTGGGAGGGGAGGGTGGCTGTGTCCTCCGTGGGCAGAGCTCCATCCACAGTGCCCTTGGATCCACCCTAGGGATGGCAGAGTGTGGGATCCGATGGAAGCAAAGGCGACACAGCTCTGATGAGAACTCTAATAGTTCAGTCTGATGAGAACAGAGGTTGGGAGCAGAAAAACACCGTCAAGGAAAGCCCGGACAAAGTTGAGGCAGGTGCTGATGGACGTGACTGGTGCATTCTTTGCATAGAAAAGTCGTGTTGGTGCTTGCTGGCACTGCTGCGAAGGCACGCAGAAATCCTGCTGAAATGGGGCGTGCGGGTTTCAGCTGATTAATTAATGGACTGTGTGAGGAGAAAATATGAACCATTTTACTGATGCCTGTAAATAGGTTTTGAAATATTCTGCTGGGGTTTTGTCATGACGAATTGCATTCACGTACTTCAACCCCCCCCTGTATTTCATTTCAGGTTGGGCCTAGAGTCAAGAATATTTCAACTTTCTATACTATGGGCAGTCCAGGAGAACTGTTTTTACTGAAAATATTTTAAAGCATATGAACTGAAACCCTTTGTTTTGAATCAGATCACTGTTAAACTTCTGAGACTTAACAAATACACTGCTTCATGAAATGTGTTATCTAGAGGTAGGGCTTTAGCTAAAGACAGAGCAAAATTTAGCATTACAAGCCTTACCTTTGGGCAGAGGCTTTCCTGCAGCTGTTTCAGGGCTCACTCTGCACTCAGCAAATAGAGTGAGGGTATGCAAAATAAATATTGATACGGTGGTGGCCTGAGCATCACGTGTGTGTATAATGAGCCTGCATGACACCATATCCATCACTGTCATGTGAGAGGGCCTCTCGAGTTACGTTGCTATGACAGCCTGACATGGGGCAACACACCACATTTGTGAGGAGCAGATACAGCCCTTCCTTCTGCCCAAACTAACGAGTCCATCTCTGATTCATTAGTACTGACTCTGGGCCGTTTTTGCTTTTTCAGTGATGAGAACACTAGAAAAGACTTGAAGACACTGCCTGTCTTTCCTACCAAGACACTGCAGGAGCATCCATCACTTGCTTACTGGTGAGCTGTTTAATTTAAAATGTAAATCATTGCTGTGAATGGTAACAAGAAGATCACTTTTAAGCAGTTTGCAAACTCGTCTAAAAGTTTTCAGCCCAGGACCCGGAGTTAATTGCTCATGTTCAAGCATTTCCAGTTTTTAGAAGATGATAAATTATGCAAGATCTGATGCTAATTCCTCCTTGAAAGTTTGCTTAAATTAAATTGCTCTGTCAGAAACTGCTGGATGAGAGTATGTGGGGACCCTGCAAGAGAAGGAGCTGAAGTCTGAACTCCAGCCAAGCCTGGGTTTGCAGAGAGCACCTCGGTCTTCATCAGTCACACAGTGGAGCCTTTGTGGTGGGCTGACCTTTGCTGGCTGCCAGCTGCCCACCCAGCTCCTCTTGACAGGACTGGGGAAGAAAATAATCTGGAAAGAGAAAGACAGTTCCAGTTCTGGGGCTTGAATTTGCTGTAAAGGAACACAGCATTTAGGATGAATCAGTGATATTGTTTCCTTGGAATTTAATGCCCTTTGTGCAAATTCAGCTCCCTCATTTGTTTTGTTTTTTTAGGCTTGATGTGTACGTGATGGATTTTCAAGTATACCATGCTTGCTTATTATTTGTTTGTCTCTGAATGAATACTGCAGGCTTTTTTTTTTTGCTTTCAAGTGTCTGACACAGAAATGCATATTTTATTTCACATTCCTCCAAAACAAAATGTTGAAATATGTAACAGGAAAAATGCAAAAAGGTCATTGCTGACAAATACGTGGTTTTTTTCACCTATGAAATGTGAGGGGGGAAAAAATACATGGGAATGAAAACAGCTCTAGTTAAACTTCTTCTGTCTTACATATGGAGCATTAACCAGCCTTTGAAGTTTGGGTCCTTTGGAAGGTTAAGATGAATTTACACAATTAGCACCATTCTTCTGCAGCAGCATCTGCAGCAGAACAGGCTGATCCGCAATGGTTCGTTAATTAGTCTGGAAGGCAGGATGTGATGGTGGGGATCAGCCAGGCAGCTCCACGCTGCCTAATGAAGGGTGGGAAAGAAATCAGCAAGAATCAGAATGTAAACTAGAGCAAGAAACATGCAGAGGGACCCTTCTCTGCGTGCTGAGCAGGTGGCTGAGCTTCGACAGATGCTGTCACACATGAACAGAGTCACTGAGCCTCTAAATCGGGTTTTGTGCTTGGTTTGCAGTGAGGACAGAGTAATTGAGCATTATACACAAATTAAAGGTCTGACCAGAGGACAAGCCATTGTTCAGTGAGTATAACACTTGTTAATTTGTGAAGATGATATTTTTACTTTTCTCTTGTTCTTTTTTGTTAAGAAGTGGTAAGGCAGACTGTTTGGGTCATTATTGCCTGCAAACAATGTCATTTGTATCTGTCAGATTCTCTTTTTAGAGTTACACTGCGAAGTGGAATTATTTGAAGTCTCACATTTCACAGGCTTACAGTTCAGCATTTGTGTAGTCATTTGGGTACCTCAAATACAAAATAAATAGTTTGGAACTTACTTTATTGGCAGACTCTTCTCCATACCTTGCTTGCCATCAATTAATTTTCACTCCAAACTCTTAAGGGTGTGTATTACCCTAAGTCCTGTAAGAAATTCTGAAATGCTTAGAGTTTGGCTTTCAAAACATCAAGGTCTTCCAAGCTGCCCACTGAGCCTGTGGAATTGTGTTTTTCATTTACCATTAATATTTACTGTTCTTCCTACGAGCAGATGCAGTAGGATGTGTTGTGAGATGTTTGAGGTGATGGCCATGGCTGCACAGGGCAGACTCCTTGCAGTTTTTCTCACGTACCTCAACGCCTGTAAATCTGTCTCAATAATCTGTGGTCCTTTTTCAGTAGGAACAAGGGAAAAATGGTCTGTTCAGTGGTTTTCTGAATTGCCTCATGAAACAGTTGTACAATGTCATAAACACATTCATTTGGAGCCTTTGTAACCAGAGCTCCGTAATGGAATAATTATAGGCAGGTCTTCACTGCCAGCGTTTCCCAAAAGGCTCACATGCTCAGTTCAGAATTTTTGCTTTCAGTTCTATGATCTTCTGATAAGAGATTGAATGTTCTGTTGTATGAGAGATTTTCCTTTTGCTTTAGCTGGGCCAAAATACCCCATCTTTCCCCAAGCCAAGATGCTAAGCTCTTTTCTGAAACCATGGGCCTTCAATTATTAAGGCCTTCAAAATATGCAAATGATAAATGACGTGTCCTGGATGTATGTGTGAAAAAAATATGTTAATAGATATTACTCCCTCCAGAGAAAAATCATCTGATATGCTATAAATCTGTCTGCAGGTACATGAAAGTGGTAGAAGCTTTGCCAACATATGGAGTTCATTACTATGGAGTAAAGGTCAGTAACTGCCTGTAGATAATGTGATTGCTGAGCTTATTACGTGGGGTTGCGTTCCTAAAGGAGCAGTTGGATGATTCAGTGCCCTTCTATCAGTATGAAACCCCACATTTTTCAACCTCTGTAATTTTTCCCCGTTCAATGTACTTTAAAAATTGTTTCCAGAAAGCAGAAAGGCATCTTTGTAAAATATTATGTAATCCTATCAGGAGCTAAATTCCTATCATCTTAATTAAACTGGGTATCACTGCTAGACCTGAAGCAGTTAATAGTTTCCCCAGAGACGTTAATCAAGATTAGAAAAACAAAATGTGGAAAAGACTCCTCCTAAGTGGCAGGTGATTAGTGGTGCGTGCTTGGAGTGGGGAAATGCTGAGAAATACTTTTGGAGAGTGATGGAAAGATACCATTTATTCCCATTTGTAGAGCAGAGCTGGTGCCAAAGAGTTTTGTGCCGAAGAGCTCAGCAGAGATGATGTCTCCTTAATTTTGAGTCGTGGCCATGACTGTGGTACTTGAGAAGATGATGTTTTGTGCTGGTGTCTCCTCCTGTGGCTGTCCGTGCCTGAATTTAGTGGATGCAGTCATTGGCCACAGTTTTTTTTTTCTGTCCCGTCCTTTCCCTTCACAGCCACTCCTCCAGCCAGTTTCAGCAGCACTGTTGCTTTTCTGTCCATGTTGCACAGCCACCACCTGGTTTTGTGCCTCTGCCTCAGAAGGCAGAGGGAGAAAGTTTCCGTGTTCACCCCAGCAATCCACTTCACCTCAAATTGTTTGCCAGAAGATCTGTGTTCTGTACCTACTTGTACTTGTCACAGAGTGAAAAGGGCTGTAATCTTGAAATTGCCTAATTCTGAAGTAGCTCTTGACTGACGTAGACATCCATTTTTCAGGATAAACAAGGAATCCCGTGGTGGCTTGGAATAAGTTACAAAGGAATCGGCCAGTACGACTTACAAGACAAAGTTAAGCCCAGAAAAGTAAGGTTTTTTGCATCTGATTTTTTTGTGGGGGGAACGTGGTATGGTGTTGCATGTCAGAATATACTCTGTTAAGCTGTTGCTTATTAGACTGGTGGGCAAAAAAGCAAAGGCTGGAGGCAGAAGGAGATTTCTGCTGGCACTGAGGCAGTAATCTCTCCCTCTCCTAGATAGTGGAAACTCCCTTTGGGAGCTTTGGCTCGTGTGTCTTGAGTTTGATGGTCTCAGGATGAGAATTTTGGCAGCCCCCAGGGATAACTGCCAAAATATGAAGCAGTTGTGTTGCTGCAAGGCCTTGTACTCAGGCAGTGTTTTCACTTCACTTTTGTAGGTGATTTTTTTGTGCATGAAGCATAAGAGGCTCCACTGATAGAGGCAGAATGCGAGGGGAACTGCGTGAAATTGAAGGCTTGCTGAAGCAACTGTCTGTTTCCATAAATTCTAAGGGGAAGTGGGGAATAAGTGCCAGGTACTGGAGGTCATCCTTCTCCAACCCACTGCTTCCTAGTGTGTCTGCTGCAGAGTGAGCTCTGCCCACACCCTCCTGTGCTGTTTGAACAGGGCAGAGGGTCCTGCCTTGTTCTGCTGTGAGCCCAGACAGCAGCCTTGGAAACCCAGCACGTGGGGTGGTGGGAGCTCCCCCCATCCTGTAGCCACATATGTGTCCTTGTGACAGGACTGAGCCCTGAAATTCTTCAAAGGGATATTTAACCCTCATGGCTGGTGGGAGAGCCAGGGCTGCTCGTGCTGGAGCTCTGCTGCTGGGCTGGGGCTGTCATCATTGTTTCTGGTCACGTCTTCATTGGAACATCTAAGCCAGGAGGGGATGGAGACCTGGGAGTTTGCTGTTCTTCTTTCCCCAGGAATGATCTGGGCAGGAGTTCACACGACGCTGTGCTCCCTGCCAGGGGATTTTTACATTTGCAAAATGATATTGTTTAGTGTATTGGTGCCAAAAAGCACAGCTTAACAAAACTTGCTTGTTAAAGGGTAATCCCCCCCTTCAAGCTTCCAACTTGATCTTCTCTTTTCCCAGAGCAGGCTATGGCTTGGTTTCTTTTGGTGTATTTATGTACCTGTGTGTCCAAGGGTGAGCTCTCATGTCCTTCCTTTGCTTTGTTTAGTAAAACACAGAGTTTTATCCCAGGTGTCTCTTTCCATGCTGCACTAAAAGACAGTAACACAAGAGGAACCCTTTGTAAATCAACATGATGAAGCCATTGAACGTCAAAGGAGAGCATCAAGGAGGTCCTCTTGCCCTTGAGCACTTCCCTGATTTTAGGCAACATCTATAAGATTTTCCAGCCAGGGAAGGATCGTTCTGCAGCCAAGATGTCCAGCTGTGACCAGCAGTGCTCTCCAAGAAAATGGAGCCTGCCTGGCTGGAAGCATTGCTTTGCCAAGCATTTTTTATGCTTGTGGGATTTCAGTTTACAACATCAACCAGGCAGATTAAGAAAATTTTTTAAGGTCAGCAGGGCCCAGATACCAAGTCACACCCTGCTACAGTTAGTTAAGAGGCGTTGTCTTTGAATGCAGCGGGAGTCGTGTTTAAGAAAAATAAAATAAAAACCAGAGGTCATCTCTGCAGTGGAAATGAGAATAGTTGTTGGCTTCACTGAAATTATACAACAGAGCATAGAGATCAAAAGGGAAGGTGAGAGAGAGGAGCCTAAATGCAGGTGGAAGGTTTAATTACAATAAGCTCATTGAAACTGTGGGGATGGATATGGCTGTAGTATCCTTCAGGATTTGCCTGGTGTCAGTGCAAAGGGACAAAAACGATGTAAGCCACAGCTTGTCCTGAGCCATGACTGCCTTTAACAAGTGGCTAAATACACAAAGAGTTTCTTTATATGAAAAATGTTTTAGGGTTCGAAATACAAAGTACACTTCAGGTAAGTGACTGGAGTCAGATCACTTTTGGGAGGAAAAGTAGACATCCGGTCTAGAGGGGCACCCACACCCAGACCTGGGTTTGGAGTTAAAGTGCTGAGATACTGCTGCTTATTTCAGTGTAACTACAGCCCTGCTGCCTGTGATGCAGTAGGCAGAAGTTCCTTTTAATCACTATTGTTGTTTCTTCATATTTATGATTGTATCAGAAGCTGTTTCAGAGAGAAGAGTATGAACAGCTTGCCTGAATCTCCCACGAGTCTCTCTGGAGAACACGGGAGGGGAACAGGCATGTAAACTATTCCTGTCTTTTGCACCAGTGGTGCTGGTTTTGCTGGATTTAGCAGAATTTTCTTGCTTTGCTTTTTGGGAATGGAGCCAAACTCACAACTGCTGTGTGAGGGTGTTATCCAGCTGTTTACACTGTGGATCAGAACTGCTGTTGTGTTTATCCCTAGCCATCTGGGAAAGAGCATCCTCATTGTGCTCCACTTCTCCAGTTGGTGATGTTTAAATATACATGCAGCTGATTAATAAATGGAGAATAATAAGAGGGAAAGGCTGAGTCCTGGTCTTCTGAAGACTGAGTTGGCCTTCCCCAATTTTAAAGCTACAAGTGATCCCTGGGTGTGCAAACCTCTCTGATCCTGGTTGTGGTGGGAAAGCTGCAGCATTTTGGATGGGAGGCTTTTAACAGGAATTGGTGCCTGTGCCCCAGTGAATTCACACCAGGGGGATTTATTCTGCTCCCCATGTCTTTTCTGCAGCGCTGTCAGATGTGTTTGCTTCACCACAGAATCATAGGCATCTTGCAAGTGCCAAGTCCATATTTAGAATAAAATTTTACTATTCATAATAGAAATAAAATATATATTAGCTGCACCCATTAGCGGAGGGTCAGTTAAATCCAAAGAAATACAACCCCCCTCTTCAAAAAGTGAAATCTTTTGGCTTTATCCAAGCAGGTCTTCAGGCAAAGACTCATAAATACAAGCCTTGCAGCACAATGGTTATCCCAGGATTTTGTTATTGGATCAACACCGGTGCATGAAGTCCAAGGCTGAGAGCTCCTCACAGGAAGCAGCTTGCAGGAGAGGCCTGGATGAAGCAATCTCCAGATCCTATCACCCAGCTCCAAGTGCTCCATCGTCACCGTCCGTGCAGGGAGCGGGAGCCCGGTGTGTGACTCGGGGCTGGAGAACCTGCCCTGGCTGTCTGTCTCTGCAGAGCTGGCTGGGGAGGTTTGGCTCCAGCTATTAATATTTTGCTGGTTGACCTGAGACGGTTTGGACAAGGGAGTTGTGTTGCTCCAAGTCACTCCTGGGAGCTTGTGTTGCTTCGGGAGCAGTTTCTAGCAAAGCCCAGGTGTTACAGGACTGCCAGCTGGGGCACTGAGGGAAGCACTGTGCTCCAGCTCCATAACAGACTGAAAAGGGAGGATTGTTTCATGTGTCATTTATGAAAATTGTGGATAAAAGCAGTGGCTCCATGCTGGCTGGAGGTTATACTGAGCTCAGTTGATTATCATGCTGAAGTCTCACAGGGCATTAAAACAGACTGGGTTTGGCAACCCTTGTTCAGATTTGAGCTCAGTCCTGGGATTAGCTCTGCAGTCCTGCTGCTTTGCAAACACACTCTCTTTCAGTTGCAGTTAATATAGAGAGTCACATCCTGCTTGGAGAAGTGCCTCCTGCTTGCTGTGGGGTGGCATGCCAAGATCCTGTCCCCAGTATCCTCTGAATCAATTAGGAAAAGTATAAAACAGGTCCCAGGAGTTTGTTGGTCATTTCAAGTCAGAATAGATCTCCCTTTATCTCTACCCCATTCTTCTCACTGGCGAGATAAACGATGTATGTCTTGGTAATGGAGGGTGTATTAAGGCATGAGTTGAGTTTATTCTGCGTGCAGCCAATTGTGGGGATCCTCTGAGGGCTGAAGAAGGCAGCTTGCTGGCTCTTTGACTTGTTCTCCCACTTCATTGTGTTTCTGTGGGCAACTCCCTCGTGATAAATTAACTGTGTTATCTGAAGAGAAGAACTAATCTTGCTGTGGTATTGTTTCAAATGTCCAAGAATATCAGTTCTGCTGCTTGGTGTCTTGACTGCATTATGTTCTCAGAAGTGTTTTTGTTAGCATATACTTGTTTTGAAATGTGTAATGTTTATCACACGATGGTGTGGGCTGGAAGGAACCTGAAAGATCATCTCATTTCAACCCCCCTGCCATGGGCAGGGACAACTTCCACTACCCCAGGTTGCTCCAAGCCCCATCCAGCCTGGTCTGGGACACTTCCAGGGATCCAGGGGCAGCCACAGCTTCTCTGGGCACCCTGTGCCAGTGCTTCCTCACCTTCACAGTCTCCCTGGCTGGATTTAATACTTTCAGGTCTTTAGCTTTCCAAACCAGACCCCTGGCTGCTCAGACAATTTCTCTATATTTCTCCCAGCCTTTGTAGGGGGTTCTTGTGTCTGAGTTTGTCCAGGAGCTCTTTGTTGATCCTTGTAATCGTCCTGACACTTTTGCCTGACTTTCTCTGTGTTGGGATGCATTGCTCCTGAGCTGTGAGGAGGAGGTATTATGGTATTTCTTTCTTAATTCAACATATGCTAGGAGCTGATGCTAAAAAGTTTTCCCTTGCAGAACATTTACTTCATGTAAATTTGCTTCCTGCTTTGCTGAATCGTTCAGAACACAGCAGCATTGGAACAGCCTTCTCAGCAGGCAGATCTAATTAGGCAGAGATTTCTTTTATTGTGTTTATTTCTCGCCAAGCCAGTGATTGAGATAGAAGATACTAAGCTGACATAATTACTTAAAATAAACACAGAGCTTTCGCGAGACTGCTCTGGAATTCAGTTCTTTCCAGATGTGCAAAAAGTTGCTTGAACGTCACCTGCTGCAAAACACAAACATTTTGGGGCAGTTTGATATTGAGATATCTCTCAGTCTTACAATGCCAGTGCTAGTGAGGACCAGGCAAAAAAAAAGGATCATAAGGTATTAAAAAAAAATATGATTGAAGAGGTTTTTAGAGGACTGGCTTAATATTTAAGGGATGAAGGATGCCTGCAGGTGAGCTCTGCCAAGTTATGCTGGCACACGTGGAAGCTGTCTGCCTCCTTCCCTCAGAAGCTGCTGCAGGTGGGGCAGTTTGGCTCTCCTGCCATCTCCTCAGGTGCCTCCCTCCATGGGCAGGCACAGCAGCAAAACCCAGGATTCCAGCTGAAGGCAGGATGCCAGACAGCTGAGTGCAGCAGAGGGGCTGAAACAGAGCCCTGCTCCCAGCGCTGCTGCCAGGGTGGTAATTTCCCTCATCGGGTGGGGTGCATTCCTGTGGGCAGAAATCTTTTATGTTTCCTTGCTCTGAATTGCCAGATTTGTCTGCAGATTGCTGTTCCCAGCCAGTTCCCGAGGTGCTGGTTGCTGAGCCTCCTTGCAGGCACTGCACGTACCACCAGGTGCTTTGGAAGTGCTTCCCGAGGGAAAGGCTGCTGCAGACACTGTGGCATGGCTTGCACTTCTATGCTGACCTTACTCAAAGACCCCTTGGGTGGAAAGGCAGAGATTTAGGTAATTTATCTCTTGGTCAGAGTTTGTCTCTAACCTTGGAAACATCCCAGGTGCAGTTCTGGCACGTGGGCTGGTGCAGCAGCGTGTAGCCACACAGCCCCTGCACTCAGCTGCTCTCCACATTTTCACCTCCTTGCAAAAAAACCCTTTGAAAAAAAAAAAAAACTTTTTTTTTTTTTTTTAAACCAACTCCATCAAGCTCACAGCAATATTGAGCCAGGAGCCCCTGAGCTGCTCTCCTGCACGTCTCTGGGCAGGGTCTCTGCCAGCTCCTGCCTGCAATCCTGACTGGGCCGTTTTTCTGAGCCAGTTTGCTCCTGCTGCCAGGCCAGGACAAACTTGCATTTTATTCAAAACTGGATGCAGGATCAGCCAGGTTAAAAACCAGCTGCTTCTTTTAAGCTGTTGCAACACTTAGGCATGCCACGTCTCTTTGGGTCACCTTAGACTATTACCGTTCTTTTGCGCGGGAAGGAGGGCGATTCCCTTTGGTTCAGTGCTCCCTGGTATCTGGAATTGAATCACAGCAGAAATGCAGGGAAGCCTAAACTCGTGAGCTGGAAATGCAGCAGCTGGGTGGTAGGAGTCCGGCTGGTGCACAGAGGTGCCTGGGTAATGAGATGTGGTCAGAGCGGCACCTCCGCCTTCTACAAAAAAATAAAATCAGAAAAATAACCTTGACCAGGCCAAGTTCTACTCCAGAGTCAGACAGGCAGCCCCTGGGATGCCCAGTAGTTTCCAGGAGCATTTAAGGATCTGACAACCTACATGGATGGGAAGGCTATTAAGAAAACATTAATTAGCTCAGGTGGACTTAATCATCTGGTTAAAGGGAACATACATTGCAAAACTTCCACAAAAACATTTTAATTATTCCTAATTGTTCTTTCAGCCCTCAAAAACCAGTTCCAGGTTTCCAGATTTTTTTTTTTGGCCACTCTTTTGTCTTTAAATATGCATGTAGTTTAGTAAGATTGGAATTAGGAATTATTTAGGAACATGTCTGTACAGGGTAGGGAGTATTTGAAGGGAGCAGGATATCTCTAGAGCAGTGATGGTTTCCTGAGTGTTGCCTTTTGACCACAAGTTAGAAAAATTTCAGTTAAACAAAGCTATTACTTTATTGCTTTGTCCTTGTTTGTATTGAGTCCATTTTTTCCCTCTTGTCTTCGTGAATCCAAGTGCGTTAGGCAGAAGCTTGCAACACTTTCATTCGGGATTATTTTTATGTGCATCTGTATAAATATTACTAGCTCACAACTTATTCTGAAGATGTTCATTTAATCGTCAGCCTTTTTTTACAAGGACCCGAGTTAGGAGGGTTTGTCAGATGAGGTGATAGCGAAGGAGCTTATATTGCTCTTAAGTGAGATGGTTTGAGGACAGGGCACTTTTCAGTCCTGGAGAGCAAAGATGTGTCTTGGGTACAACTCCAATTCCCATCTCTCCTGCTGAGGAACAGCAGAGGGGGGAGCTGGAGTTATCCCAGACTCTGGGCAAGGAGGCAGAGATGTCTTTGTGCTGAATGTAGCCAGCTGTGAATGCTTGGGGCGCCCGTCAGCTCCTTTTGGGCTGGGATGGATCTCACAGGGTGGGGAGGAAATGGGGCAAAGCTCTACCCACATCCTGAGGCGATCCCATGCAGCTTTTTTTAAAAATGCAAACGCCTTTTTTTTTTTTTTTTTCCTCCTTTTCCCCTTTCTCGGCACTGCAAGTGATCGTGGTGTCGGATTTGCACCGACCCCTGTGTCCGTCTGTCTGGGCAGAAGGAGAGGGCAGGTGCCGAGGCTCTGCTGCGTTTTGTCCTCCTGCCAAACGCCACCCTCCTCACCTTGGGACAGGTGCCCCCTTCTCCCGCAGCCCTCAGCAATGTCGAGCGCGTCCGGAGGGGAAAAACCCAAAGGAAGTGATAAAGGGGACGGGGAGTCATCACCCGCCGCGATAAGAGGCGCAGCGAGGCAGTTTTTTTTCCAGAGGTCATGTTTGAAGCACGCCCATGGTTTTTACGAGCGTGGGAGCGGGCGGCCGGGAACGCCGGGATGATGCTTCTGGTTGAACCTGTTGCCTCTGGGTGTGAGTCAAGGCTGGCGGGGCCGGGACACGGCACCGCGGGGACCCCGGGCAGCCCCCACGCCGCTGCCCCCGCCCTGGCCCCCACAGGCACCCGGGGTGCGCCGAGGGGTGCAGCCCCTCGGTACGATCCTCCTCGTTCCCTCCGCTGCTGCGTTTTCCCGTGATCTCGGAAAGGGGTGTGGGAGGCGTCGTAGGGGAGCGGGTGAGTGGTGATGTCAGGCGTGTGTCAGCGCTGGGAGGCGAAGCTGCCAAAGCAGAGCAGCACGACAGAGGGACGGAGGGCCGGCACGGCGAGGTCGGCTCTGCCCTGCCCATGCCAGCCCTGACACTGCCCGGCGGGGCCGGGAAGCCGGGATCGGGAAAGGGGCTGCGGCGAGGTGAGTGCGGGACGGGACGCGGGGAAGCAGCCGGGGCTCTGCCGGGATCCCGGCCGGGATCGCTGCTGGAGCACCCACGGATGCCTATTGCTCAATGTCCTGACAGACTGCTCGGGTTGTTTCCTTTTGCGTTTTTAGAGATATGTTTCTTTTCAAAGTTCAGTGCAGAGTTGTAAAGAGGCGCTTCTGGCAGCGGTGTGGCTGGGCGGGAGAGCTGTGAGACGAACGAACTTAATTAAGCGGCAGAGGGAAACTTCCACAATCGTCTGTAAAATAATTTATTAATTCAAGTAAATTACATTTCCACTTGGCTTCACTTTTTCTACAGCAGGTTCTAATAGTCAGTTGTAGTCCTAGGGAAGTTTTAATTAAATGGAGGGAAAGGCTGCTGAAAGAGCCACACTTTCCCCGAAACACAAATGCACTGGGTTATGTTTCATTGTGTTACAAATGTTTCAGATGCATCCGAGCGTAATACGTCATTTTTTACCAAACTTGAAGTGCTTCTGTAGTGGGAGGTAGCGTGGCATGTCAGGGTTTGGCAGAGGCCAGTGGGAATGTTGAGTGTCCTGGGGGGTTTCTGGTGTGGTGGCTGCACCCTTGGAAGCTTTGGAAAAACTCCAGTGGGGAAAGGAGGGAGTTGCTGTGATGGCCTGGGTGCCTTGGCTGGATCCTTGGTGTTGGAGGCTGATCTCTCACTGAACCCTGTCCCTGCCTGCCCAGCTGGATGGGAGCACCTCTGGTACCTCCGTGTGGGCTGCAGCTCTGGAAAGCAGCTGATGTAAATCCAGCGTGCTGCTCCACCTGTGCGGCCCATCATGGTCAGGGGGACATCCCTGGGGACACCATGTGGGTCCCCGTGTGCATCCAGGCACCCTGGCACTGCTGGGGAAAGGGGCAGGAGGTGGTGTTGCCAAAACCTGTAAGGCTGGGCTGGGAAGATGCAGCCCCCCTGATGGCTCATCCCCGGGGGGTGGCTGATGCTGCTGCAAAAGGAGAGCAAATTCATATGAAATTCTGATCCCACGGGTGCAGCTGCCAAGCCCTGACTGCCTTTGATCTCTTCTCCCAGCTGGCACTTTGCAGGAAATATGTGGGTTTCTAGCAGGAGGATGTGCTGGGGGTGGCTTCCTCCTGTAGCTGCTGTTGTTCTGTACATGCTGTACCTCTGCTCCAAAATGTCATGCTGGATGTCTCACACAGTGTCTTCACAAGAGAAAGGTCTTGGTTTTTCCAAGCTGCTGCCATTCCCTGGGGATGTTGTGACTCAGGGAAGTAGACCATAGTTGTCTACAGAATTACTTTGTCAAGAGATTTTTGCGTTTAATCAGAGAGAAATTGACTTTAGCAGTCCTGCCAAGATTTCTGGGAACTTCTAGCAGTGAAATTAAATGTGCTATTGATGGAGGCAGATGTTGTCACTGGCAAAATCCTCAGTTTGCAACACATTGTCTGTAAGAGTGTGAAATTACTGAGGGGGCAGCCTATATTTATGTGCTTCTTTTAATTGATGTTATGAATGTAGTTATTGCTCAGTCCGTGCCATAGCTGAGGATACACAGGAATTGCAATTTGCTGAAATTATATCACCTTGGGGTCAGAGGATTGATGTGACCATGTTTAGTGACCATGTTCTGCTTGTCTCTCCCAATTCTCCTAGCTATTTCAATGGAAACAGCTGGAAAATCTCTATTTCCGTGAGAAGAAGTTTGCTGTGGAAGTCCACGATCCCCGCAGGTGAGGCTGGAGGAGGCAGTTCTGACATCGGGGTTAATCTTCACCCAGAGTGGGAACTCATCATCACGTGTTGGTGGATGGGGTGGGAGGTGCCTCAGAGCTAACACCTGAGTTTACTCTGGGCTTTGGGACTGATCCTGATCCAGTGTTTGGTGGGACAGACTGGGGCTGTCACAGCTCTGGGTGTCCTCTCGGATTCCCTGTGTCCATTCAAGGAGTTCTTGGAGCAGGGGCAGGACTATTTGTCGTGGCCAAATCTGCAGCAGCACTGGGTGATGGGATGAAGGAAATCTCAGTTTTTGCATCCCTAAAACAAAGGCTGAGCCTCACCTGATCACGAGAGAGGCATTGTGGACTTTAAACCTCAAAGACCTATCTTGAAATTGCATTTCTTTTCACCTCCTCAGAATTTCAGTGTCGAGAAGGACCTTTGGTCAGAGTGGGCTGGTGGTGCAGACCTGGTATGCAAACACTTCCTTGATCAAGTCCATCTGGGTGATGGCAATCAGTCAGCACCAGTTTTACTTGGACAGGAAGCAAAGCAAAGTAAGTTATGAGGCATTTTACTGCAAGCATGGGTTTCAACACCTTTCCTGTATATCCTTCAGCGTATGTTTTTCCACGGATGAGCTACTCTCTGGAGAAAAACTACAAATTGTTTTTGTCAGCTTTTTGAGCAGTCTATTAGTGGCAGTATTGTTATTCAATCCATTTTAGCCTATGCAGTTAAGGCCTATGGAAGTGTAATCACGGAAGAGGGAATTCCCACGTCTGGGTGTCTAATCTGCCTTTTCTTTTGTCTGCTTTCCTGTGTTTGTTTTGAAAGCTGCAGAGATTTTGAGCTGGGAGATGGTTCAGGTTTTGGGGGAGAGGGAAAAGGAATGCCAAACAGCCCTTGTATACCGCAAGCACCTGTGTGATGCTGTTGCTTTAGCCCTTAATTTTGTGGCAGATGAGGTGTGAAATGTCATCTTCTGTGATGTGTTCTGAAGTTAATTAGAGGTAACTCAATGAGGCTGGACTTTTTTTAACTCCTTCAGGCAAAAATTCCATCAGCCAGAAGTTTGGATGATATTGCCATGGATCTGACGGAGATGGGAACACCAAAAGTATCCAAGCTGGTGACTTTGGAGGCCAAGAACCAGCTTATTATGGCCAGCAATGGCAGTTTGATCTCATCAGGTAATACTGCACGTAAATGTGAAGTAGCCAAGTATAATGGGGCTTGTGTTTGTTAAAAGGCAGTTGAGACCACCAGACAATAAAAATGGCCTTTACCTGGAAATCCTCTGATACAGTGTGCGTTTTCCAGGCTCTCAGGATTCAGAGGTCAGTGAAGAACAAAAGAAGGAGAAAATTATGGAACTAAAGAAGAAAGAGAAACTCCTTCAGGAAAAACTGCTTCAGAAAGTTGAGGAGCTGAAGAAGATCTGCCTGCGAGAAGCGGTGAGAACTGCACCTTACGCTGCGGTCGGGCAGGTGGGAGCCCTTTTCCCCCACTGGGCCTTACCTGGAGCCCTCTCTGTTCCCCAGGAGCTGACGGGCAAGATGCCCAAGGAGTATCCTCTGGGTGCTGGAGAGGAGCCTCCCCAGGTGAGAAGGCGCGTTGGCACGGCGTTCAAGCTGGATGACAACCTGCTCCCCAGTGAGGAGGTGAGCGTGGCAGCTTGTTTGCACAGCAGGGCTGGGGTGGCCAGACCAGTGGCCAAAGCCACCTGTAGACAATCCAGCTCTTCCCTGGCTGTTTTAAGAGGAGGCAGGTGGGATAGTTGCTTGCATGGAGTGGGAAATTTTGGTGGGTTCTGCCCTTCTCTCAGCCACGTTTTGAGCAGGGCAGGAAATTGGCTGTTTCTAAAGGCCTTAAGTTCACCTGACCTGAGCCCCTGATTTGGCCACGGCTGCATGAATTTCAATGGATGTTTTGCTGTTAATTAGAGAAGATCAGGTGCATAATGCCAGTTGGCAGCCCCTGGCTCTGAGCTTTTCTGGAGCATTGACTTGAGTCATGTTGGGATGGTGTTTGAACCCAGAACGTGGCAGGGGTGTGCACTGTCCCCCTTGCAAAATCATCTGTCTGTGAGCATAGTTGTGTGGCAGGTGACAGGAGGAGGAGTTTTACCTGTGGCTTAATGAAGGTTCCACCTGAGTAAAACCTCCCTGCATTGCTCAAGAAGCTAAAAGGAACTTTGCTGGCACAGACTGACTCGAGAGATATGGTAATTCAGATGTTTGCAGTTTCTGGACACAGTCCATTCTCCCTCATTCCTTGTGAGATTTGTTAACAAGCTGTATCATCCACCTAAGTAGGTGTTGGGCACTTGGCATCTGTCTTTCACCAGAAACTCACTGCCCTGCCTCCCAGACAAGGGCTGGTGTGCTCCTTGTCTGCAGCAAAGTGATTTTGTGGACTGCTTAAATGCTATTAAACCAAAATCCTGCTGACCAGATTTAATAACGTGTTGCTTAGCACTTCTGCAGTGCCTTTCATCTGAGCTTCTCAAAGTAGTTTACAAACAATTAATTAAAGCCTGAAACTCCCTCTTACGTAGGTATGGTGATACCAATTTCCATTTTTATTTTCTCTGAAGTAGGGAGACATTTTGAACAAATGTTTTCAGGGTTGGACTCATAGCAGGAGGTTTAGCAGCCTAAACCTGAATTTAAGAGCCTGTGTTATGTCACCTGGGCTTCAGGAGTTTGGACCTTGCCCAAGAGATCTCAAAATTGTATCCTAGCCAGAAATAAAATCTAAGACTTTCATGTGCTGAGATTGTCTTGTGTGTGAACTTTGGTATTTCTGTATTTTGTGCTCAAGATTTCACTTCATCACCACAAAAATAGTTTTTCTTTTTAATGACTTTCAATGATCATTTCTCTCTGGAGTACAAGTAAATAACTAATCTCATGAATTTTCAGGATCCTACTTTGCAGGACTTGGAGAGCAATTTTATCATACACCAAAAGCTGGTGGAAGCTGCAAAGAAACTTGCTAGCGAGCCAGACCTCTGCAAAAATGTGAAGAAGAAAAGAAAGCAAGAGTATGCTGATGCTGTAAAAAAGCTGCAAGAGATAGAAAACTCCATAAATGAGTATAGAATCAAGTGTGGCAAAAAACCAACCCAGAAATCAACCCTGGCTTTCCCAGGTGAGAGAATTCCCCATGTTCTGATGCAAACAGGAGGGGAAAAGAGCAGTTTGGCTTACTTAGAAATTTTGTTTACATCCTCTCTATATGGTTTTTATTTTCTCCAAGGCAGTTAAATAAGAAAAGATGAAACTGCTGCATCTGATACAGGCAGTGCAGTGCTGTAGGCTGGGGGCAGAGTAGGCTGCAGCTTTAGGAGCAAGCACAGACATGTTCCAGGTATGGGCTGAAGGTGCTGTGCACAGAAAGGCTGGCAGCAACACCTTGGATGAAGCTTTTCTGATGCCTGAATTGCTGGTGTGTTGAGTGCAGTTGTCCCTCTGAGATGCCACATGCAACGTCTCTGCCCCGTCCCTCCCGTGGTGCCTCAGTTCCAGCAGAAACAGAGCAAGCAGGTTTTTCTGCAGGATCAAGGAAATAAGGATGAAAGACCTCACTTCTGGGCTCAAAATTCCTGATTTCCAGGAAGCCACAGGAGTTTATGAATGCAATTATTAGCGAACAGATTTTGACTAAATCCATTTGTCACTGATGAGCACATAAAAGCAGATACTCTTGGCCCCTCTGTTCTGAGAGTGTGATTCTCCTGAGGGAAGTGAGGTTCTTGCTGCTCCTTGGGATAATGTGTGAAAACCTGTTAGTATCCAAGCCCGTTGAAGGAGTTTTGGATCCTTACCCCTGACACACCACAGCATCACTGGGCTATCCATCATCACAAAGTGATTTTTCTGAAAGGCTGATGATCGGTGTTTAATGTGGCCCAGCTTGTTCCTGATTGACAGAGGGAAAGGAAACATCTGTTTTTCCAGTCTCTTGCTCACCAGTTTGGATACTGATTGTGGAAGGTCCTGTATTACCTGGGGCACCTGGTGTGTGGCAATGGCCAGGAAGGCTGGTGAGCAGATAGATCCATCCATCCATGGGTGCTGTTGCTTGTTGCTGGCAGTTTCTTGCCCTGTTGTCCAAGCCAGCAATAAGCAGCTTAATTCCCTTCCAGTCCCAGGCTCTCACCCTGCAGTGTGTATTTGTTTACCTGAAGCAGAGCTGTCACCTGCTGCAGTAATTGATTTTCAGGGTAACCTTGTCACCGTCACCAGTGGTGCTCTCGAGATCCAGGTCTGGGTTTCAGAAGGCTGAGCAGTGATGAGTCACTTGTGTCTGTGAATTCAGGGAATGACTTGTTGGAAGTAACATGTTAAATAGCCCCATTGATTTATTGAATCAAACCATAGCTGTTTCCATCCCAGCCCCAAGGGATAGGAGGTGAAGGACATACTGGGCTGCTTTCCATGTTCCACTTTTGCTTTCCTGTCCTCCCTCTCTAGCCCAGAGTTTCTTCCTTCTTTGCAGGGAGCTGCACAGACCTGGGATTTAAATTCAGATATGTCACCATTTCTGAATATGTCAGCATTGCACACCCCCCCCTGAATCCAGCACTGTAGCTTTAGGCTGGCTTTTTTCTTTTCCTCAGCAGGCTTTGTTCCTCCCCGCACTCGGCCCAGTTCCATGTTTTACCACACCGTGGTCAAATCCACATGAATCAGCTCTCCTGGAGCTTTTTCCCAGTGTCAGGTTGCAAGCAGAGCTTCAGCCCATCCTCGGTGGTCTGACAAGTCCCCCCAGGGCAGGGGCCAGTCCTGATTTTGGCTGTTCTTGAACAGCTGCTGTTTTTACTGCATTCCTGTAACCAGACCTTTGCTGGCAGCAAGCTGTGACAGCAGGAGCAGCGTGCATTGCACGTGCTCGTGGTGGCTGAGGGCACAAGCAGGTGTCACACACAAAGTGGCTGCCACTGTAATTTTTTTTGTTGCTTCCTTTCTCTCATGCTTGAGCGTTCATGGAGATTTTTTACCCCACCAGTGCAATATTTTGCCAGAAAGAGCCTAGGGATTGAGCTGTCCGTGGGTTAATTATCTCTAGTTCAACCTCATTTCTCTGCTGCTGGTGGTCTGCTCCAAACCTGAGTGAGGACAGGCTGTTTCTCAGTGAGGGACAGAGTGTAGCATCAGGATGAGACAGGTACAGTGAAGTGCTGTGAATAAATAACAAAATGTAGAAGAAACAAAAAATCAGTATGCCCATGCAACAGTTCCTGTTTTCTGTGTTGTTGGAATTTGCAATACCTTGATGGAAATCAGTGGAATTACTCTGGATTGATCTTAATTTGATTGAAACAGGATCTGTATGCTGATGAAGCATTCAGAAGTGAATGCCAAATTTTAAAAGGCTTTTTGTACCTCCCTGGTGGGGTTTCAGGTGTACCTAGAGGAGATTAGCTGCTAACAGCCAAGATCTACATGTCTGTGTAGGCTCCTGACTCCTACTGAAGCACCAAACACCCTGTGAGATCTGTTGGAAGTGGGGTGGAAAACACCTTTGTAAATCTTGGCCTGATTCCTGCTGCAGATTAAAAAAAAAACAACCTCCTTTGATAATTACCTGGGTCGCTTGCTGAACTGCAGTGAACACACAGAGTGATGATGTACCAGGAGTGTCTTCAGGCTGTGGGGGCTAAAGAATATGGATTACAGTGTTACCAGTATCAGCTGGCTCTGAAACTCTGTAAATAAACTGTATTAAGATACTTGTAAGTTGACGTTGGCTCTTTTATGCTTAAGGTGTTTGTTTTTATTCACAGATGATATCATTCCATCCGAGAGCAGCTCCCTGTCAGACACAACCACCTATGATGATGGTATGATGCTTATCCTTTTTTTCCCCAAGAAGTTTGTCCATTCAGAGATATTTCTTTGACTCAATGTCCCTTAGCATGTCTCATCCCTGGAAGTGTTCAAGGCCAGGCTGGAGAGGGCTTTGAGCAAAACCTTTTAGAGGAAGGTGTCCCTGCCCATGGCAGGGAGTTGGAATGAAATGAGCTTTAAGGTCCCTTCCAATACAAGTCATTATATGATTCTGTAATTTTGGTGGCTTTTGATGATAAATTACTTTATAGCAGAGGAAAAAATAGCTACTCAGGAATGTCTTTCCTCTTAATGGGTTAGTTATTGAAAGTTTCTGCTCTGTGATCTGACCTGAGTCATCTTTAGAGAAGGAAGTTGGTTTTAACATGACCAACCTGCAAGCTGAGAACACTGTGGGTGTCAAATACGTTGTCCCTAGGGCTTGCCCTAGAACTGAAGGACTTACAAATTGGGAGAATTGGCCCAGCCCTTCTGTCCTCACAGCTACCATAAAACTTAGAGAAAGGTGGAATAGTCACAGATATTGACGCTCTATTTACGTTTATCTGTTCCCTAGTGAGCTTGCATCTTGCATGGCTTGGTGTTTGCTCAGCTTACTCATTTCACACACACACCCACAGACACTCACACCCTGTTCCACAAGGTGGAAAAGACCTGGCCTGCCTCTCCCTTAAACTGGATAATCGTCATTTGGGGACAAACATGATCCAAATTATTACTCACTTTTCAGTTCAGGCCTGATTCTGATCTCACTGGGATTTAAATTCAGATCTCACTGGGATTTAAATTCAGATCTCACTGGGATTTAAACGTGGTTTTAGACTTTAACGTGGTTTTAGACTTGTACAAACCAGGTGGTGCTATAAAATGGATTTACCCCTGATTCCTGCTTGTACAAGTAGAAGTGGAGCCAGGCTTGTGAAAGTGTTCTGTGTGATGCTTGTCCTGCATTTATGTGTATTAGTTGGAGTTTCCTGTTGGCTCTGTCGGGACCTGGTTGTGCCCTAAGCAAAGAGAGAACAAGGATCAAACCAGCATCTTCCCAATTGCCTTCAGCCAAATGTCTGTCATTTGTCTTTGCTCATTCAATTGCTTTTGAAGTCAGTGCCTTTTAGGTTGCATTTCAAAACTAATTCTTAAAATGTCATTTTCAAGAGCTGGCAGGTGAGGGAGAGGAACTGGCCTTTGCAGAGGCTGAGCTTGCCTGCTTGGCTCTGGAAAGGATTGCTCTACAAACAGGTGTTTTCCCAGGAAGTTCCATCCTGTGATCTGGCACAGCCCCAAGCTGGGTGTAGTCTCCATAAGAGTCGGTGCTGCTGGGATCTGTAGGAGCTTCCACAATGTCCTGTCTGTGTGGAGAGAGCTCAGTGCAGGCAGGAAATCTTGTCTAGATCCACAGCTCCTGTCATTGTCTCTGTACTGCAAAGTGCTTCTCCTTAGGGGCCACGGGTTTGCACACAGGGCAAAAATACCACGGATTTTGCTCTAACAAAAAGTGTGTTCCTTTCCAACAGTCAGTGAATCGCTTCCTGCAGCAGCACAGAGACCCAGCTCTGCACAGCTTTCTCCAAGACTTCCTCCACCAAAGTCCCTTGGGGTGGAGAGAATTCATCTCAGGAAGTCATCCATAAACGAGCAGCTCTTGGAAAGCAGACACTCCAGGTAGGCACATCTCCCTGCTGCTGCACTCTCCAGCTGCTGGCATGAGCTCCATCCTGCCCCTGCTGAGCATTCCAGCAGAGCCCACTGCCTCCCGCTCCTCTGGGCTTACAGGATTTGGTGATGGGAGCTGAATTTCCTGGTTAGGAACAGAAGTGTCTATAAGTAGTTGACACAGAATCTCAAACCAAAGATTAGTGTAGTTTTTGTGAAGAGACTTGAGATGGGTGAGAAAATTAATAGCGAGGGCTATATTTAAGGAGTTGCTCGTGCCTACCACTGCTGTCATTCTTTGTGTCAGTTTCTGGGGTTTTTCAGTGTAAATTTAACAACTTGTCATTTTCCTGATGACTGTGCTTAGTGGATTCAGGCAGCACTGAGCCCTACCCATCCCAGCTGATGGTATCAGTATTTCAGCAGGTACATTGTCAAAGCAGACATAATTCATGTAAGGCCTGATGGAGAATTCTCTGTTTACAAGCAGAGTTACTGGGATTCAGCCAGCTTCCATCATTAGCACCAGCTGTGTGGATCTAATTTGGGCACTTCCTGAGCTAGAACAGCTCCACGAGCACACCAACAGCAGTGGGTTTGCAGATGATTGTGTGATCATGTCAGATCTGGTGTCAGGTGTTAGCAGCTATTCCCAGCGTAGCGATTGCCATTGATCCTGAGATTTCTTGGGCTGTCTTGTGTGACCAGGCTGTTAAAGACCCACTTAAGAACGTTTTAGAGTTTTGAGCAGTGCCATGTCTTTGCTTTTTTCTCCTCTGTCCCTCAAGATAAGCAGAACATTCCTCCACATGAAGTTCAGAAGTTAAATTATATATTTTACATATTTTTATATAAAAATATGTAAAATATGTATATTACATATATTTATATATTTTTTATATATAGAAGTCAAATTATACATATATATATGTATGTACCCATTCAGCTATGATATGCTTCATTTGAAAACCTAATTCGTTTGCCTCTCTGTTACCTGCTCTGTCTCTCCTCAGTGTTTCTGTCCTTTGGCAGCAGCTTGTCCTGCTGATCATCCTGCGAAGACCTCCCTTGAACCANAATTATGTATTTTACATATTTTTATATAAAAATATATGAAATATGTATATTATATATTTTTAATATATTTTATATATAGAAGTCAAATTATACATATACATACATATATATATGTATGTACCCATTCAGCTATGATATGCTTCATTTGAAAACCTAATTCGTTTGCTTCTCTGTTACCTGCTCTGTCTCTCCTCAGTGTTTCTGCCCTTTGGCAGCAGCTTGTCCTGCTGATCATCCTGCGAAGACCTCCCTTGAACCACGGGAAGGGGTCGAATTTTTCCTCCCATTTGACAACTCTTGTCTTCTCACCCACCCAGTCACTGTTTGTTCCGCCCTTTCGTTTGTTTCTCCGAGACTTCAGGTGCCCGGTGTGCTGTGCCTTGTGTGCTGTTAGACCTCACTGGGCTTGTCTCCTTTGCTGCAGGGACGTGCTCTCCACGCACAGCAGCCCGTTCCGGACGCCGGAGCGGCCGGCGCAGCCCGCGGGCGGGAGGAGCATGCCCACCACCCCCGTGCTCACACGCAACGCCTACAGCAGCAGCCACCTACAGTAAGGGGCCTGTGCTTTGTGTGCCACACCCAGCTGGGGAGGCACAAGAATAAAAGCAAATGGTGTTAAGAGGGCAAAGGGTCGTTGGCTGTGCCGTTTTCCCACAGCGGGGTCAGGCTCTCTGAGTGTTGGTTACAGCCATTTGCTGTGGGAAGCCAGCTGTAATTGTGGGCTCACCTGTACTGTTAGACAGCTGACAATCCATGCTGGAGAAGGAGAGATGCTAAGAATCTTAAAATGTTATCAAGAGATGAAGGTTTGGTTGGTTGGGGTAGTGCAGCCTTAAGAGACAGATCTAAAGGAAATACCTTTCCATGTTCTGCTCCAAGCTCGTTGCTTGTGTAGGCTTTACCTTTCTGAAAGCTGAGGGAGCCCTCCCGTAAATCATTACCAAAGTGCATTTGTGACCTTAGCTCTGTGTGTCCCTGTCACAGATTAACCTTACTCACCCTGACAGATTGTTATAAGGCAGATCTCCTACTGTTGCAACCAATACAAAATTCAGCCAAACTGAGTTCTATGCATTGCAAGTACTCTGTGTGGAAAGATAAGGCAGTATTTGTGTTGTGCTTGGACTGGGGAGGCAGCTGACCTGGCCATGTGTGCTCTCCCAAGCTCTGTGTGTATGTTTGTGTGAGGCTGCCTTTAACCAACCAACATCTGTGTTGTTCTAGGCCAGATGTTTCCCCACACCACCGCCGGCAGCGCAGCGGAAGTCTGGAATCCCAGACCCACCTGCTGTCCGAGACCCCTGCTGAAAAGACATCCTTCTCCCTCTCCAAGTCCCAGCGGAGCAGCAGCACAGAGATCCTGGACGATGGATCATCCTACACCAGCCAGTCAAGCGCGGAGTACTACTGCGTGACGCCCACTCCCAATCCGTATTACACCACTCAGACGCTCGACAACAGGACCAGGGGTCGAAGGCGGTCAAAGAAACACAACATTTCTGCTGCGAGTTCAGGAAGCATGCCAAACCTGGCCCACAAGGACGTCCGCGGCGGTGTCTTCCACAAGCATCAGGAGCAGCCTTCCTCTAATTACTACATTTCTGGGTACTCCCCGTACATGGAGCCTGACGCTTATTACAACGGAGGATACGTTTACGAGAGTGACACGGAGGGGCAGTACAGCGTCAACCCCTCCTACCGCTCGTCGGCGCATTACGGATACGAGCGGTACAGGGAATTCCGCTCCTACCACGAGGACGAGGTGGACAGAGTTCCACACAACCCCTACGCAACGCTGAGGCTCCCCAGGAAGCAAGTCGCTAAAACGGAGCACATAACCAAAAACATTCACAAGGCCTTAGTAGCAGAGCATCTCCGCGGCTGGTACCAGCGTGCCTCCAGCCAGAAGGAGCAGGGTCACGGCCTGCAGGCAGGCTTTGAGTCTGACAGAGGGTCTCAGAGGAGTTTGGGCTTTGCTGGTCTGCAGACGCCGTGCTCGCCGAGCAGTCGGGTGTCGTCTTTCTCTTCGGGTAATGTCTCATTTCATCAGTGCTGAGTGTTTTTGTAGGTCCCTGCTGTGCCGTCGGTTCCGCCCCCTGTCACTGCCTCGGTGAGGTCAGCAGAGTGGAAGCCAGGCCAGAGCTCTGTCCTGAAAGGTGGATGAGAAACCAAGTAGGGTCTTGTTCCATTCTTGGAAGGAAAGTCTTGCTTGTTACCTTCTCTTGAGGGTAAAACAGCCTTTTGCTCTCTTTGTGTAAGCACAGTAACCCAGAGGAGGACAAAGAGCATTTGAGTGTCAGACAGGTGTATTTAGCAACTAGAAGCAGTGTACTAAGCTTCATGCCATGTAAATGCAGTGCTGTGATGGCTTCCAAAATACAGTCCAGTGAGCATCACTGAACGTGTCAGAAAGCACTTTAGAAGCTCCAGAATACCGCCTGTACAGTGCTTGCCTCCCTACAGGGCTTGTAAATCTTATTTTGTGTTTGCACTGTCTGCCTGAATCCTGCAAAACCGCATAGAGATTGCTGATGAGAATTCTCTTGTTTGCCTCAGCTGATTTAGCTGAAGAAAGGTCTAATTTGTTGTAATTCTTTTTTTAAATTCCAGCATCCTCTACAAACACTGCTGGGAACTGGAGAAACCCCCTTGCACTGGGACTTTCAGACTATGATACGTTGTCTCATTCCTCCTACGCCAGCTGTTATGGGAATGTTTATGGCAACCTTCCTTTGCAGAGCAGGTGAGTAGAGTATATGAAGATTTTCTGCCCTTCCTCCTTCATGTCACAGGCTCTTAAAACACTTCTGAGCAAATCAGCTTGATTTCAAAGAGCCGGGATGAGGAGTACTTATGAAATTGATGTTGTGAGAGCAGGTTTTCTGTGTGGAGCAGAGGAGCTGTGCCACCAGTAACTGTACCCCCAGTAACTGAAGGAAGGGGGGAGCAGTCGTAGTGAAGGATGAGCTTATTGGTTGCACAGCTTTTTCCTGTGGCTGGTACTGGACAATCAAACATCCTGCACTCTCTGGTAGCTGTGATGCTCTGGGCAGTTGCAGGCAGAGCTTACAGTGAGCCCAGTCCCTCTGAAGGGGGGTCTCTCCTGAACCCCACCAGCAGTTTCGCAGGACGCGGTCCTGTTGGGTTTCTGAAGCTGTAGTGCTTGTGCTGATAAACTTTTGGAAAAACAGGGAAAGGAAACCCCTCTCTTGAGCCTCATGTCTGAGGTGGTACCCCCTCTGCCAAGTGCATCTCCCTTGGAAGAGCTGAACCTTGAAGCTGTGGGGGACGTGCTGCTGTTTGCAGACACCCCCTGCTTGTGGGGGCTCTCTCAAGGGCTGCAGAGAGCCCAGGGTCTGCTTGGTCCTTGCAGGAAATCCTGCAGCTCTCACTGCTTCTGCATGGCATTTTTAATGTGTTCCCCCCACTGCAGAACGCTTGGCTGTGAGGACAGGAAGCTCCTGCCCTGGGGAATGACTCTGCCCCCACAAATGCCATCACATTTAAATACACTTATGCTCAGTGAGTACCCCACGTGTGCCTCCTGCTTTGTGGGTTGCAGTTGGTGCTTGCTGCCAGACCGACTTGTGTGAAAATACTGAATTTTTAGTTTTGTTTGTTTTAAAATAAATGAAAGTGTAAGGGAATACATAAAAGCTGCTGCTAGATCCTTTTTTTTTTCTTCCCTAAGCTAAATGCTATGGGCTGTTTTACTGAAGTGATTTAAAATATCTATGGCAACAGTGTTTAAAAATACTGGTTCTACTAATTTTTTAATTTCTTATAATTGAGCTTTGAAAATTCTGTTTGTATTAGCAGCTTTATCTGAATGAGGTTCATTAGCTATTAATTCTCTGTATTCTGAATCGCTTGTCTGATTGTTCATCTGCTTTATTCTCTACTTTAATGGGTTCATGACAAACAAGCAGTCAATACACCCAGCAGTCTTGACAGAGCTCAAGGCCAGGTTGGATGAGGCTTGGAGCAACCTGATGTAGTGGAAGGTGTCCCTGCCCAGGGTGGGGATGTTGGAACAAGATGAGCTTTAAGGTCCCACCCAGCCAAACCAGTCTGTGATACTGTGACACTTTAGAGCAGCTGAGATTGCCCCTGCACACAGCTTTACTGATTACAGCGCAACAAATTGGGTTTGTCTTTGGAGGCAAACTCAAAATAACCAGCATAACTTCGAGCCCAAGGGAGGTGCATGAATTGAGGGGCCTGGGGAAGACCCTCAGCTGATGGTGGTGCCGTGTCTGTGTTGCAGGACGTACGCAGAGCCGAGCCCGCTGGGTGACGAGGAGGGTGGCTTGGAGGAAGAGCTGCCCAGCAGCGAGCAGAGGCTGTACTGGCACGAGGACTCCAAGCCCGGGACGCTGGTGTAGCCCCCGTGCAGCCCCTCATTCCTACCCCTGCGTGCCTTGCACAGAACGCCGCGGCTCCCGGGCCGACCTCGGGTGGAACTTGCAAAAGGAACAAAAAGAGGAAGCAGGCTGTTTTGCTGGGAAAGGTTGAATTCAGCATTAAGGGGGACTGTAGCAAACTGGCAAAGTCTTACCAGGAACGGCGTTGCTTTGTGAATCCAGACAGCCCACAGGAGCCAGGACAAGCCACAGTTCATCTATGACCAGATGCAGCACTTGGTTGAAGTATTTATATTTAGCAAGCACTTTTTGGGAAGGTTGGAAGGTGTTGAAGGCAAACCTCAGAGAGAAAAAAAAAATGTGAAAAGGAGACTCTTATGGAAAAACCAGGAATTCTAGGAGCACAAGTCTGATGTCTGAAAGAAGAAGAAAAAATGTAAATTTATTCTACCATGGCTTATGAGGACCTGGAAGAGGTTTCATAGGCTTATGAAGGATAGATACTGTGTGCGTGAGTGAGGCAAAGGGTGACTGAATCAGTATTGGAACATTACTTGAAGGAAGGCTGGAGTTTTCTTATTGTGGAGGTTTGAGTGAGTCTGTCCAGTTTTTGGGGTGTTGTTAAGAGTGTTTGTTAGCACCACGAGCAAGATCGGGAAAGAAAAAAATTTGCTGACACATATGTTGTGTAAAACTATAGGTAGTTGTGGATTTGGAAACAGAAGCAGGAAACTTTGAACTCTTTTTTTTTCCATGATAAAACATAATTAATAACGGCCCATTTAATGACCTTTCCATGGTACAACTTCACTGTGTGCAGGAGTAGGCAAATTGTCCCCGTGGCTGCACGGTGACCCGTTCATCGGACAACAGTGACAACATTGCTGTGCCACAGTGGGTCGAGGATCCACAGTGGGGAGCCCCAGGGAACAATTTGGTAGCAATGGCCAGTATTTTAAGGTGGATGCAAACACAAACAGCCAAGTGGGTGCCTTAAAATGAGGGGCATTAGGATTGTACCACGAGTCACCTGAACTGCCCAGGTGCGTTGCAAAGTCACTGAGTGACAGAACAGCGTTTTCACAGAACCATGTGTGTAGGAAGAAAACATGAGACTGCAGTCTTGATTTAAGAGGGATAAACCTACCTCAGGTCATCCATCTGTAGGAACAAATTGGCACGGGGTTATCCTGCCTGATTCCTGCTGACTCGTCTGCATATGGTAAAATCTCTCTCGTTTCTCAGCTGTACTGTGCTTCAGGATTCCAGAAATGGTGCTCTTTTGTTCTTTTATACAAAAGGTTAGTTACTCCTTGTTCATATTGTGAATAGAAAGGTTTCTGATAAACTTTTTTGACGTTTTTTACCAGTATTCCAGAGCATGTAATATATACAGAAGGACACACTTGTTAAGCTGGTACTTAGTTTGTTTGTATTGTTAGAGTCGCGATTTGGAATTAAACAGACAAAAACGAAATAAAAAATAACTTATTTCCTTGGTTTTGCATATTTGTATA
This sequence comes from Nicator chloris, assembly GCA_013400495.1. Classification (NCBI taxonomy): domain Eukaryota; kingdom Metazoa; phylum Chordata; class Aves; order Passeriformes; family Pycnonotidae; genus Nicator; species Nicator chloris. Next base: position 793,086 of record WAAE01025737.1, read on the forward strand.
GCCTTCTAGAAATGCAAAAGCTCTTTTTACTTATTCTTTTACTACTCCTGAATTTTTTAGACCTATTGTTTTGTATAGGTCAATAAACTAAACAGTGTGCTACCAAAACCACTTCAGCATTCCTTCTGTTTCTCCTTGAGTGCTTGGGAAAGTGCCGTGTGTGTTATTTCAGGGCTTTGAAGTAAATCACTGTGGTCTGATTTCTTTTGGCCTGTGGTGTTGGGTGCAGTGCAGAGGGTCAGTGGCCTCATCTGATGGAAGATTGGCCCCAGGCAGGTCAGAGATCCCAAAACATCAGAATATCAGGTCAGAATTTCTGCTTCTCCATCAGCTGTACTGAGGGAGCCAAGCTGGGCTCACTCTGCATCACTCCAGTGATACAGAGACAGAGGTGTCCTTGTGTTGTTGAAAATGCTTCTTGCTCATCTATCCTTGCACCTAGGAATTTCCAGCACCTTTCCCATTTGGAATGTGACTTCCAGTGTTTGTGTTGCTCACATGCTGGGTCCTCTTTGGAGTTTGTGCCCTCTGAGACACCCACCTATCTGTAAGAGTGACTTGGGTTTCAGATGTACAACTGCTTCTGCACCCTGGTCACCCAGTAATTGGGATTATTCAGTCTTGCTCTCTTCAGAGATACTGTCATTCCCTACTTTTTGTGGTGTCCATAAACTTCACAACCACCACTGAATTTTATTCTTATTTCCAGGTTGCTGGTGAAAACAGGTGTTGAAAAACCCCTGCAGGTGTGCCCATCAAAACTACGCCCATGACACTGTGCTTTTGCATTTCTCCAAGCAGCATTTGAGCTTTGTCTGCTGGCAAGTTCTTCACACATGGACTGCTCCCTGCTGCTACAAACACCAGTGCTTTGAGCAGAAGGCTGAGTGATCCCAAGTCCAGTTCTTACCCAGAGCCCATGGAATCGGCACTCTCAAAGCTTTTCTGCAAAAAGGAAATGAGATGTGTGACAAGGCCTGTGCCCCCTTTAAAGCCTTGTTTGCATTCCTTTATTTTAATGCTGTAGCCATGGAGTTTTGTACTGGCTTTTCCATCAGCGTTCAGGATTTAGCTCAGCCCAACACATCCGTGTTGGCACAATGCTGGCACTGAGCCTGGCCTCCCAGCTTGCTGGGACAGAACCAGGGTGATTTGGGATGAAGTTGTTGAGAAGATGGGAATGTGAGGTGGGTTTGGGTTGAGGATGTTCTGCTGTTTTGGGGGATATTGTGTATAAAACCTCTAGGGCCAGAGTTCAGAGCCTGGTTGTGGTTTCCTGTAAGCAAAAGCTGAGCAGAGGAACTGGAAATTGAGGTGGAGTGGTGGAGCTGTAGCTCACAGGCTCCTCTTGTCATTCTCCACATGCCTGGCTCTGCAAGGGTTTTGTTTTTAGGAACTTCTACAAAGGGTGGAAGTACAGAGTGAAGAAGGAGGCCCAGAAGAAGAGAATAAGAACTTTTCTCAGATGTTGCTTAGGGTCAGTCTTGGGTGTCACAGGGAGGGAAAAGGGAGACCATGATGTCCTGTGGCATCTCCTGCCTGTCAATAGAGCTGCTGCTGCACCCAGTTGTACCCCAGGACCTTTAACTTTCCTGTTTGCAGATTTCCAGCTTGCTTTGTTGTGTTTCTGGAGTGATGTTTTGATGCAGATGTACAAGTGTTCACAGAGACCAGTGTGTATAATGCAGCTGAGGAGGTAATAAAGACATACTCGTAATCATTATCTTATTTGTTCACAGCTGAAATACAAATTGCCTGTGCTTTGTTTGAATTCCTATCTCATCTGTGTTGCTGTTGAACCACAGCCTCCCTCACCAGGATAACTGAGGACATCTAGTGCCTGACAGCAGAGTTGAAGAGTGGAGCCTTCCTGCTTCTTGTGCTCCTCTGGAGTCCTTCCTGACCCTTCCAGTGTGAAGAAATATCTAGAAATTCTTATTTGATAATATCAGAACAAAGCCAGGAGGTGAACAAGGTGAAACACCAGACCCACAGGATTTGATTTTACAAATATCTCTCTCCAGAAGATAGATGCTGCTGATGGGATTCTGGAGGGGAAATAAAACCCCACTTAAATCTGTGTGTAGTGGAGTGTTTCTGAGTGCTTTTAGTTAAAAAGAAGACCCAGTCCTTGCCAGGAATCCTTAGAAAGGAATTTGGGCACTGAGCTGAAACAAGCCATGCCTGATATTTTTAATTGCTGTCTGCTTTTTCTCTGCTGTTTTGAACAAAAATACTCTGAGATACGGGAGGACAAACACTGCTGGGAGTTGCCACGAGCCCCGTGGGAGGCTGGTGTTGGACATTCCTCCAGTGCAGGGACCAGGAGGGATGAGGCTCAGGCCAGGAGCCCCTTCCCCAAACCAGGAAAATCTTTTAAGATCACTAATCTTTAAAATTCACCTGACTATACTTATGTGAAACTTTTTGGCCAAGGTGACTCAGTATGTGACTCCTGCAGGTTTCTGCTGACTTCTCATTTGTGATCTTGGGCTTGCTCTGCTGAAGTGTGAAGAATGCAGCAGCAATGTTTGCAGCTCCTGGGTGGGTGAGAGGCCTCCACGGTGACCTAGCCCGTCCCAAAATGCGTGTAGGAAATCCTATAAAGACTGAAGGTTTGCTCCATCTTCTGGGCTTTGGGATCATTGCAGGAGGGCTGCTCCTGAGCCTGGGGAGAAGCTCCCTGTGCTTGCCTGCCACTGTCTGGATATGTTCACTCTACTCCTAGGAAGATTTCTGCATTCTAAACTATTCTTTCATCTCCTTTGTACTTTTCTGTCGTATTTAATACATTTCTAAGGTATCACACTGACAGCTACAGCAGGGCCTCACACAAGCAGTGAAATCTCTCTCAGTGAAACCTCTCCCAGGGCAGGATTTATCATCCAAGTTGTTTACCCTGCTCTCTGATGGAGCAAATGAAGCCTGAGGTGCCATTTCCTCCTTGGAAGAAGGGGCAGTGTGAGTTGTGAACAATGCTGATAGCCCAAGAGGACACATGACACAAAGGTCAGGGCCTTAATGACAGAGAAGCAAGACTTTTAACAAGAAGCAGCTCCTTGCCATCCATCCAACTTCCTTAGCCCTGTCTGTCCCTTATGATGAAGGGAATCACCATAAATCCTTCAGCAAGTCCGTGACTACAGAGGGATGTGTTCTGCCCCCCTGGACATCTCCTGCCCCGTTCCAGCACAGCAGGAAGAAGTCTCAATTTCTATTTAATCATTAGAGTGCCATCAAAGAGCTGCAGATGGAGAAGAGTTTGCAGCCAGCCAGGGCTCAGCTGGAGTAACTCTAGAAGAAATCCTTCCACCTGTTGACAGGCTGAGGTTAGGGAAGGACGTGGCCCATGTGTACAGAAGGAGGTGGCCACGTGGCCTTAGCAGCATCACTGCCTGTGGGCACGTTTTGGTGGCAGGGGGATACGAGGTGTGGGGCTGTGATAGGTTTGGATGCTCTAAAAGAAAGAGACAGCCTATTTCAGTGTGAAGGGTGACAGTATTTCCTAGGATGACTGTTTCTCATCTGATCTGCTTGTGCTGAATTCAGTGTTTCATATAAAAGTGGAGGTGATGGCACCTTGCAAAGGTTTTGATGTTGCTTCTCGAAGAATCCTTGACATTGTGTTACTGCAGTCCTGATTTAATGGTGCTGCCAGGCTACACTGGGAGTGAAATGATAGATTCAGCCTAAAAAGAGAGGGTACATTTTAACATTTAATTCTAGCCACTGGTTTTAGCGTGAGGCTTTCGTCACTCCCGGGGTTCTGCCCTGCAAACCCAGAGCACAGAGAAATCCTAGGAATAAAGGTAGAGGTAGCAGTAAATAATTCCTGAACTGCACATGCTGTCACAGATGGGTTCTTGCACAGCATTCAGGGAGATTGATGTCTTCTCTCAAGGTCTGAGCTTGCATTTCTGATGCAAGTATTGAATCTCTGAGCCTGTTTTGCACACAGATTTGCAATAACAAGCCCTCTGTTAATAGTAGCAAACATTTGGGTAAATGCCCTGTGTAGTGCCCATGGGTAGTGTGAGATTCAGCACCGTGTGTGCCTTGTGTCTGGGCAAGCTGTGCCCATCAGACAGGAGCCAGTGCTGCCCCAGGGTCTCTGTCCCCAGGCAGTCCCTGGTGCAGGTGTTAGTGTCCCCTTTTGGTGGCCATAACCAGCCTCAGCTCTGTCCCAAAGCAGGCGAAGCCACACTGAGGCAGCTCAGGGCACATTTTGGGTTTGCCCATCCGTGAAAACTCCCAGGTAGGGCCATAGCTCAGTCCCTGAAGTCGTGGTCTGGTAACAAACATCATGAATTGCCCGCTCCCCATAAAATAACAAAATTACTCCTGGTCCCTCACAGACTTGTTTCTATTCACCACAGGCTGGTTTTCTACTCCTTTTGGCAGCTGTTAGCACTGTGCTTTGGGAAGAAGAGGTAACAAACCACCACTCAGGGATGAAAACATTCAGGTATTTACAAGTGCTTCACCAAGGTCGCATAAATAACGAGCTGGGAAAGGAAAATACCAAGTTAGCGGAAAGTAGTGCTGAGTGTTTCAGTATTTTTCCCATGTTTGTGCTATAAATGGTATCTGGGAGCAGAAACTCCCTCCTGTAGCCACAGAACTGCTCTGTGTAACTGAACATGGTGCAGAGCAGCCCTCCTGGCTGTGCTGGGGGTGCTGCTCCAGCCACCTTAGAGCGTGGTGAGTAAAAAAAGAGCTGGGAGTTGGCAGGGGAGGTGTAGTGTTGTTCAGTGGTAAGCAAGCACAGGAAGTAAATCTCTGGGGGTCACATTTGGAACAGGTTTTGGCTCTGAATGGGGCAAAGGTTTGTCCTGGGTCAGCCCAGACTGCCAGGAGCAGCACAGTTGCCTTTTGTGTCATCTCCAGACCCCCACCAGCAAAATCTCAGTGTCAACATTCATATGTGGGGCTGTCTCCTACCCCAAAATCTTGGGGGCTTTGATATTTTTAAATGGTTTAAAACACTTGAAATTATTTAGAAATCTACCTGCTGATTATTTAGTCCTATTCGCTACAGACCAAGGCATACACATCTGACTTGCCAATGCATTTCCCTACAAGAGTGCTTTGGACAAGCCACTATGGGTGGTCAGTGCCCTGCCCCACGCTGGAATGTTCTGTCCTTGATTTCTGTCATGACCAAAGTCTTCTCCATGCTCCCCTTTTCTCCCTACACGTGTTAAAAGGTTTTTTTTTCCCCTGTAATCAAGAAGGTGGATGATGACAGAGGTTGTTTCCTACTGTGTAGGTACTGTAGCTGCTCTCAGGCTTCTCTAAAAATGGAAACTAAAAAATAAATAAATCACCAAGTTCTTTTTGGGGGGGGCAAATTAGAAGCATCCAGGTCCCACTGAAAAAGGAGATGCAGCTCTGCTTGCTTCTCTAGAGGCAGAGGAAATTACAAGACATCAACACAGTGATGATGGGAGAGATCCTGGGAGATGATGAGAGACCTCAGCACAGTGAGATGTGATGACTGGTTGAGCTGGGGCAGCAGTGGAGGGCTCTATCCCCATCCCTGCTGCTCCATCCTGCCCTGATCCAGCCACTGCTGTGCCTGCTGCTTCTCACAGGGTTTGACTTTGCAGCTCCCTGTCCAGCAACTTGGGCAAATAATTCCAAAGTCAGATGTCCTTACTCTATTTAAGCAACAAACTTAATCTGATACATTTATGTCTGGAGGTGTGGTGGGTGATTTTTTCCCTTGGTGTTTTTCCCACAGGGTGTCTCTCTATGACTGCTCCCGTTCCTTAGTGGTTGTTATTGTTAAGATCCCATCATCTGACCCTTTATAATCCCTGTATTGGGTTACACTGCATTGCTGGGCATGCTTGGTGTATGCCACTGATTGTCAATTTTAGATTCTCCCATCAGCCTACGAGTTTCTTAAAAATAATGCAAGGTTATGTTTCATGGGCACATTCCCTGACTCGTTCCAGTTGCACTTGGAAATGCCATGGATTGGTAATAGAGAGGAATGAATGTGGGGGGGATTTATAAGCAAAAAAAATGAAAGCCAGCATTATAAAAATTGCTCTCCGATATTTGGTCATGGCACATGTCCCATCAATTGCCTTAAAAATAGAACAGTTTTAGGCACTCGAAACATGGGTTCATGGGCTGCCTCGTGTCAAGTGATGGCACAGGAGTCAGGCCTTCCTGATATTCGAGTCAAGAACTTGTCAGCCTTCTGTCTTTCAAGAGGGGTAGGTTGGAATTTTTGAAGAGGATGCATAAGTGAGGAAAAAAAAAAATCAAGTGAAGCAATCCTGCAGGAGAGGCTGCTGGGTTTCATGCCAGAGTTCATCCATGTGTGAGCACCTGCCTTACAAGCAGCGAGTCAGAATGGTTCATGACCAAGGGCAGACCTGTTCTTCTGTCAGTGTGCTCCTCAAGTGCTTTTGTTTAATGCTTGTTGGGTACCCACTGAGCGTGAATTTTGAGCTGCTGCTTCCCGTAGGAATTGCTCTGTGATTGCTGCAGGTACCTCTTGTCTTCTGCTGGGGCTTTGAGTGCAGCTCTGGCACAGCACAGCTCTGCCCTCTGGTACCAGGGCACCTCGTGCAGCAGCTTGTTAGTCCAGGGATTCCTGAACAAATGTCAAATCGGTGTGGAAATAGCGAGTGTCACCAGTGGAAGGGGCTTTCCCATCTTCATGACGGTTGAGAAATGTGTGATTATTTTGGAAAGCTCTGAGGGGAACACCAACAAATGTTCTTGGGAAGAAGATGGGAGTTGAGACTTAGAAAAGTGTTTTAGACCCACTGTGAGCGTGTCCTCACCTCAAGGGTGTTGTTTGTTGCTCTAATGCGCTGTTACCAGAACACCAAAACACTAAGCAGTGTGTTAGGAAAGGAGGTGCATCCTGGAAACATAATTTATGGAGGAGAGACCTAAAGTAGGCAAAATATGATACCCACCTCTGAAATCTGTGGGATTAGCACCTGTGTCACCAGGAGAGGTGTCAGGAGGCAGCCCTTTGCTCTGCATCTGATGGAGAAGGCATCATTCCCATATAGCGTTTCCTAATGGTGACATTGACAAGTGATATATTTCTGCTTAAGAGAAAAACTGGTTTTCAAATACCTGATAGTGTTCTCAGTACTCCTGTTTTCCTTCTCAAGAGGACTCCATGAATTTGACGCTGCTTAACTTAGCTGATGTGACAAGACCATGGCCCAAGATGGCCTGGCTGAAGATCATGGAAACTCAAGAAGGTGGCATGGGGCTTTATTTACAGTCAAGAAATTAGCAAGTGAGAAGTAAGCACTGAATAGACAACTTCTGTGGCCCAAACTGCATCGTTTGGGAGAGCAGCATACCGGCTACTGAAGAGCATTGATTTATTTGATAACATCAGGAAACCATTTATGGGCTCTATTATGGGCAGCAGTCACTGGGGGTTAGAGCTGCTGGAGCAGATAGATTGATGTGTGGGTCTGCTGTTGTGCTTGCTACTGCATAATATAGAACAAGGATGAGGATGAGGACGTCCCTGAAATGCCAAAGGGGCAAATGGAGCCATTGCATTCTTGGCTTGGGTTTTTATTATCTCTTCCTTTGCCACTTACTCTGTTCTTAGTTTTGCCTCCTTCTCTGCTGTGTAACAGCATGAATCAAATGAGGACCTTTGGATAATGGACTTTTAATAGAGGTTAAGAGGGTTTAGAACTCCATGTTTCATGTTACAAAACACAGCAAAGAGACACTGTCATCATGCAGAGCCTGTTTTGCTGCTGGCAGACTCCAGCAGAGCATGGTTGAGACTGTGATGAGAAATATGGCTTAAAAATTGGCAGGGTATGGTTTCACAGCCTCTCCCCCGTGGTTTTGCTCCTATGGAAGCTGCATTTGCAAGGAGAGGATTTGATTTCACACCTCTGCGAAGAAAAATTGAAATGATGAGAGGAAATATTCCCAATCCAATGAACTGCCCAAACTGAGTAGCAAAATTAGCCACCCTTGCTACCCTGCTGTTACAGAGAAATCATGCAGATAGTGATGTTGGAGGTGTGGCTTTCTGGTTTGCTGTGTGAATTTAGCAGCCTATAAAATATTCTGAAGAAAGAAGGAGGCACTTAGATGAAATGGACACCTAACAAAAAAAAGGAGTTTGGGGAGTTACATCAGGTCACCAAAATAACAAAGTAAATCTTTGTAGTTGCTTATTCACTCTGAAAAAAAATGGAAAAAAAAGGAGGAGAAGGATGAGCCTGAGATGAACTGGCAGCCAAGAAGAGTTGAGGGTGCAAATCAGGTTCATGATAGGGACAGAAGTCAAGAAGCATTGTCCCTGGATGGGAGCAGGGATGTGCCATGGGAAATGCTTCCCTGGGAGCACTCAGGCTGCTTCAAAGGGCTGGTGCATGTCCTTGCATGGACCTCTGTCCCCAGGCACAAGGTGCATACTGTACCAGCTCTACTCGCCTTCTTCCATCTTGGAGGACTTTCCCCTACCCAGGGTGTGAGGCTTGGGAGAGGTCCCCAGCTGAGGGTGGCTGCACTCACACCAAAACCCCCTGTGATGGTCAGTCATGGCTTAGACCTGGCCAGAGGCAGTGCAGGGCCTGTGGGTTTTGGCCCTTTTGAGATAGATTGGAGATGTTGTGGATGCAGAGACCTTTCTGATTCTTCCCAGAGGCTGGGTTTCACCTGCACATCTCACAGGTACCACTGATGTCCCTTGGTCCTGCTCGGGCGATTCCAGCGCGGGCGAAGCCCGGAGCGGTGCGGTGTCCCGGGAGTCCTCTGGAACATGTCTGTCTTCTGCCTCCCTCAGCGGGGGACACACCAGCTGCACTGAAATGTCAGAAGGGTTTGCACAGCTGACAGGTTGCTGAAAATGGAGCATCGCCATAAATTCCCTTTATCCAGCCAAGTGCAGCTTAATATAGACTTAGCTGCACGGGCTGTCTCCCGCACTGAGCCCGGGAGCTGCCACAGCTCATGACCAAAACATGAACCTGTCGATTTAACCGGATCAGCTACTGCTAGTGAGGGGGGGAAAAAGAAAATCCTTTGAAATTTATCTTTCTCTTTAGGTTTAAGAAGTCTTAGAGGAAGGAGGGAAGAATGAACATGTCAGAACTTGGCCAAAACTCCGATGAAGACGTGTGTCCTGAGGACATTGATGAAGATGAAATCCTGGCTAACCTGTCCCCTGAGGAGCTGAAGGAGCTGCAGAGTGAGATGGAAGTTATGGCCCCAGACCCTGAAGTCCCGACTGGGATGATACAGAGGGATCAGACAGAGAAACCCCCCACGGGGAGCTTTGACCACAGGTCTCTGGTTGACTACCTGTACTGGCAGAAGGCATCCAGACGCATGCTCGAGGATGAGAGAGTTCCTGTCACCCTCCTGCCCTCTGAGGTAACAAGCAAAAAATCACAGATACTTACTATGCATCAGCAGTGGGATCTGGTTTATAGCTTTAATACCTTAACCTGCCTCTGCTTCTGTCCCTTATGTAAGGTAGAGTACAAACAAATTTAGATTAATCCTAAAAGCCTCATCAGTGATAGAATCCAGCTTGGACTGATGTCAGGGTTAGTAATTTTTTAATTGCTTTTCCTAACTATTTACTTAAGCTTTTTAATAGAAAAAAATCCTAATTCAGATTTGAGTAAAGCAAATCACTGAGAAACTGTCACAAGATCAGTTTTGGAGGATGTAACTCTAATTTGTTTGAGTTTGCATATGGAAGAACACCATGTTGCTTTTCCATGGAAGATTATATTAATCATACAAATTAAATTATTAATTGACAGAATTTAGTGACATACTGGAGAAAAATCCCAAACCACTGTATCTTAACAAGGTGAAACATTTGCTAACAACCAAGCATGCAAACTCTGTGAACTAGTTCAACCCTACTCAATACAGTGCTTAAATTTATTTGACTGTCCCCATGACTTTGAAATAAAGTTAAGGTCATACTTAGATATCTTTCAGGATGAGGACTACACTTAAAAATAGGTTAATAGAATTGAAACTTGGCCAGATGAAACAAATCCATACTTGAATGTGAAGTTCACTAGAAGTGAATTTGAGGTAACTGATTTATTTTATTTTTCTTTTAAATATCAGTGGTTTGCTAATACACACCAGTGTGCCACATCCCAGACTTCCCAGGGCAGGTTTCGTGGGCTGCCCTTGGAGACCAGGGGAAATCTGTGGGATTTTTCTCCTCCTGCAACACTCTTATGCTCAAAGAAACAATTTTTTAAGCACTTCTGAGGTTAAACCTGAAATCTGGGCGTGGATCTGGCTGCTGCATTCACAGCTGGACAGGAAATCCCCATACCAAACCCCTTCACCACCACAACAAAGGGCAGCCAGAGCCCCCAGGGCAGAAGTGACTGGGACCATTTTGTCTGACTTTGGGTGCAGCACAAGCCATGACACTGTCCTGCATGAAGTAGTGCAAATCTCAGGGAAATAGCCTGATTTTCTTAATGCTTTGTTAGCATTTCTCTGTGATTGAGGAACCGCTTGCACAAAGATGCTTGACAAAGACAAATCTCAGCTAGGAGTGTTTCTGGAATTGGTAGACATTTGCAACTAATTTATTTGGATGGTAGAAGCCTCACTGCCCTGAAACTGCTTAAAACCAGCAGGGGCTGATTTCTTATCTCTGGACTCCAAACTGAGCTGATATTTTATATTAGCTTGTTTTATCTTCAGTGAGGTGCTGCCTTGGGTGTGATGCTCTGGGACTGCCAGAGTTGTTGTCCCTTGTGCTGGATGATTCCACAGTGGTCACAAGGTGCCCTCTTCACTCCTCCTTGGGCTGAGCAAACCATCAGGGGTTGACACTGATGTCCAGTGTTTTGTGGCATACGAAGCAAACTTTCTCTCTTGTCAAAGAAATTATAAAGATTACACTAAATCCAGAAAGAGACTTTGGATCAGAGACTCTCAACTCCCAGAAGGGTTCAAAGACCATCTTAACATATCATTAAATATGTTCAGGATTTAATTGTCAGGACTTTATTTAGTAGGCAAAGATGAGAAACTGGTTTGCAGCCTCTTTAGGAACAAATTGTTCCTGTGTTCCCAAGCAAGCTGGTACACCCTGAACTTACAGCAGTGACACTTTTAGGCATTATTCTCTATTGTATGGGCATAAAAGGATCTAAATCCAGCTGCTATGTGTTTATTTGAGCAGAAAGTTATTGTAACAAAGATGTTTTGCAATTGTTTCAGCTGTGAGGTTTTGTCTTCCTCAGAGAAGTGCTGCGGAGGAGATGGAAGGAGAGGGCTGCACCAGTGGCGAGGTGGCTGGCAGGAGGATGCCAGGAACAGAGGAAAAAGAGAGACATTACCAAAATGAACATGTGTCCGAGTCAAGAACACAGCCTGGAGAGACAAAGAAAGATGGAAGTGATAAGGAGAGAGTGGAGGAGGAGGAAGAGAAAGAAGAAGCAGAGGAGGAAGAGGATGAAGAGGAGGAAGAAGAAGAAAACGAGACTGAATTGGAAACAAAGGAGAATTACACCAATGAGAACAGTCACAGCAACCAGCTAAGTCAGAAGCCAGGTACAGAACCAGGAGAAATCAAAGAAAAGCCTAAGGAAAACGAAAAGAAAATATCAAAATTGAACATCCCCCAGAAGTTAGCACTGGATACCAGCTTCATGAAGCTAAGTGCCAGGCCTTCAGGAAATCAAACCAATTTAGAAGACAGTTTGGAGAAAGTCCGAAAAAACAACCCAGACGTGAAGGAGCTCAACCTGAACAACATAGAAAACGTCCCCAAGGAAATGCTGATAGATTTTGTCAACGCCATGAAAAAGAATAAGAACATAAAAACGTTCAGCTTGGCCAACGTGGGGGCCGATGACAACGTGGCGTTCGCTCTGGCCAACATGCTGAGGGAGAACAGGAGCATCACCACCTTGAACATTGACTCCAACTTCATCTCTGGCAAAGGCATCGTGGCCATCATGCGCTGCCTGCAGTACAACGAGACGCTGACGGAGCTCCGCTTCCACAACCAGAGGGGCCTGCTGGGCCACCAGGCAGAGATGGAGATCGCCAGGCTGCTGAAAGCCAACACCACCCTCCTGAAAATGGGCTATCACTTCGAGCTGCCGGGGCCCAGGATGGTGGTGACCAACCTGCTCAGCAGGAACTTGGACAAGCAGAGGCAAAAGAGGCAAGAGGGGCAAAGGCAGCAGCAAATGAAAGAGCAGAAAGAGTTGATAGCGATGCTGGAAAATGGACTTGGGTTGCCTCCCGGGATGTGGGAAATGCTGAGGGTACCGCTGCCCCAGCTGAGGATGCAGGAGCCCCCGCAAGCCCCCAAACCCCCCGTCCCTGCAGCTGTGTCACTGAGCAAAAGGCAGGAGAACACGAGGCCACCAGCACCCGAGCAGCCGCGCAGAGAGAAACCCATCAGCTTCAAAGTGGTCAAGCTGAAGAAGACTCAGCGCAAGCCCCCTGTGCCAGAGTACGTGGAGCCCGCTGAGAAAACCAACCTCAGAGACGTCATCAAAACACTCAAGCCAGTTCCCAGGAGAAGACCCCCTCCCCTGGTGGAAATAACCCCGAGAGATCAGCTCCTCAACGACATCCGCCAGAGCAACGTCGCTTATCTCAAGCCGGTAAGTGCAGAGTGGTGGCACTGAGGGGAGGGAAGGGCAGTCACCTGCTGTGCTCTGAGCTCTGGTTGGAAATGTTGGGCGTTGGCAGGGCTGGCAAATTCACCTGCACACGGAATTGTCACCCTTTTGTGTCAGGCTGCCGCTCCTGGTGTGCAGGTGGTTGTTTTCCAGCAGCACTGAGGCATGGCTTGTGCAGGGAACTCACTGCAAGCGCCAAGGCTGCAGCCTTGTGCATCCCTGTCTGCATCCACACGGCAAAAGAAAGGAAATTCACTCAGGAGGTGAACAAACCTGCAGAAACTCAACCTTATTATGCTCGAGATAGTGTATTAGTTATGACAGGCACGTGCTATTAGGAGATGGTTGTTTCAGGAGTACAACAGGTATTATTTTTCACATTAGTCCTCCAAAAGCCCCATGTTTCTCCCTGCAATAGCTGTGTTTTTCCTTAGCTTTCACTTTACACAAGAGAGCACTGTCACTTGGCACACACTGAAATCCAGCCTGGACTCACAGTCTGCAGCCCTGCTCCTGCCTGCCTCACCCAGGAGCAAGGAGTGAATAGCAGTGATCCTTTGCTGCTCGTTCTTTTGTTTGTCCTTATGTAGATCAACTGCAGAATTCTAGAGCTAACAGGAAAAAAAAAGAAATTAGATCCACCAGCAGTGAAGATGGTACAAGTTTATGGGAAGAAAGCAGTGGTACTGTAGGGGATTTTATATTTGTTTTCAAGTAAAACTTTGCCCCTGAAAATTGGCTCAGCGGTCTACTCTAATGAGCTCAGCATCATCCTGAATGAGGATTTGAGAATGCCAGCCTAAAACTGAAAACTGCTTTTGGGTATGCTCTCACTTGGGTACCAAATTCATGGCCTCTTCTCAAAATGCTGGCCACCAGATTTAACCTCTTGCTCTCCTGACCTGTTATATTTCCTTGCATTGATTCAAGAAATCCTAAAAGCTGGTTGATATATTTGTAGCTTGATGCCTGTTTGTGTTGCCAAGGCTCGAGGAAGAGGACAGAAAATCCCTTGTAATTAAAACCAGTCAAGTAGTATTTTGTAACTATTTTTTCTTTCAATATTGGCATTTTAATATAGCGGGCCTAATTTTCCTTTCATTTATACCTGCAAAGAAATAATTATTTCCTCAGGAATTCCAGACAGAGTAGTTTGTCCTGATATTTTGTCAGGGGCAGGTCCTGCAGTGACCTCAGATCCTGGTCCAGGATTACCCTGAACATTCTGTCCCCTAGGCAAGTTTTGGGGTTCTGAGTTTCTTCTGGCCAGACCAACTTGGCTGCAGCCAAGGCCTATCCTCAGGGCATTTCTGGCCTTTCTAGGCCAGTCTAGGGTTTGCATTTTGCTTCCACATCCCAGACAACAAGACCTGCCTGTGGAAAGCACAGCAATTGTGCTGGTGACAGCAGGTTGGTCCTGCACAGCCGTGGGACCTGCTGCCTTCCCAGCTCTCAGGAAGGTGGAGGACAATGGCAGTGGTTCTCTGCCAGGCACAGCCCTTATTTTGCACAGCAATGGTTGAGAAACCTGGGTGCTGCCACGTGCTAGGGGTGATACTGAACCCCAGCCATTCCCCCCAAAATGATTGGGAGGATTCTGTCCATGAGAGCTGTGGGGTTAAAGGTAGAGGGGTCCATTCATGGTGCATCCTAAATATGCCAGATAACAACTGCTATGTTAAGAGCCCATGGAAAGATGAAATGATGGACACGTGTATTGGGGGCTTGGGATGGTTTGTCTTGGTGGATTGTTTGGGGATTTTTTGGGTTGGTTCTTTTTTGGCCTCTGTCATTGGACCACTTGGGGCATTAGGGTGTTATTCTCCCTGTCCTCCATGATCTTGGTAACTCCTTTTTGCCTCAATTCCCTCAGCTTCATTTCTAAAATGGAGTTTTACTGCTTTAGCTGAGCCAGGTGTTTGTTCTCTCTGTGGTGGGACTCAATGCCTTCAAATTGATTTCCTGGACCTTAAGCATTGCAAACATCAAGTGGGGCTATCCAAACAAAAGAGAGTTACCAACCAGAACTCCTTGCAGTTCCCAGCTGTTATATTTTTAGTTTCTGAGTATTTGTATTAGACTAAACTGGCCTGGTAAATAAGACTGAGAAATTTCCTCCTCCTAATACTTCATGTCCTTGTCCAGGTGCCATTGCCAAAGCAGCTGGAGTGAGAGACCAGACTGACCTGAAGAAAACAACTTGGAATCAGGACTATTCAAGTTTTGCTTACGACTGTTTCAGCAGATGTTTTCTGCAGAACCCAGAAGGTGTATTCAACTCTTTGGGAACAAAACCTGTGATACACACTTGTCTAAGAGCGGTGAAAACGGCTGGCATGGGAAAAGTCAGTGCTAAGCGTTTCCATCAGGTATCAAACAATCCCGCTGCCATCTGTCTGCCAAGTGGATTGGAGGCTTCAGTTTGTTGTGGGAGTATTTTCTCAGAGGCATCAATAACCTTGTCTTTCTAGTTTGTCAGCAAACTATTTTGCTTCCACGTTGTCCTTCTGCTGCCAGATTCTGCAGGAACACGCTGTGCTTTATCTTTCTTCTCACACACATGCTACTTTGTTACTCTCTTGTCCAGGAGAAATGTATTTGGATTCCATGTATACAGCTTCATTTTTTAGGCTAAGGAAACAGAAATGAAATAAAGCTCTCTCTGTAAGATGTGTGCAGCACTTCCATTGCCAACAAAGCGCTCACAGACAGAAAGACTGCTCTGGTGCAACAAACACCTTCCAAGCTCTCTCTGTTTCAGAACCATGTCTAGTGGGTATTGTACCTGATCAGCATTTTAAAGATGATGCCACACTCTGCTTTGAGAACTGTGATGTTCATTCTCTGTGATTCACCTCTGTCTTACTGCAATCCTTAATTGCAGCCACCTTGGAGAACACTGAAATGCCATTTTAGGTCTCTCTCCACGCTGTTTTTGTGGCAGGAGGATGAGCCTCACCTCTTTTCCAGGGGTTTAAGAAACTCCTCATTCCTCCTAGTATGCTGTGTGAATAGCATGTCACATCCTGGCAGGCCTGGATTTGAAGGGGTAAAACCTGTATATACACAACTTAGTTTTTCCTTAATATTTTTATGAATTTTTTTTCTCCTCCCTCTATAATCACATTAAGTTCTGCTGTCTTTCTTGTAAAGCAGCTGCAGGTAAGTCACACTCTTGTGAACTATATCCATGAGAGACCTATTGTTTTAGGAGCTTTTTTCTTTGTTTTTTAAAGTTGTGAGGCACAGGGAAAGAACAAAGGCCCTGTGCTAAAATGCACCTTCCTGTGGCTGCTTGATCCAAAGGCACAGCTTTGTAGCTCCTGGCAGGATTTCCTTCAGGTGAGTTTAACCTCTGAGTGGTAACTCGTAGCAACCTTCCCCTGGCAGCTAAATCCCAGTCCCACCTTGCTCCCCCTTTCCATGTTGATTTTAATAGTCCTGTAGTATCAGCAATGTCCAGGACCTCTTGAATGCAAGGTAATCTCTACTATCACTTATTCAAATTTTCATTTGTTCTTGTCCTTTTGGTACCTATCACCTGGTCTCTTTCCAACCTCCACCTTCCAAACTTGCAAAGCTCATTCTCAGCTCTGCTTCTGTTTGCAATGCCCCAATGTAATGCCAATGTAATGCCTCAGACTTGGGAAAGCTGGTTTTTGTATTGCCCAGGAGAAAGCAAGTAGCTTTAAAGTATCACATAACAGAGAAGTGGCATAGAAAATCAAAATTAGTTTTCATTGCAGCCCTGTCTTTTTGTAAAGAAGAGTAGGAAAGGAAGAAGCTTGGTAGTTCCAACCAAGCCCTTGCACAGAGCACAGCAGCAAGTGACAAATGCACCAAGTAACTCCCCAGGAAAGCTCTTGGAGCATGCTGCTCTCCAGACTGGCTTCAAGGCCAGGCTGCTGCAGCTCAGACTGCAGCAGCTGGGACAGGGAAGCACAAAGGAATATATAATATACTGCTGTACAATCTCCAATTCAAACTACCAGGCACCAATTACTGCTACAGAACCTGCCAGACAGGAATTTCCAGGGTGGATAGAGCAGTGGATGACCTGTGAAACTCTGCTCTGACCCATGTTCTCCCACCAAGCAGCCTCTCAGTGATCACAGGAGGAGGGAGGCAGACACAGAGATCACACCATTAGTACTGCAGCAGAGGTGGTACTAGTACTGCTCAAGGCATAGCTCCCAGTAATCCTAGAAGCAGAAATCCCTCTCAGGTAATTAACAGAAATGTGAAATCCCAGTTAAGTAGAGTCAAGTTATATAAGAGACCAAAACTGCATGAAGAAATACCGTAAGTATTCCACCTCTGTGGAGCAGCTGTTTTAAGGATGCAAAAGCAAGGCTGGAACATTTCAGCTCAGAGGTCCCTTGGGCTTCAACAAAGCTGACACAGAGCAGTCAGAGGCAGGGCCTTAATCCCCAGCACGGGCCTGTGGCACGAGCCACAGGGTGACAGCAGATCTCCCACCACCCCAACCACAGACACAGGCACAAGCTCACGTTTCCAACCATTAGAATTTATTTTTCTTCATAACTGTGCAGTTTTTAAAATGCTACTGTAATGATGAAGTCATAGGCTACTATGTTCTTTAGGTGTGGAAAGAGTTTTTGAAAAACAAAGACCATGCGCTACAAGTGAGGAACAGGCCATTGACTCTTCAGCTGGAATATACAGACATTTTTGATAAATACTGATCACCTTAACACTTAAATGGAATGACATGTTCAGAGTTCTACACAGTTCACTATGAACACAGCATGGCAAGTTACATAAAAGCTTCAACTTCAAGGATCCTTGCTTTTTTGTTAAATTAATTACTTGGTTAGAAAAGAGAAATGCAAGAATATTTGAAATGGAGTCTCACCTGGACAATTTTCCCCCCCGTTGTTGGTAAGCTCCTGTTATCAAGATGATTCCATCAGAGCTGGCAGTTAAGTTGTGTATATATAAAAGAATCCCCCACACTGCTTTCAACATCAGGAGTTTCAACAGGCAATTATCTTCATGAATTGGGAATGGGTTTTCAAAAATCGTATCTTGACATTTATTGCTTTTACTCGTAAACCTGAAATCCAGTTTATTCCTTTGAGGAGTGTTGGAAGTACAGAGTCAACAGATGCATGTTTGACCTGTATCTTTGCATTCTGGGTGAGAAGAAAGAACAAGATGACCCACGCTCAAGACCACACATACACCTCCATCTACAAACAGCCTGTGCAGACTAAAGCAGGTAAGTCCTAAAGTAGCAGTATTTAAAAACATCAATGGGGTAGAAACCCAGCTGATCCAACCTCTCTCTTTTTCTCCCATGCTTGGCCAGAGTTTAGCTGGTACACAAGGAATTTTGGCTCTCCTGCAGAGGGGAGCAGTTCTATGGATGAGGATTTTGGAGAGCCTGAAGGGTAAATGTTACTGGGACTGGCAGGCAGTGCCATGTATACTCTTCATGCTTCCAGCTATTTAGACTGTTTCAAGGCTGCTAAAGGAGGGCTGGGAAGTGAGGGCAGGAACCCAGACTGGGTACAAGCACTGCACAGTTTTACCACATGCCAATTAAGCTGGTAACGTGGTCTCAGTAATACAGAGCACTCAAGGGAGGGATTTGGAGGATGCAAGAGATACCTGCTTGCGATACAGCTCACCTGAGCATCACCAGGCTGAAAGGTGTTACCCAGCATAACCTGGTTAAACTGCAATATTTTACAACTGAGATGAAAGGGATGTTGCTTTAATAGACTAATTTGCTACAAGACAGTTTGACAGACTGCATTCCATAGGTTTTCACCTCTTCCTCCTCTACGCCCAGAAGAAGAGACAAGCAAACATGGTTAAGTTAGTATGTATTTCTGTAAACACCAGAACATTTTGCTATACAATAGAAAAAAAGTTGCTGTTCTCAGAGGAGCCCTGAAGACCTTGGAATACCTGTATCCTGCAACTATTAACCTGTACCACATGCATTTCCTGTTTTGTACATAAACTGAAAGCAAGCTTGAACAATAGTAAATAGCAACTACACTCCTGCAACAGGCAGAAATGCCACGTTGCAGCTGTTTACTCCTTCACTTTAGATATGTAGTCAGCCAGTTTGTTGATACTATCCTCTTGCTGTTCTAGAGCATCCAGTATGAAGCCCATCGGGGTCTTCTTCAAGCCTATCCCCTCCATCTTGTTCTGCAGCTTGTTCTGTATGTTCCGGAGCCTCAGGGAAGCATGGACAAACATCACTGCATGACAGAAACACACTCATTAATTGTTCATGCCCAAGGAATGCACAGTTCTTGCAGCACTTACGACACATCCCAGCACCGTGACATCACTGGAAGATGATGATGTATCAATGATACCCATTTAATAATAACATTAAAGATGCCTTGTGCTCCTTGGTGCCCCCTCCCCCAGTTCTGTTTTGGGACCATTTAAACACAGATGGCAAAGTTAACAGCCAATTTAAGACTCTGCAGACTTGTCTGAGAAAGCTCGAGTCACACACCTCTACCCCTCCAGAGAAGAGAACAAATACTTACAGAGGAGAGGAAGCGTGATCCCAAACATGAACACCATGACATCTCCCAGGTAGGAGATCAAGAAGTAGCTAGACAGCATGATGGCCACCACAAACGTGGTTGGGTACTGCTTCTTCAGCTTGCGGAGTATATCCTTGTTGTGTGACATCCACACAAACCCCAGGAAAACCAGCACCACCACAGTGCCACCAATGAGCATGTTCAGGGGACTCAGAAACCTGGAGAGAAGAGGAACAACAACAACAAAGAGTTCAGTTTCAGAACCTTCATGACTTGTGTCCATATGGGATCAGCCAGCTCAGTGGTAATGCTACTAGGGAGGTGAGGCATTGAAAAGGCAGTTGCTGCTGTCAAGACCTTCACCAAGGTCTTTAGCAGGAGCTAAATAAAGGAAAAAGTACAACTGAAGAAGAAACCCTTAGCACTGAATTTGGGTAATCTTTGTGTTCTTTTCCTGAGCTTAGCTCAGGAGGATGAGTTTCTGCAGCACATCATCATAGAAGCACTTCCCATCAGGGCCCCTCCTACCTCTGCAATCAACTCATTTGCTATCACCCCCAGAGTCAACACATCCAGACAGCAGATGGAGACAACACTGACTGATCTTTTCCCTTCACATGACCAAAACCAGGCTCAGGCTAGGCCTTCAGATAAACTAACTCTTCATGCTATCTTTTCTAGGTTTGCAAAATGGGAAAGGTGGAACACTGAGTAAAGGAAGTTAATTCACTACTTCTCATTTCTGAATAAACCTTCTCATTGGTTTACATTCAAACAAAGAATTGTATCAACCTGCAAAAGGAGCTCGCCAGTTTTAGCACAACAGATGGAAGCCCAGTCCCAAGCAAACATGCCTGAGAGTCAGCAGGAGCTGGAGTATGTGATAAAGGCCTTACAGGAAGAAGAGCCAGGCATGGCAAGAGAGTCACTGCTGAGGTTTGTGTTCTGTTATTGTTATCAGTTTCCAAGCAAACCAAGCCATCGAGTGGATCAGCTTTGGACTATAAACAGCAAGTCCCTTTTTTGGATGAGGCAAGAGCGTCACCTGCTCAAACCACGTTCTCAAGTATTTAGAGCTTGTGCAGAATCAAGTGTTCAGCAATGACTTTGCTGAGCTTGTCTCTGTACTCACCCAGAGTCCAGGCTCTATGGTATTTCACTTAAATAGTATTAAGTTATGTGAATTCTGATTTTCTGGCTTTTACATGCACTGATGATCTGATTACTCAGCAGCTGAGGCCCCTGGGCTATTACAGCTATGGCAGCAGCATGACACCGCCCCAATAAAGCCAGACATGCTCAAGGTTTACTCTTGCAGACTTTGCAGCTCATCCTGCTGCTGCAAAGCTACCGTGCCCAGTGACTCACCACACCTCCCCACTGCCAAGGAGGATGTTATGGTTTGTGGTCTGTGCTTCACATCCGGCCCAGGCAGAAGAAATGTGCTGCTGGACTGGTACTGCCACCACTCTACCTGCAGCACTAGGGAGCATTTTCCTGGAGCAGGAAGAACCCCCAAGAATTATTTCAGAGCAAGGACTGGCTCTTGATTCTTTGAGTTAGCTGAGCCAACAGGAGATGGGACAACTGGACAGAAAAAGATTAAAATTCAGAGTAGTACCCCACCTGCTTCTGCTACTCATGCTGAAAAGCCAATCGGGCTTTTTGGAAGCGGTGACAGGCCAGACTTGCTTGTTGCATTTGAGTCACACCCTGTAGCCAGCCAGATTATATTTAGCTCTGAATTGTCAATCTAAAGTTTCCAGGCTGGAAAAAGTGAATAGCATTGCTCTGGAAAGAAATAAGTTTCATCTGTGCTCCTTTGCAGCAGGAGGAGGGTGACTCATGACTGGACCACGCTGGTGCCTGGGTTATGTATGTACTGCTGGCCATAAGAGATTCTTAAAGTAGGATTCACCTCCACACCTCAGCTATCTTAGAGCAGGAACAGCCAAACTTACACAACTCACAGCAATCTATTTTTCTTGCTAAAAATCCATGGACAAGATAGAAGCAACAAAGATCTAGGCAGAACTCCACTCTACATTTTCCATGTGCCTGGAAAATACTCTCAAAGCTTTATCATCCCTACGCTCCCCGTTACTCTTATTACAACTTCAGAAACTTGTGGTGGAGAACCATCCCTCCATATTTATAAGGAAGAGACAAAGACTCCTCTGCTCTACATTTCTTTCTGGTGTTACACAGGTTCTGTATAACTGACTGCCTCTAAGGGATA
This sequence comes from Nicator chloris, assembly GCA_013400495.1. Lineage (NCBI taxonomy): Eukaryota > Metazoa > Chordata > Aves > Passeriformes > Pycnonotidae > Nicator > Nicator chloris. The sequence continues at coordinate 814,508 of WAAE01025737.1, forward strand.
TGAAGGGGGGTGAGGGGAGAATGCATTCAGAAGATCTCTCTTTTCTGAGGAAAGTGATTTGAATCACATGTTTTCTGAAGTGGGCTGCATTCCAATGTGTACAAGGGAACAGTGAACAGAAGTATCAAGTGAAGGCATTCAGAGCCACACGAACACAGATGGCGATTGCAGTTGCCACTGAAAACCAGTATTCAAATTATCAGCCATGTGTCCACAGACTTCACTACTGGTGACTACAGTGCTGGATAGGGTTCAAAGCCACCCTTTACTGCTTGATTTGCCCCCAGCATAATTTACAGCACTATCTAAGATTATTCTAGAAACTCATATATAGAAAATCCTGCTACAACAATGGCAGTTTTCAGGAAGGCAGAACTCCATTATCCAGTTTCACTCAGATCTGTTGGCACGCTGCTCTCAATAACACAATAGCTAAAAACTAAAAAGGAAAAAACAGGGATACGTAATTTTAGAACAACAGCTAAAAAGGGGAAAGGAAAGGAAAGCTGGGGGAAAGGAAAGCTGTGTAACAGCTCTAGAAGTCACCTTATGTTGAACCACTAACACTGATATTGGCCTTATTTATACAGAGGTCAGAACACAACAGGACAAATTTGTGCTCAGGCAAGGAGGCTGGAAGTCTTTCAGAGATGCAGAGAAAAGGTAAGTGACCAGCCATTAAGTATGTTACAAGATACTTTCTAAATATAATTCCCTTTAGCAGGCATTTATGAGACCTCAAATACCTAAAAATGTAATGCACAGAACTATCAGCATGGCAAGGGCACGGCGACTTGAGTTTATACAGCTCAGAGGACTTGGGGGAAGAAAAACTCTTTAGGTTGCACATAATACCCACTAACTTCTCTGACCTTGAAAACAGTGACTGTGGCAGGGCTAACAGCATTTGGGGGTGCCAACAGCCCAGAGCACCCCAGCTGGATGATCTCCTTTGTTCTCTGTGGTGACAAGGGACAACCCTGGTGGGATGCTGTGACCTCCAGTACAGCTGGGACAAGGTGCCAAGGAAAAGCCATCACCCAGATTCAGTTTCCTCCTGCCATGCAGATACCAGGCTTCCTTCAGCATCCACCTAGATACAAAGTAGAGACAGGGAAAACAAATACATGAAAAGAAACATCCTGGATGGCTGCAGGGACAGGGGCATTGTCCTGTGTCAAGTAGGACCACGGGACACTTTGTATTGTAGAAGCAGCCTCAGGAAAGCAGGGATGATGATGGGGTGGAGTTGTGTGGGAAGAAGTACTGACAGCTACCCCTGGCCAGCAGAAACAGATGAAGATGAAATACTTTCTTCTTTTAAACTAGATTCATATTTCTAGGCTTTGCCCTACATGCATCACAAAACAGGTCAGAATTCTCACACAGGAGCAGGAAAACACAAAAAGCTCCGCTTTCAGTGAATTATCACATCACCTCTTCTTGTCAGGTTGTTTCATACCTGCACACTTGTGCACAGCCTTACAGCAGGAGAGGGGGAGGATATACAGCTGTAGCATATGGAAAAAAGAGCTTGGCAAGGCACATCCTTTGTGTAAGGCAAGTAGCCTCCAGCAGCACAAGCCCAGAAATAGGATAGGCCCCATAAAAAGCAAAAGCAAGATAGCTCCAGCCTCCTATCATCTCCATTTCAGATGACTGTCTTGGGGTGATTATTCAGCAGTTGCTGTCACATCTGTTTCTTTCGCATGTGACCAGGCAAGTCTGAACAAAGGCACTGAGTAGGAGACTGGCAGTCATTGAGAACGTTTGTTTTATTTAGAGCAGCTCAGGCTGAAATAAGCACGAAAATTCCTTCTTGGAAGGCCTTTTGCTCCACCACAGCCCAAGCAGTGGGCAGGTTAGAGCACTAAAATGTGCTCATTTGTATTAATTTAAATAACTTGAAAGATGAAGTTCTGCCTCCTCTCTCCCCATACTTTGAGCTTCACTGAGGTTATACAGCTGTAACTACAGGTAGCACATAAAACTATAAATAGCACGTTGTCTCTAGGGATAGCCCTCAGCATCCATGGATTTAACAATGCTTCTGTACCTACTGTTGCTCACTTGCACGGCTTTGAGAACAAGAGACAGATTCCTGCCTGCAGAACTGCCAGACCTTTATGAAGTCATGCACCAATATTATTATGCAACATGTTTTAAAATTATGTGTTTTGCTCCCTCATTCTTAATCTTTCATCAAGCATGAGAGAAACAAAACATTTTGCTGCCCTGGAGCCTTTGTTTCAGCAAAGGGAATCACTACAAGTACATGAGCTAAGGTAGTGGTCTTGGGAAGAAACACAGAAAAAAAATATGACACAGCTGTTGACTGCTGTGGTTGTACAGATGGACAGCTGATGCTTTGAAGAAAGGGACATCAAATCTCAGGCTGCAAGGAGAACATTATTCCAAGACAGAATGAGCTCTCTGATGCAGCATTCCAAAATTCAGCATGCTTTTTTAAAACTGTCAGATTTAGAAGCTAATTTTTAGCAAGTACATGGCAACAAAAGCCTAGATGAAATGACATTAATTTAAAGTAGTTAAGTTTGAACTACATGATAGAGAGGCCTTGTTGCAGTAGGTGGAAGAATTTCACTTATTAACCAAATTGACTGTTTGAGGGAAGTTGAAAGATGTGGGAGGCACTGAAGGCCCTGACTTTAATAAAAATTCATACAGGACTCACAATGACAGGGCACTGGCTCAGGGTAAGAACAGTCCAGTTCCTCTATAACTGGGAGAAAGAGCAGACTTTTGTCAAGATCTTGGTTTTTACCATCAATCTACTCCAACAGAGTTTAGGGGGGAAAAAAAGAAAAAGCAGACAAGTCCAGAGTCCTTCTTAAAGGAATTTGCAGGGAGAGAGTGCAGCTGCTACCACCAGCCTGTATTTGTGGAGTGGCACTAATTTAGGAGTTTTAGTTTCTTGTTCACTGATGTATTTTTTACCCAGTCCTGTAGGCTGAAAGTAAAATCTACATTACTACAAAGCACAGAACTTCATTTACAGGTAACAGCAACTATGGAAGAAGGCAAATGGAGAAAGGCAGGGACATGATGCAGTAAAGATCATTACAATTCCACTGGCCTCATGGTAAGGTTATTCTACACCTTGTGGAGAGAAGGTAAAAGGCTGGAGAGGTCAGCTTCGTTGTAGGTGGGGCAGTAAACTAAAGCTGTGGCACAGAGCACTGTATTTCCAGTATCAAGAAAGCTCTAGGCTACAATTTCTGTGTCAGCCCAGCACAGCCACAGTACTGCAATGGCTGAAAATATTATCTTTGCATTTCAAGTCTGTCTGTATAATTAGATGGTTTCTGAGCAGGTAGACTCGGTCATAGGCTAAGTTTGGTTTTGATCAAAGGAAGACCATTCCATTAGTGGTTCCAATAATCCTGCCCTTAGGCCTGGACACAGCCCTGGAGTTCCTAAAAAGCCATGATTCATCATTTATCAAGGGTTCCTGCCCATTACAGAATGAAGTGAAAGACAACTTAGTCATCAATTTAAATTCCGCAGCAGAGCTTTATCTTTCTTCCAAAGCCACAGTCTGGCCAAATGAAAAAGTATTTTTATTAAAAGAAATGGATACTTTTTCTCTATTGAGGTGTTATCCCATTTCCTTTAGAATTCTCCCATCGGATTTGACTTCTGAGTTAGAAGGATCAGGTTCATAATACATCAACGACTCTAAGACATGCCATAAAAAATATTTGAGATAAAGATCACACTTCAGGTCTTGTTCATCCATAAGTTTTCAACACAGAGAGTTATCACTCAGTATTAAGATATTATAATTGCAGTTCTGGTATTAGTTTCCATCTTCTGTGGCTCTCTTCCTCCTTCATCTCCCACCTCACCAGATTAGTAGCAAATAAGTGGGAGACAAATCTCCCTTGATCAGAAGAAAAGCAATCAGAGTTCAAAAGGAGGAACTTAGGAGGGTGAGTAAAAGCTGCTGCTATCCCTGTTTTACGACTGGAGATACCAAAATTATTTACATTCTTTTCCCATCTTCTTGGGCAGAAGAGCTGTCCCCCTGCTTTCCAGGAACACAGTGATTTACCTGTTCAACCAGAGCTGGCTGCAGCATCGTGCTGCTAAACAAGGGTAATGAACACACAAGTCTAGAACAAAGTGGCAGAAGAATAGCAAGACCATGGAAGTCTCATTTTGCCAGCGTAATAGTCTGTAAAGATCACTGCAACACATCCCCAGCAAAATACACAAGAACAAGGCCTATGCCACTATACTGAACCTGAAATCATCATATGTATCAAGAAGAAAATGCAGGATTCTGAGCCTATCCTTCCACAGAGCACAGGTCAAAGTCCCCTGTGAGACAGAGAATCTTTATCAACTTAAATGCTGGGTCAACAGCTTCAGAAGCCCTAACAGGATGCAGAACGCTCACCGCTGCCACCCCCCCAAAAATTGATTTAGGGGAATCATTTTAAGCCTCTGCAACATAAGAGATAAGATGTACTTCAGCCAAAGCCACTCTGGCCTGGTGGCTGGGCAGCTCTCCAATTTAAGCATTTGTGCGTTGCTTGTTGAAAAGAGTGGAGTATTTCAGTTTCCATATTAAAAGCTTAATCATCATTTCTGCTGCATGTCTTGCTTAAGGGCTTTCTGACCAATGATCCTAGAGCAGGACCTGAAATAGAGTCACACAGCCTTTGATTCAGAAGATGATTATAAGGTTATTTTCTGATTCCCTTCAGGAACTTTGAGTGTGACACAACATTGTACCAGCAGATGGTCTTACCTCGAAGGTCTGAATCCTGCCCATGAAAATGAAGGCGTACCTTATTTATTCCATAGCGAAATTTTTCGGTATGAGCTAGTTCAGGAATGAGAACGGCTTGCCCTGAACATTCCTTTAGAACAGTAACAGAGAGCAGAATTCACCTGTGCATTTTTAAAAAAAATTAAAAGCTGAGCGTGTCTCAGCCTGAGCCGCGCCGCTGGGCAGGTTCAGGAGGAAGCACAGATCGCTGCGCAGATGCGGCTCCGTTCTCCGCGAGCAGCGACATCGCTCCCGCACTCCAAGCATCGCTGCCTTCCGCCAGGCGCGGTGTCCGCAGCCTCCGCCTGCGGCACCCGGCTGGGGGAGCGGCCCGTGGGAAAGGGAGAGAACACACGGGGACCGGTCACACCCCACCAACACACCACAAACACGACTGCTACCGAGGCCCCAGCCAAGGGCGGCTGTAAACCAGGCCTCTACATTTTTAAACGACACCAGAGGTGTAAGGAGGGGCGAGAAGGGGAAAGGGGAGTGGAAGAGGGCAAGGGGAAAAGAGGAGAAAGGGGAAAAGAGAAAGGACGAAGGGAAAAGGCAGCTCCCCGCCCCGTACTCTCACATCCCGCCCGGGCCCTTTCCCGTGGCACCGGGCCGGGTCGCAGATCCCCCCGCCCGGGGACCGGAGCCACCCCAGCCCGCCGGCCCCAGCCCTGCCCGGCCGCACCGCGAGGCCGCGCACTGACCCCACGATGGAGACGAGCGCGGCGGCCACCATCAGGTAGTTGGTCTGGTAGTAGAGCAGGTTGCTGACCACGCGGTTGTTCCATTTCGAGATGTCCTTGAGGTCGGGCAGGGCGAAGCGGTCCGAGCCGGGGAAGAAATCGTCCCAGGCCCGCAGCGGGGCCACCTGCACCTCCATGGCCGCCGCCGCCGCCGCGCAGGCTCGGGAGCGCCGGGCACCGCCCCGGGGCGGCTCCGGCACCGACAGCGACAGCGGTACCGACGGCGACAGCGGTACCGACGGCGACAGCGGCACCGACAGCGATAGCGGCACCGACACTGGCACCGACACCGGCCCCGCTCCGGTCCGGCCCCGCCGCTCCGCGCTGCTGAACCCGCGAGCGAACGAGCAGCAGCAGCAATACAAGCGACAGGCGTGTGTCACCGCCCAGGGCGGGCAGCTGACAGGGGCTGCTGTCAATAATCGCTGTAAATTCATTGTTCCTTCAGCGAGTGGTGATGCACGCTGAGCATTCACGTGGCGAAGCCACTTGGCATCATCTGTGAGGCAAGGGATGAGTGGGGAGGGCACCACGAGAAGTGTCAGAAGTGTCAGGGAGGCACTGCGGGGTGTCCCATGGCATGGGGCCTCTGCTAGTGGGACATTCTGCTTGATGTCTTCAAGCTGAATTTTCTATCTTCAGGCTGAATTTTCTCACCTTTTGCAAAGTAACTGATGTCGTCTGATAATTTCTACAACAGAATCTGCCTAATGAAAGAAAGAACTTTGGGTTTCAGGCATTGCGTAAGATTACATCACATAAATAAATATGCATTAGGAGGGCGGAGAATATGGAGTATATAGGCGGGTTCATGTAAATTTTACTATGTAATGCAGTCATGCACCTTGGGGTGCTTGATTTGTGGAAACTTCCGCCTGCGCAGGTCAAACAATGTCTCCTTTCTAAACCAGACTCTGTGTTTAGAGAGCTCCTAAAATGGGCAAGGGGCAACCGTGCCTTTGGAGGGAAAGGTTGGTGCCAGCAGCTGTGGTGTTTTGACCCCAGCAGTCAGTGTTGAACACTTGTGTTTTCAGGCATTCACACTTCAGCCACCATGGCTCGAGCACAGGCTGGCTGTGCATCACACAGCACCCTGGGTTTGCTGCGCTACCACGCCAAACATCAAAATCCTTCTCAAAATGTAAGCATGCTGGCACTTGCTTTTCATAGCTCCATCTGTGAAGGACTTTCATTTCTAGAGTTTAGGAGCCCAAGACTTGAGTGCAGCCCAAGTTAGTCCTGTTCATCTGCTTCCTGGCCCGCACTCGTTCTGGTTTATGTGTGGTCCCTGTCCAGGCCCTGCCCAGGGAGTGCTGATAAGACAAAAGCCATTGTGGCAGGCAGCGACCAGCCCGAGCCTGATCACGTTTGGGTTCCAGCCTTCCTGAAGGCTTTAAGGCACCATGATCTCCACAGACTTTGTCCCTGAGGATCCCCTCCATGGCTCCCAGGAAGTTCTGAGTCCGGAGGAGGCCACCAAGATGATTCAAGGGATGGAGCAGCTCTGCTGTGAAGAAGACCATATCACTCTGTACAACTTCCTGAAAGGTGGTTGTAGTCAGGTGGGGGTTGATCTCTTTCACCAGGCAGCAACTGACAGAACAAGAGGACAGAGTCTCAAGCTGCATCAAGGGAAATACAGGTTGGATATTAGAAAAAAGTTTTTTACAGAAAGGGTGATAAAGTACTGGAATGGCCTGCCCGGGGAGGTGGTGGAGTCACCATCCCTGCATGTGTTTAAAAAAAGACTGGATGTGGCACTCGGTGCCATGGTTTAGTTGAGGTGTTAGGGCTCGGTTGGACTTGATGTTCTTGAAGGTCTCTTCCAACCTAGACATTCTGTGATTCTGTGAATTTCTGTGAAGGGCTGAGAGAATTGGGGTGGTTCAGCCTGTAGAAGAGGAGGCTCTGGCGTGACCTAATTGTGGCCTTCCAGTACCTCATGGGAGGCTTGAAGATGGCAAGAAAGATGGAGAGAGACTATTTACAAGGGCCTGGAGTGATAGGATGAAGGGGAAGGGCTTCAAACTGATGGACAGTAGATTCAGATTAAATATTAGGAAGAAATGCTTCCCTGTGAGGGTGGTGAGGCCCAAGCACAGGCTGTCCAGAGAAACTGTCCAGATGGCTGTCTCATCCCTGGAAGTGTTCAAGGCCAGGTTAGACGGAGCCTGGAGTAACCTGGGGTAGTGGAAGGTGTCCCTGCCCATGGCAGGGCTGGGACAGGATGGGCTTTGAGGTCCCTTGTAAACCAAACCATTCCATGACTCTGCGATCATGAGAGAGGCGGGAACAGGAAGATCCCTCGGGTGCGGGCAGGCAGGACGGGAGGGAATCTGTGTGTCAGGGATCGGGGGTGTCGGGGAGGGTCCCCGCCGTGTGTCCGTGCCGGCTATCGCGCCTGTCGCCGCTGTCGCTGCCGCCCGGGCCGCGCTCAGCCCGCCGGGCCCGGCCCCGCCCGCCATCGCGGGGCACTGTGGGAAGCAGAGGGAACTATGGCGGATGGTGAGGAACCGTAAGTGCCCTGTATGTGTGTGCTCGGCCGGCCCTGCCCCGGGCCCGGGGTCCCCTCTCCCTCCTCCCCGGTCTCTGTAGCGCGATACTGACCCTTCTTTTATTCTCTCTCTTTTAGGGAGAAGAAAAGAAGGAGGCTAGAGGAGCTGCTGGCGGATGGGTTAGTGCGGGGCTGCGGGCGAGCGGGGCAGGGGCAGTGCTTGCTGGGGCGGGGGTAGGTGAGGGCGAGCCGCAGCCCCGCAGGAGCTGAGGGCTGGGAGGAGGCTGCGGGGCCCGCGGGAGGCGCGGGCACGGAGGAGGGAGCCCCAGGAAAGGTGGCGTAGGTGGGGCAGGGCCCTTGAGTTGTGAGGACTGCGGGAGAGGAACTTCCCGGGGAGAGGAGCGAGGGGCTGCCCCGGAGCGGGGGGAGTTGTGGGCTCGCAGCTTGGCATGGTGTGCTGAAGAGCTTGGTGACAAGAGGGGGAAAAGCTGCCTTGCCGGTCAGGGACCTGGGAGGGCCTCTAGGCTAGAAGCAGGTGACTTAAGTTTTGACTGAAAATTAAAAATTCAGACTGCAGAACAGTTGTCTCTGCACTTTAAAACTCTTTAAAATCTACGCCTTAAAGGCGTAAAACCAATGTTGAGAAATCTTTAACATCATCTGCTTCCATCCCTTAACTACTCCATTCCATGTGCTTGTGTCCCTCTACCCCAGGGTCACCAGGCTGGTCTGCCTGGGCACTGGCAGTGCATGTGTGTCGGGATGAGGGTCACAGCATTCCCTGGGCATGTGGGATGGGAGGGGTGCATGCCAAGTCCCCCAAAAGCATGGAGCTTTGGAGATGTGAAGGTGGCAGGAAAAGTCGGAGCTTAAAGCAATATAAGGACTGTGGTGCTCTGATATTTCAAACAAAATTTAAAATGAAAACTCAATAAAATAAATAAGAATGTTTTTGAACTCTTACACCTGGTCATGCTGTAACAGCACAAAAAAATAAATACTTGAAAAAACTGTCTCTGAAATAAAACATAAAATCTCAGGTTGAGTTAATTATGTTTTTCAGATCTCCACAATGTCCAACCTGCTAAAAAACAAACTGTAGTATAATTACAAAAGTGAAATTAGATCTTATCATTTTTATCACTTAGGAAGGAAAATACACATCTAAACAGCAAAGGAGTGCTGCTGTTTAGTAGCAGTTTATAGGGACTGTATAAAAGAATAAAAATTATTTTTAATGTCACCAAACACAGGTCCTACACTCATTTCCAGAAATTCTAAAAACTATAATATCTGTAGAAGCAGTAACTGTGATATTTGCTTAAGTCAGTCCTTAGTGCACCTGCTGAAATCTGGTGTACAGCAGATGAAGGGTTCTGCAGAGAGGATGTTGTGTTCATTTACAGCATTTCCCATTATGTGGAATATTTGTATTTTCACATTGTTGTGAAAACTGGAGGAGATAGGAAAGCGCATTTGAGGTCTAAAGACCCTTATGAATNAAAAGGAGTGTACTAAACTGCTGTTTAGTAGCAGTTTATAGGGATTATATAAAAGAATTAAAAAAAAAATGTAATGTCACCAAACACAGCTCCTACACTCATTTCCAGAAACACTAAAAACTATAATATCTGGAGGAGACATGAAAGCGCATCTGAGGTCTAAAGACCCTTATGAATTCACATAATTTTTGTAGGTCTTATTTAACTGCTCATGTAGTAAGTAACTTCCCTCAACAGTTAATGAGGAGAGTTCAGTCTGCAATCAAATTATCATAGAATCCTAGAACGGTTTGGGTTGGAACGGAACTTAAAGATGATGTCGTTCCAACCCGCTGCCATGGGCAGGGACATCACAGGTGAATTGTGATTTATTTATTCCTACAGTTTAGAGAAGTTTTTCCCTGTTACTGAAAATCTTTTGCAAAATCAGTTGCCTCTAAGTTCAGTTACTATCAGCATACCGTTGTCCAAGTTCTGAATTCTGTGAAGATGAAGGGACTCACTCTAGATGTTTTCACCACATTTACCTCTTATTTTGAGATGAGCTACGAGGAAGTTACAATAAATTCTAAACATTACCCAAGAGTTATTTGACAAGTGCTTTTCTTAGTGCTTCATAGGAGAAAGCAGAAAACACTTTATCAGTGATGGCAGATCCTTTGCTACTCAGGATTGGCAGAGCTCTTTTATAACATGTTTAGTTTGATATTAATGTAGATTATGAAATTTATTGAGTGGAACTCTTTATTTAATAGGGAAGTAGGTGTTGATCTTATAGTAGAAAATTACTTGAGAGCTGATTTTGAACTATTCCAGTAAGTCTCTTAAAAATTTTAATCTATACTTAGGTTCTGTTAAAAGTGACCTGCAAAAGGAGAAAAGGGTAATGGAGTATTTGATGTAAAATTCTGCCTTGAAAATTTAAAGGACAGTAACTGCAAACATTCCTTTTTTTCAAGTGAGACTGTTACTGCAGGCAGGCTCAGGGATGCCTGAAAAATGGGGCAGTTCTAATTCCATGGTACCACTTAAGGGTGAAGAACATTCAAGATTCATGTCTTTTAAAAATATTTGTCTAAATACCCTGAAGATTCAGAGGATGATGTTGGGGCACGTCACTGCAATTTATTCAGAGCCTCACAATTGCAGTTACAGCCTGATAAGTCTGTCAAAAAAAGATACAAGACTTGACTGATGAAAAAACCATCACCCTCAAAATCTAAAGGAACAAGTTCTTTGTTTGTGGCCTCTTCAAATTTGAGGGAAATAAAAGTAATAAGACTAGACCCTTTTTTCACTGCAGGTCAACTTTTACTGGTAGCAGTTGAATCAGTGGGTTTATTGAAATGCCTGGGTTGTTTTTCCCCTCTGTGCATTTTTATATTATTGCTTTCTAGTTCCACAAATAAAACCCACTCATGCAAATGCTCGTGCATGACTTACAGGCATAAAAATGCATTTGTACGAATGGTCAATAATTTAGGTGCTCTTTGTACAGAAAGTTGGAGGTGTGGCTTTTCCTGTCTGATTTTGCAGCTGAATTTACTGTGTTCTGTGCAGAATGGCTGTTGATGGTGGGTGTGGGGACTCTGGAGACTGGGAAGGTCGCTGGAACCATGTAAAGAAGTTCCTCGAGCGATCTGGACCATTCACACATCCCGATTTCGAGCCAGGCACTCAAGTGAGAAAGACTTAATTTCAATCAAATATCTGTAGAGTGTGTTACAAATTAATGTAAACAGGTTCATTAATTGACCACCATTAATTGAGTACTAAAGCTGCATGAAAAGCTTGTGCTTTAATCAATTGAACATGATGGTCCTAGAGCAACATGTTGTGTTCTTTTTATAAATTTGTACTTTTAAGTTGTATGCTGTCAACTTCAAGCTTGCTGTCATCATATATAAGTGTATAGCAATGTATGAATTATGCTGTTTTTGAGTTTCACATGAAAAATAGCATTTATATCTCTTTTTTAAAGTAACTTGATACAGTGAGGAATTTCTTGTACTTAAAGAAGAAATTAGTGTTAATATGAGTACTTTGAGAACTGGATATGATGTGTAGTAGGGTAGACTGTTTTAACTATTTCTTCTGCTTTTCTTCTTTTGTTGTACATTTTGTTTCAGAGCTTATGGTTGAAAGTATTTTCCTGTTACCTTTTTAATGTACTGTTCCATTATTTACTAGTTGGAGACTGGGGTCAAGTAGAACAGTTCACAGAAAGCATTTATATACTTAAAATTTTCAATTCTTTCTGTCCAGCAACGTTGTCTATCTGTTTAGATTTATTTTGTATTATATATTAGTGAAATATTTGAAGAAGGAAAACATTATCACCTTAAACCAAATAATAATAAGAGTAGACCTTGCTTTTTCCATAGTCAAAAGTAATATAAAAGTAATGTACTGATATCAGCAAAGGTCTTGAGTGGGGATGTAGGAACTGCATGAAGTGAACAACTGATTAAAGTCCAACATGTAATTACTCCTGTAAATGCAAAGTTGCTTATCTCTAACTCAGTAGGCACTGAAAATTTATGATAACATGTTTGTAAGGGTTATGAAACAAAGGAGAAATTGTACTAATTTTTTGTTTTATGTTTTCTGCAGGCTCTTGATTTTTTGTTAAGCACATGTAAAGTACTAGTTATTGGAGCAGGAGGATTAGGATGTGAACTCTTGAAAAACCTGGTAATTACTGTGTTTTAACCCTTTTCTTCTTAGAACCTTTGTTTCTTTTTCTTTTTTTCCTTGACAAAACTATCTTTTTTAATTGGCTAATTGTGCAATTTTGGTTGTATATAGCTACTAGAATTTTAAGTTCTAATCAACATATATAAAATACATGTTGATACAGACAATAAAGATGAAGAATGCGCTTGAAAGGTGACATTTCCCTCCGTTGCATGTTATTTATTCAGCTATCTCAAAGTTTGTCTTGAGGTACAATGGGCTCCTTTTATGAAGAGTAGTCAAAAGTTCATGTGCAGCCTTAGATTCAGTCTGATATTGGTAATTTTTTCTAATTACCAGATCTAGGGAAATGAAGTCAACTAAGGACCAGTCATGCTCGTAATGCTACAAGGAAGTGTTGTTTGGAATGCAAGAATTCAATGACCCTTTAATTGGAGTTTTTATTTTCACAAGCACTCATAGTTATGTCACTGTATCACTGTTATGATCCATTTGAGTTTGGTAGTTTGGACTATTACTCTACTTCCCCAGGTTTCTATTTAAGGACAAGGATTTCTGCACATCCCTTATTATGCATGAGATAGCTCTGTTTGTTCAGAAAATGTAACAGGAAAAATTTCAAAGTCTTTTTATGTAAAAATATGGAGTCTTAAAGGAAAAAACATATTTTGTATATGACTCTAACTTTTTAGTCACTTCAGACCATCACAACTCATTTCTTTTCTCTAAACCCTGTGTTTTACAGCATTTATTTCCCTTTAACTGCACTTCACATTGTGTCTTTGTGTGTGGCTGATGTTACTACTTTATCAGATCAGACCCACAATACAGTTTTAAGGCAATTTTACTGTAAAGTTGTTTGCCACATGTAGTGATGGCCTGCATGCAAATGGAGATGAGGCAGAGCTTCTGTCAAGGCTCAGTGTGTTCGTAGATAGGGAGGTGATTTTTGTGTTTGCCTTGTGCTTCAGCCTTGAATGCCATGAGGAATGCTGCCTTGTTTTGAACTGTGGTATCTGGGTCAATATACCAGACTCCTTTATGCCAACTGTGAAAATGGTCAATGTCCCAAACCTTTACAGAAATTCAAAAAAAGCTTTTTAAAGGAATTAAACTTTGGTTTTCCTATTCCTGCCAAGCATAGAAGTGCATATAGTATTTGTTTAAATTCTGTGCTTTTTCCCCCCAATGGACCCTTTTGATTTACTCCAGGCATGAAGGAATACTGCAGTTTCCCCTTATAGATCAGCGTGCTGTTGGCTTCCCTGTGTTAGCATTAGGTAGGCCAGAGCCATATTGCCTTCAGGAGAGCATTGTCTTTGACTGTTGGAATGTTATTAATTCCATCTGTCTGAATACCAGCATTAGCAGCCCAAAAAAACCCCTTTGAACAAAGAATGACCCTGTACCTGCCTGCACGGGCAATGAGGAGCAAATACATTTGTTCCTCCAAAGGTTGCTGTTTTGGCATATGGAGTGAATTCTGGAGCTTTGTGAGCATTTAATTTCCTGTTAAATGAAGCTGACCTTCTCTTTTCCCAGGCACTGTCTGGCTTCAGACAGATCCATGTTATTGACATGGATACTATAGATGTTTCTAATCTTAATCGACAGTTTTTGTTTCGGTGAGTGATATTTTATATTTTCACAGTTTAACTTCTGGGTTTTTTTAAATGTACCTAAATAAAACGTGTTAATGTATTCATTATTTTGGTTGGACAAAAGGTCATTAGAGATTACTGGACCTTCATGTCACAATAGTACTCAGAATTAACTAAATGTTGTAAGTGATTCCTTCTTATTTTGGGATCTGTGGCATGAAGAAAATCAACCTATGTTCCTTGCCATTCCAGTACAGCTAATGACTAATAGAAAAGGTGACACCAAGGAATATATGCACACAGACTGAGATCTCAGGTTTTCTGGTACTTTTTTCATCCAAGTACAGTGAAAAATCATTGGATTTTTTGGTGCTGATAACCATGGTTAATTCTGAGGCTCTCACATCTGGTGCTTTACAGGGGTCATGGAATGGTTTGGGTTGGATGCCTTAATATTATCCAATTAAATAAATTGTCCTAAAGTAACAATTAGCCACTTAATTCAGTATTGCAGTGCGTAGAGGTTGGAAAGACAAAATCTGCTAACATAAAACATTTGGAATTGCTTGGGTTTTTCCCAGACCAAAGGATGTGGGGCGACCAAAAGCAGAAGTCGCAGCAGAATTCCTGAACAGTCGCGTTCCCAACTGTGCTGTTGTACCGTATCCTTTCACAAAGAAGCCCTGAAGGCTTCAATATCCTAGAAAACTCTGTAGGTGGTAAGAGTATCTAAAGTATTTTGCTGCCATCCTGTTTCTCATATAAGAAAGACCACATTCATTCAGCTGGTGAGTTGAGAATTCTTTCTCCATGCCATTAGCATACAGGGAATCTGCATGGGAAAGGCTCAGAAATTATTTTGTATTTTTCCACTGAGTCTTTTTATTCAGGTGCAATATTGTAGTTTTCACTGAGATATTGCTGAAATTTTTACTCAGAGAGTTTTGAGTAAGCACTGGTAGGAGGCATTAGTTTATAAACATAGAGCAGACTATTCCATTGTGCCCTTTACTAGATTTGTGAGATGTTACAGCTTCAGCTGTGGGAATTTCAATCTCAGATCACATCGTTTTTTAGAAGGTGTTGTGTAGGATTACAGTTATAAGTTAGATAATATTTTGGCTTTAGGTTAGCAAATTGAAAACAGTAAACTTAAATATAAATATATTCCTTTACTGGGTTTGCATTCAGATATTTTAAAAAGATTCAAGACATGGATGAAAGCTTCTATCGACGTAAGTGGAATTTGTTTGCCTGACAAACACTCATTGGTGCTTTAGGGGAACCTTGTAGATGTTGCTGCTCACTGCTTTTCCTGGTAGTTTGCTTGCTAATTATTTTAGTCTTCCCCAGCATACTGGAAGTAGAAGTAACATATAGACAAAATTTAAATACATCTGTGATACAGGTGATCTAGGGGAGATAGCTAAGCTACAGTCACTGTCCCTGTTGTGGACAGAATTCTTTGCTTGTCTTAGGAAGTCTGCATTAGTATAGATTTTGAATAATGTTTTTTTCTCCCTAGAGTTTCATATTATTGTTTGTGGGCTGGACTCTATAATTGCAAGAAGATGGATAAATGGCATGCTGGTAAAGTTGTCAATCTTCTTAATGTCTGATTATTGCTTGAGTTTAAATGACTAAAATTAAACATACTTGTGTAGAGTGTGTCATGGAAATGAATAAGGGTTGTGGAAACTCACAGCTTTCTGTACCTATTTCTGTTTTCTTTCTGTGAGCAGGATGAAATACAGGCTTTCTTACCTGCCCTTTTCTTGGGAAGTGTTAGGCAACATTTGTGCAGTGCCCTGCAGGGATAATTTCAAAGTTAGGTTACATTGCTTGTGGCCTTGTGCAGTCAACCTTTGAAAATCAAGAAAGAAAGCTCCAGAGCTGCTCGGGGTGCTCTCGTTGTACATTTTTTCTTCATTACTCAAACAGTATTTATTGTGCTGCAACTTGTAAATGCCATTATTTGGAGCTGCACTTTTAACAGAATTCAGTGACCAGAAAGCTGGTGGTTTTATCATTGTGAATTTGTTTCTAAAACAATGATCTGGAGTATCTACCCGTCTCAAAAAAAAAAAACAAAACCAAAAACAAAAGCAAAACAACAAATCCAGGATCAAACCTTCAACGAACAATTTGTTTTGATGAACTATGAGAACATATATAGCAAATAATAGTATTTATCAGGGGAGTAAGTAGAGGGTGAAGGTGGTCGATAAAGTCCTGTGCACTGACAAATAAGTAGTATTTTATATACCCTTAAAATAAACTGTGTGTTAAGCCCTCAATAGTTGTTTGTGCCTTTAAGAATAAAATTTTAGGATTTTTTTTTCTTCCTGCAAGGTGTTTAAAACCCCAAACCAAACAAAACCCAACATCCCCACCCCCCTTTATTTGTTAGATGTCATTTTTGCATTATGAAGATGGTGTCCTGGATCCAAGTTCCATCATACCTCTGATAGATGGAGGGACAGAAGGTTTCAAAGGAAATGTTCGTGTGATTATTCCTGGTATGACAGCATGTGTTGAATGCACACTTGCGCTTTACCCACCACAGGTAATTCAGCCAGTGACATTGCCATTTTTTCATATTCCTCTGCTTTGCTGGTTTCTTTTCTTGGTACTACACTCAGTGTATCATGGTTTCTTCTGGTTTTCCTCCCCTGCCCAACCAGGTCAATTTTCCCATGTGCACCATTGCATCCATGCCCAGACTGCCAGAGCATTGCATTGAGTATGTCAGGATATTGCAGTGGCCAAAGGAACAGCCTTTTGGAGGTAATTAATGTATTGTACTGGTGCTAAAGCAACATTTCTCCTTTTAATTAACTTGAGTTGGGTGTATACTTTAAATAAAACAATACTGCCTCTTAACCTTGTGTGGTTCATTGTTGTATTGAATCTAAGCCTCCTCTGAGCTCTAGATGGATTTTCTCTTCTTGAACTCACTCTCCAGTTCCATATTTTTTCATGTTTCTCACACTGCACAGTGTGTTTCCTGAATTAAAATGTAATCTGTAATAGCTCTATAAATTGTGCAGTGATGACAGTTTGTGTATAGGATGTGTTAAAACTAAAGATGTTCATAAAAGTAATACTTTGGTGATTTAAAATGTCAAGTTTCAATAGCTTCATGGGGTATTTATTTTAAATTAAAACAGGGATTTTTTTTAGACAAAAAGAATGCTGTGTTTCTGAAGAACTGTTATAATTGCAATTTATCTGTAAATTCTTTACTGTAGAAGGTATTGCATTGGATGGAGATGACCCTGAACATATACAGTGGATTTACCAGAAGTCTTTAGAAAGAGCATCACAATTTAATATTAAAGGTGTTACCTACAGACTCACCCAAGGTAAGGGGATGGCATTTCACCAAGTTGTGGCATTTGCAGCTAGGCTGGATTGGCATTCTTTGTATTTGTTATGACTAAGCTGGCAGCTGTGCTGAGATAGTTCTCCTCACCCTTAGAACAGAAACAAGCAGCTTGTTTCCTGTGCCAGCACAAATATTTTTATGACTGACCTGATGTTTGGGCATTCATGATGAATCAGAAGAACTTATCTGGGATAAAAATGAACATTCTTTTTGCCATTTTGTTTTTAACTTGGAGCAGCTCCACAGTTTACATTATATGGTGACCACTCTTGCTGGGTCGAAGAGTAGAAACAAAAGGACTTGATTGCTTTTTTTAGCAATAGCAACATTTTGTGCCGGTTCAGGCTGGATAAATCTATAGCATCTGTTCCTCTGTGCTGTCCCTGCCTCTGTTGACATGCAAGTGCAGTATGCTGATGACACTCATTTAATCAGCATTTTAAAAACTAGTCAAATACAAAACTCAACTATCTTTCCTTTGTGCATTTCTCCAGTTAAACAGGAATAGGACAGAGTTAATTTCCAGTGCTAAATACAAAATACTTGCTGTCAGAATTTGTTCAGTGGTTCTCTTTGTTTGATACCTTTTTTTTTTCAATGTGCTTGATCCATTCCTAAAACAAAAAAGTGCCCAAGTAATGCAGCATCATGCCGTTATACCTGTTTGTTACAGAAATTCCTGGACACTTGAAAGTACCTTTGAACCCACCCTTTGAAATTATTCTGTCTAAAAGTAATCCCTCAATAGAATTTCCTGGAAGAACCAATGAAAAAACATTTCTTTTGTGTTTTACAGGGGTGGTTAAACGAATTATTCCAGCAGTAGCTTCTACAAATGCAGTAATTGCAGGTATGCTGAAAGAACTCATTTCACTTCTGCTTTACTGACTTGAGAGTTTTGTGGGACAACAATTTGGAATTGAGAATTTGGAGAGGATAATAGTAATTTTTCAATGTGTCTGATTTATCCTTACAGTCTCATTTCTGTTTTCCATAGAGTAACTGTATGTGACTGAATAAATGTTACAACTCTGGGAGAGAACAAAAGCATTTAAGACTGGGGAGAAAAATTGAAAAACACAGTACATAGGCTTGACGTAGTGTCAGATTAGTGCCAAATCTATGGTGTTAATGCACAGAACTATCAGCTGCCTTCAGATGTTTATTTTTCTCTTTATAGGTTGTTATACTTGATTGTTTTTTGTCACTTTTGGTACAACTGTGTGATGTCTGCCTGTCTGGTAGAGCTATGTGAAGAATTTTTTTTTTTCTCATTCCAGCTGTTTGCGCCACGGAAGTTTTTAAAATAGCCACAAGGTATTTAATTTCTTATTAATAACAGACATGATTGCCAGCAGAATGTCATGTATCAACACTGACATTTGTCATTACAGTGCATATGTTCCTCTTAACAACTACTTGGTGTTCAATGATGTGGATGGATTATATACATACAGCTTTGAAGCTGAAAGAAAGGTTAGTGCCATTAAGGGTATTGAAGGGTTGTTTCCTTGATTTGTATTCATGCACTTTGTGTCTATTTCCGAAGCTCAGTATTGAATCAGTTGGCCCCTAGCACTGAATAATAATATTTCTGAAGTTTTAGAAGTGGAAACTACAGCGTTACTGGTCTGCTACTTGTGCAGAGTAGAACTACAAAATAAGATCCTCAAACCTAAGATGACTCATTGGCAGATCTTCTCTGAAAGTTTGTAGTATTGGATTTTGTCCAATGAAATTTGTCATTCATAAATACTTAAGTGCTGTTGGGAGTCAGTCAGTGACAGACTTCAGAAGGAAGTGGATTTTGTCATTCATATTTGCAACTATTAATATTTCTAGAGCTAAAACTTTAAAAAAAACAACACAAACACTTTTGAGAACTTACTAGCAGCATTTCTAAAATTCACATAATGTGTATTCTTGTGGTGTTTTATGATAGGAGAACTGTCCAGCCTGCAGCCAGCTTCCCCAAAACATAGAGATTTCCCCATCAGCTAAATTGCAGGAGATCCTGGATTACTTGACAAATAATGCTTCTTTGTAAGTTGAAACCATTCTGACTAATTTGATAATTCGTTAGTTTAGTGCTTAAAAAAGGTAATTTCTAAATGTATTTTTAACCTGATGGCTTGGTTTGTGTTTTGTTTGTTTTAAATGTTTTATATATAGGCAGATGAAATCTCCTGCAATCACAGCAACTATGTATGGGGGAAATAAAACACTTTATTTACAGGTAATCTGAACATACGTAATTATCTTTAATGTTCTGAATTCACTTAAATTTACTGAATCTGAGGAAAAAAATCGACTTTTTTTTTTTTTTTTTTTAATTTGCAGACAGTAGCTTCAATTGAAGAACGAACAAGGCCAAATCTTTCCAAGACACTAAAAGGTATCATGGAGCTGTCAGGTGTAGATTTTCAAGTTAGAGAAAGTCAGTTTCACCCCTCTGTGTGGGTATTTAGCTTTATCTTGCATTATGCAGTAGAATGTGCTTCATTGTCCTTTTACATTCAATACACATTCAATATTAATTTCACATTTCTCAGGTATATCAATTGTTTAAAGGGGAAGTGCAGGCAGATGCACAGAACATGCTGTAAATTAAACACACTTCAGTAGAGCTTTATATATATTTCTCAACAAGGTCTGTTTCCTGGTTAAATTAGATTAATATTAATTTAGCCAGTGAGCTGTTTGCAGCTTTATTTCATCATATTTACAGTTCGTGGGAATAGCATTTCTAATTTTTTGGGGCTTCTTGAAAAGGCAGAGCACATGGGTTTAATTAAATTAATTAAGCTTTTCTTTCTGTTTCAGAACTGGGGCTTGTGGATGGCCAGGAACTTGCAGTTGCTGATGTTACTACACCACAGACTATGTTGTTCAAGCTTCACTTTACCACTTAATTTATTCATAAGTAAAGTGCAAATACAGCAAGAGAAATCTGTGCCCACCTTATAAAACAAACATACTCTGTGGGTGTTAAAGCAGCCTGAAATGTTCCTGTTAGTGCCAGCATGGTTGAAGGTTAGGAAATCTAAATGAATCACCATATTTCAGAATTGTACGTAGAAGCCAATATTTGGTGGATTATATTTGTATAAATGCTTATCCATGTACAGATCTTTGATGTATAGAAATACACTTTTCCCTGGTTTTGTTGTCAAAATGTTCATGCTAATGTACTTTCAAACACATGGAACTTCAAGGTGGCCAAAAGTCTTGTTTTCAACATGTGTGCACACATACATGCAAAGAAAAGATGTTTCTAAAAGGAATCAACAATCTGGTTTTAAGTTGTAGCACTCCTGAGACTTACTGGGTCACCTTAAACCAAAGGAGGCAGTAGATTAAAATGAGCATTTCCCTCTTATTTACTATTGATTTGATCAATTTTATGGAAGGCGTTAAATATGGAAGAGATGGCTTTGTTTACAAAAAACACAAAAGGAGAAAATGATCAACTGTACATGAAAATACAGATGTGTCTCCTCACTGTCCCCAAGCAGCCGCCATGCACAGCATTGCAAGATTATGTTCAAATATCATTGGTGCTGTTGAGGTATTTATTAATAAAAAAAATCAGAAAGACACCTGAGTTTGTGCCTTTTCTGTGGACACTCAAGAGCATTTATAACCTCCGTTAAAAAATCTAGGGCATCATTTGGCTGCTTTTGTCAGAGACTTAAGCACTGCCGGGTGCCTGAATTCTGATCTGATGTGTTAGCTGTGTTTGAAGTTTACAATTTTTTAACTATGAACTGCATAGTTTGAAAGGATGAGGATTAATGGGTACAAACTGAATGAGGGGAAATTGGGGGATAGGACAAGGAGTAATGGGTACAAATTGAACGAGGGGAAATTGGGGGATAGGACAAAGAGTAATGGATACAAGTTGAACGAGGGGAAATAAGGGGATACGACAAGGACTGATGGGTACCAACTGGAAAAGGGGAAATTTAGGCTAAATACTTGGAAGAAATTCTTTCCTGTGAGGGTGGTGGGGGCTGGCACAGGTTGCCCAGAGAAGCTGTGGCTGCCCCACCCCTGGAAGTGTTCCGGGCCAGGTCAGACGGGGCTTGGGGTGGAAGGTGTCTGTGCCCATGGCAGGGACTGGAACCGCGTGGTCTTTAAAGCCCCTTCCAGCGCTGGAGCTGAAGCGTTCAGCCGCCCCGGCGGCGCTGTGAGGGCAGGCGCGGAGCCCCGGCCCCGCCTCCCGGACGTGGCGGGCCGGACGCGGCTGCGCCGGGCCCGGGTGCGACGTGGATCCGGCGGCGCCTGCGCGGGGCCCGCTCGCTCCGCTCTGCTCCCTCAGCGCCGCGCCCGGCCCAGCCCGCCGGGCCCGCCGGCAGCCGGGGCAGCTGCGGGGAACGGGCGCTGCGGAGCCGCCGAGGATGAGCTGGTTCAACGCCTCGCAGCTGTCCAGCTTCGCCAAGCAGGCGCTGTCGCAGGCCCAGAAGTCCATCGACCGAGTGCTGGACATCCAGGCCGAGGAGAGCCCCTGGCCCGACGCCGTCATCCCCGACTACGGTGACGGTAAGGGCGAGCGGCCGTGGGGGCCGTGCCGAGCCTCGCGGCCCTTCGCCTCGCCCTCTTCATCCTCCCCTTGCCTTGGGGAGGTTTAACCGGCCCCCCCGCCCAAAGCCCCCCTGGTTTATTTAATTCAGAGCCCCCACATTTTGTATAATTCAGAGACCCCCGGTTTATATAATCCACGTTCTGCGCCCTCCCGCGCCCCCCGTGCTGGGCGACACCGGCGCGAAGCCGGGGCAGGCTCACCTCAGAGCCTGGCTGGTGTCACCGGTGTCCTGCTTTTATCGCACGGGTAGCACTGAGCTTCATATCCCTGCTTCTAGAGGCGTTATTTATTTATTTTCTTTTTTTGCTGAGGGGCTAATAATTGATAAAAACTGCTCAGTAACATAAAAGGGGAAAGAAATCATGCTCTTTTCAGAGGCTTGCATGGATTCGCTCTTTGCAATAGAAAGGGCATAGTAGAAGCTGAAAGTCTGGTTCATGTAGACCAAATGAAGTTTACACTTTTCATGGATTCCAGTTCATAATCCTCCAACATCAGCTGAAAGGAATGTGCTCATGGAAAAGTTCTCGTGGCTATGAGGAAGTGTCTCCCCTGTATGTGTGCTAATGGAGAACCTGAAGGAATGGTCAGCCTCAAGCTGCTGTTTGGAAGGGAAAGAGCAAAAAGGATCCCTCTTATTAAACTCCCCCCAAAATAATATCTTAAAGATAAGAATAATAAAAAAAATAGGATGGGAAACTAAGTGATCTGGAATCCGTGTCATTGTTACAACTATACCTAGAAGAACTATGTGTATTTTATGGAGGAGGTTATTTCCAGGTTGTTTGCTTAGCAAAGGTCAGTTTGGGATGTCTTTGTCCCTTTGAGGGCTTGGCAGTCATGTAAGTAGTCTGGTGTCATCTTGAAATGCAGAAATTGCTTATAGAAAACTCTGTCATGCTTAATTTCTCAAAGCTTTAGACTTGCCCAGTAGTTTTTAAAATTTGATTTATATCTTAGTATTTATGGTAGTTCTGTAATTTAAAGAAGAGCAGCAAACAACAGCCTGCATCTGGTTTTCAGGGAAAACATACTTGTTTTTAAGAGATGTCCAAATATGTTCTGAATGTCACAGTTAGCTCAGAGTTTTTTCTGAAGCTGTTGAATCATGGACAAGGTAGCAATAAGTCAGATGTTTGTAGTAATAAATCACATGTTTGTAGTATTTTGGGCAATGAAAACAGTAATTATCTAAATTTGAGATTTGAGGCCAACAGCTATCAACTGTTCTGAAAGTGGAAGCCAGCTTTAAATATTATAACTCAGTATTTTAATAGATGCTGCTGTTTTTAAGTAGCCTGAAATAGTTATGTTACCCAGATTATGTTTGTAGGTACAAAATTGGATATTGTTTTTTGATCTCCCTTTCTTACTTCAGATGCTACTGAAATTTGATGTTGAAATTCTTGTTTGTGCTGTTGACAAGTCCTGGAAAACCTGCAAGAAATACAATAATTGGCATTGTTGATGTTGTTTTAGGGCAGCTTCAGAACTGAACAATTCAATATTTCTCCACAGAATAAGAAAATTCTCAGCTGAGCTGCTGCTGATTTGAATTGTCAGCTCCATGCTGATGCTTGGTGTATGAGGAAAAATGAAGTCTGTCAGAAACTGAAGGGCAAGAACCTTTCTTACACTGTAAATTCTGCAAATGCTTAAAGCTTTTCCCCCCTGTTTTCTGTAATGGTGTATGAAGTGTTTATGTGTTACTTGCAGATAACCTTTAAGACGTTGTATTTTTTTTCCTCTTTTTTAAATCAGTATAATTCTTTTAACTACTGCTTTTCAGGTGGTTTTGCCTGGGCTCCTTTCACTGTAGGGAAGCAGGAGGCCACATTTGCTTTTTTTTGAAGCCTTCAAAGTGGGGTTTTTTGCCTATCTCCCTTTTTTCCTTGTTTTTTAGGAACAAATTCTCTCCTAAGTGGAGGATGGGACACATCTTCCTGGGGCTTGAGCTCAAATACAGAACCCCAGAATCAGCCAGTATCGCCCACAGCCATCACAAAGCCAGTGAGGAGGACGGTAGTGGATGAATCTGAAAACTTCTTCAGTGCCTTTCTCTCCCCAACAGATGTTCAGAGTATACAGAAAAACCCAGTGGTGTCCAAACCTCCAGCCAAATCACAGCGACCCAAAGAGGAGGTAAAAAGCACTTTAAAGGAGTCTCAACACTCCAATCAGCTGGAAGGGGCAGTGACAACAGAGGCAGAAGTGAAGGATTCCTCTGTAGCTGTCCTGGACTTGAAAAACCTTGATATTCCCAAAGAGAAATTGGAAGAGAAAGTTGTGCTTAAATCTGATGACCAGCATGAAGCAAGCACAAATGAAGGTACTGACAAAAAGGTATCTGCTTTAAATTTTGAAGAACCTGAAGAGTGTCCTACTGAAAAATCCAGTGTGGGAGGAGATGGAGCAGCAGGTGCACCCGAGGGCACTTCTCAGCCCCTTGCAGCAGGCACAAAGGACCTGGGTTTAGAAGGAAAGGAGCGAAAGACTGAGGACAGACAAAGCAATACCCCATCACCCCCCATCAGCACCTTCTCCTCGGGCACTTCCACAACGAGTGATATTGAAGTTCTGGACCACGAAAGTGTGATAAGTGAGAGCTCAGTAAGTTCCAGACAAGAAGCTGCAGATTCAAAATCCAGCCTTCACCTCATGCAGACGTCGTTCCAGCTCTTATCCACGTCTGCCTGTGCGGATTACAATCGCTTAGATGACTTCCAGAAAATGACCGAGAGCTGTGGCTCCTCGGACGCTTTTGAAAGAATTGATTCATTCAGCGTGCAGTCCTTGGATAGCAGGAGTGTCAGTGAAATAAATTCAGATGATGAGTTGTCAGGCAGGGCTTCTGCTTCAGCGTCTGTCGCTGTCAGTCCTTCCGTGCCAAAGACAGAAACGGTTGATGCCCTGAAAAATAAATCTGAAAACTTGAATGATGCTCCTGTGTTACATGCTGAGGAAGCTGAGATGGAAGAGAGTGGGAGAAGTGCAACCCCTGTTAATTCTGAGCAGCCAGATGTTGTTTTGGTTGCTGCTGTGCAATCTGTTGAAGAACAGGTTGTGAAGGAGGAGGCTGAGCCCCAGCAGGATGCTGGGGAACAGTTG
The DNA here is from genome assembly GCA_013400495.1 of Nicator chloris. NCBI lineage: Eukaryota > Metazoa > Chordata > Aves > Passeriformes > Pycnonotidae > Nicator > Nicator chloris. The sequence goes on from WAAE01025737.1 coordinate 839,421, forward strand.
GTAGAAGAGGACACTGAAAAGCAAGAGCTTAAAAAGGTAACTAAAACATGTACTGCAAACACACTTTTTAATTACAAATGAAACTCCTGACATTTTCTTACATTGTCCTTTATCGCTTATATCAGCTTATTTGAATGAATTAATTGAGGCTGAACTATCTGACCCTGTAGAAAACTGTCCTTGATATCCTGCAGTGGAACAGTACTGGTGAAATTTCTGATCAGATAGTTGTGGGTTTCACCTGATCCACCTGCTTGTCATTGTTGTGAATTGTGAGTAGGGGTGGCAAACAGGAAGCCTAATAGGTCAAATGTGTTACTTTAATTCTTTGGTGTTTATATTTGTATATTTTCTTGTATGGTTGTTATTTATCTGTATTCAGCTTCCCAAAACCTGGTATTAAGAAATTATTTTGAGGTTGCAAGCTAGGAGCTTTTGACCCTGAGTGAAAGTTTTCTTCCCTCATCTGAGGCTATTCTGCTGCTTTGTGCTGATGTTTCACAGAAGAGACCTGCCTATAGAAATTATTCTGTAAAGGACATTGGAAGTCTTAATGCTTAATGTAAGCCACAGTTTTATAGACTTTCAGCTCTAGTTAAAAACTTCTTGGATAATTAATTATCACTGTTGATGATTTTGTTGAGGAACTTACTTGAGCCACATGAGCTAAGTTAGTAGGATTTCTACACCTGTAGAAAACAGTGTCTTTATGTTCAGGTGTGTGGCAGGCTGGTAATCCTCACTGATGTTGCCTCAGATTCCTGGAAACATTGACAAGTTCAATTTTAAATAATCTTGTGAGGGAATGGGGTGGGGGAAAGGGAAAGCCTGCCCCTCTTGTGCTTTAATTGTCCCATCCATCTGATCTTTGTCTATAAAACCTTGTCCAGATGATTGATTCATTAACTGAGAAGCTGGAGAAGAGGGAAATACAGTTATTAAGTACTAGTAAAGAAAGGGCTCGCTTGGAGGAAGCTTATGATAACCTCAAAGAGTAAGTATGAAAACATACTCAGTGCTGTAACTGTGACTTTGCTGTAATAAAATCTTAGACAATAGATAAAACAAGGAGCTTTATGACTGCAATAAAGGTTACAGGGGGTGTGCACTGTTTGGGAAAGGTAGAAATAATGATTGCATGTACTGTGGTGGGATTTTTTTAAAGACATGCTATTTATTAGAGCCCAGATCTCTTTTGGGAGGGGACTGGGGAAAGATTTTTCAGCAAGCAGTAGGAATGCCAAATGTGGAGAATCAGTTTTCGTTACTAATAAATATCTTTATTGTAAGACAGAATTCAACTATTCAGAGGGACTGACTTTCCTGATACAGAGGGATGAAACTGATTTACTAAGTAATTTGTTGATTAAAATGTAGGCAGTGAAAGTATGGAAGAAGGGCTGTCTGCAGGGAAAAACTTGAAATTATTATTTAATTCGGTTAAAGTTAAAAGGAAAAAGTGGAAAGCTGTATTTACAACCTCATTGATAAAATATTGAGTTATGAAATTTACAGATATATGATGCTGTTGTTTGATGACTAAATTGATCCTAACTTAAAAGATAAATAATTTACCCTTTATATGCTACAGATTATGGTTAATTAAAAAGGACTTTATCAAAGGGCAAAACAGTTAAGATAAATCAATCACTTAGTTTTCATGGGTAAACTACTGAATTAATAAAGATCTTTGATTAGGATTTCTAATACAGGTATGAGGTTTTTTGACTTTTGCTTATTGTGTGTAATACAACTAAAATACTTTTTAAAAGCATTTAAGACAACCTGTTGCAAACTGTTTGGAGTGTCACATAACCATGGAACTGTTCTGAAATGTTCATTTTAAATGCAGTGAAATGTTTAGAATGAAAGAAGAGAGCAGCAGCCTTTCATCTCTTAAAGAGGAGTTTGCTCAGCGAATTGCAGATGCTGAGAAGAAGCTCCAACTAGCCTGCAAAGAGAGAGATGCAGCTAAAAAGGTAATTTGGCTTTTTTGTGAAATTAATATTTATCGGTTTATGACACAATTGAATTTCTTGAGAAAAACAATAAAAATTAACCCAGGGAAAAGCATGAGGCTGTTAATAACCAGCATGAGCTGTTTCCAGCCATCCAGGCTGCTTGGTGTTCACATCTGTGTTCTTGCATCCATGCTGTGAACCAGCTTGGGGAACTCATTTAAGTTGGTCTGGCTTGGGAAAAAAGGAGATTTAATGTGTGCTCTCATTGACCTTGTACCAAATCTGTATTTGCATTGGTGAGGGAGAATGGCCTGGGGATGGGAGGAAGGGGTGAAAAATGGGAATGGCTTCTTTAGAGGATTAACTGGTAGGAAAATTAAGGGCTGATGCCAGATTGATTTGGAACGAGCAAAGACATCTACAGCAATGAAGTTTATGGGGTTTAAATGTTCTTGACCTGGTGTCACAGCATTTCATTTCTCTAGCTTAATGTAAAAAGGAAACTCAAATCTAACTGGAAAACAAATATTTTGCAGCGTTTGTCACTGTGTTGACACAGCAACTTAACTAGAAAAATTATTCAGTATCTACGTGTGAATAGGACAGGTTGGTTTTTCTCTATTGCAAAAGTTTCAAGAAAATTAAATGGATGAGGAAGTTGGAGCAAATTGTACAGAGGATTTACAGGGTCTCAATCCTTGGAGGTTTTTAAAACTTGATGCAATAAGGCTCTGAGCAATCTGTTTTGATCAAATAATCTCCAGAGTTCCCTTCCAACCTAAATTGTTTTCCAAGCAAAGCCTTTTGAGAGGAAGGGCAGAAGAAAAAGGTAATCAGTGTAACTCGCTCTGTGTTTTTCTCTGCATATATTTTAATAAACAGTCCTAAGCATTTTATTCAATTATTCAGGAAGTAAAGACTATTAAAGAGGAATTGGCTACTAGACTTAATACCAATGAAACTGCTGAATTATTGAAGGAAAAAGAAGAGCAAATCAAAGGATTAATGGAAGAAGGTGAGAATTAACTTTTTTTTTTGTAGTAAAAATGTATAAAATAGTTTGAAATGTACTGGCCTTGCGTACAAGCCTTCTTTGTGTGGGGAAACAGTGCTAAATTTGAAGTATATTGGATGTTTCTGAACGTTTGAAACATTTAGTGAGTAGCAAAGAGCAACAGGAGGGGTCAGGCAGGTACAGCTGATTGGAGCGGTGCTTCCTGCAAGATACATTAAAAGGTGCTGAGAAGTAAAACCAGGGTGTGCAGAACAACATTCCGTGTTCCATTCAGAAGAAATCTAATGAGGGCATTGTTCATGGCATTTCTACAGTGCCTCCTTTAATACTATTTAATTTTGGAAGTAAAATACAGATACTAAAGGAGAAGGTAATTTTATTTTTCTTTCTAACGTGATGAGCTCACTTGCTTTGTTTTCAAGCCTTTACATCCTGTCCTGTCTTACTGTAGCTCACTGTAGCAAGGATTTATCAGGATAAGATAGATTTAAACTTAAGAACTTGCATGAAAATATGTAAGAATAAGTATTTCCCTATTTACTGCAGTATCATTTTCATAGGACTAAAGAGCAAGGCTGATGTGAATAAAGAGAATCCATAGAACATCACCAATATGTACTAGCTTCATGTTCAATTTCTTCACAGGAGAAAAGCTTTCCAAACAGCAGCTGCACAATTCCAACATTATTAAGAAATTAAGAGCCAAAGAGAAAGAGAGAGAAAATATTAACACAAAACAGAACAAAAAGATTAAGGAATTGGAAGAGGAGTTGCAGCATTTAAAACAGGTGAGATTTTTTTTTTAAAGCTTTTTATATTAGCTGCAAAGTTGCCTTTTGGGAGGGCTCTTGATAAACTGACATTTTTTTTATTTTCTGGAGACTTCTCTATGTCATAGAATCCCAGAATGGTTTGGGTTGGAAGGGACTTTAAAGCTCATCCAGTTCCCCCCCATCCATGGGCAGGGCCACCTCCCACTATCCCAGGTTGCTCCAAGCCCTGTCCAACCTGGCCTTAGACACTTCCAGGGAACCAGGGGCAGCCACAGCTTCTCTGGGCACCCTGTGCCAGGACCTCACCATTTCACATTGTTGGAGCTCTGAGATGTGATTTATGTGTGTATTCCTTGTAAAACTGCAGTGGAATCTTCTCAGCTGCTTGTTTGCACTTGCACTGCTGTTACCATGTGAGCTGGAAAACCTGTACCATGAAAATTTGGGCAGTTGGTGATTGAGTCAAGACCTTACAAATTTCAGACCCAGCATGTGGAGTTGTCTGAAACTGTGGTGAAGAGCAGCTCCCTCCTCTGGGGAAGGCAGGGAAGCAAAACCTTTCTCTTTTTGCCACGTGTTAGATGGGTTTAGTAACTTTATCCCAAATTAGCTGCCACTGTTGCCAGCCCCACGTCCTGGGCTTTGTTTCATGTTTCTTGTTTGCACTGACAGGTGCTTGATGGCAAGGAAGACCTTGAGAAGCAGCATCGAGACAGCATTAAACAGCTGAACAGTGTTGTGGAGAGACAAGAAAAGGACCTTGCTAAACTTCAGGCAGAAGTGGAGGAGCTTGAAGAAAGGAACAGGAGTGTGCAGGCAGCACTTGACAGTGCATACAAGTAAGCAAAGCAATCACACCTTCAGATTGTGGCTCTTCCTTGTGCAGTGCTTGTGAAATATTTAAATGTAACAAAGTTATTTGCCACGTTGCTGTTGGCATTTAAATATACTGGGGTTTATTTATGTGTTTGTTTGGTTTTTTTCTCCCCAGGGAACTTGCAGATCTTCATAAAGCTAATGCTACAAAGGACAGTGAGGCTCAGGAAGCAGCCCTAAGTCGGGAAATGAAGGCAAAGGAGGAGCTTGGGTTAGCACTGGAAAAGGCCCAGGAGGAGGCTCGGCAGCAACAGGAAGCTTTGGCAATTCAGGTGGGTCTGAAATGCAGTCAGTAAACTCTAATTCTTTACACACTTTAACAAGTGACTGTACTGAGGTGCTGTGTACACCTGACATAATGAACTGGGTGGAACTTGTTTTTGTGTACTGAGCAAATACCCAGAGGATTTCTTCCCCATGGAACTTGTTCCTTATTACGGGGTGGTTGTGCTAATACTAATTTTATTTAAAAGTACTTATAATTTCACTTGTGTAAACGAAATTACTTTGATTGGCTTTGTGTTAAGTTTGTAGTACTCTTACCTCTTAGAATTTTTAGTGGTAAATAAATCAGTGTAACTATTTGTGCGTGGGCAAAAATGAAGCCTTTACTTGTAAACAAACATATCCTGTCTAACACTGAAAATGATGTGGGGCTGTGACAAGGAATAGGTGATGATACAACAACTTTTGGCAAGAGTTTAGTAACAACTTCTTGTTTATTTAGGTGGCAGACCTGAGGCTGGCACTGCAACGTGCAGAGCAGCAGGCAGCAAGAAAAGAAGATTATTTACGGCAGGAAATTGGTGAACTACAACAGGTACTGTAACAAACAGATAATGCCAACTTGCACCTGCAAGAGGACTTCTAAAACTAAAATGCTACCCAAAACTAAAATCTCAAATTGACATGAACAGCCTGAAAGAAAGGCTTTATTTTCCTGATTACTTGCAGTGGTTGTCCTTTACAGAGGAGCAATAGAAGTATTAATGGAGACATTTTTTTAAGTTGCATAGTGGGAAAATGTCATAATTTTTTATGATGCCTCTTAAATAGAATGCTTTCCTTTTTAAATATGAGACAAAATACAGACATTAATTTTGTGATAGTTGTCTAAAATTGCTGGCAAATACACTTTTGAATGACTCTTTATCTGCCTCTTTAGAATATTTTTATTGTTCCTAAGGGCCAGAATATAGATTGTTGCCAAAATATTTCAAATGATGTCCAGAGCTCTGGAATTTCTGGCCCCTTGCTCTATTACGTTTCTAAAAATGTTTCACTTCTCTCTTGGAATTTCACACTTTACTGTTTGAACCACATGAATGTTAGATTGTAAAGCAATAATTTTAGAATATAAAGCAGCTGCTATTTATTTAGATGAATTCTGTATGAATCTTTCAATCCATCATATGATTTAAATTGTATTTAATTTGTGATTTCAGAGACTCCAAGAAGCAGAGAGCAGAAACCAAGAACTGAGCCAAAGTGTTACCTCTGCTACACGGCCCCTTCTGCGGCAGATAGAGAACCTGCAGGCCACGCTGGGAGCACAGACCTCTGCATGGGAGAAACTGGAGAAGAACCTTTCTGACAGGCTGGGTAAGATGGTTTAGCTTTTACTGAACTGTGAGGCTCTGGGTGAAGATGTGAGATGCATGAAGGTAAATGGAAAGGGCTTAACACTTGCCCAAAGTGTAGATGGTGGATCAGGAGAGAGGAGCACCAAATGCTCTCCTGTAAGGAAATGGTGTGGGGGGTTATGCCAAGGTTCTTGGACAGGTAATCCGCTGGTTCTCTGTAAAACACACCTTAACCCCTCCACCTTACAGTCTTATGTTAAGGTGTACATGTCCTTAGAGCATCTAAGGGCATTGAGACACTGAAAGTATTCCAGTGTGGAGCCTGATGCTGAGATTCCAAATTGTAGTTTGGAATCACTTACCTTACTGCATGGGTGATGATATATATATTGTTTCATACAGTAGTAACCTATTGTTTTAAATGAAAAATACATTAAAAGCCCAAAGGTGGACCCAAAGAAATTATTTCCTTTCTGGAGGCAATCTGTAGTTGTATATTGTGTTCTGAAAGAGTTTGAAATATTTGCATTCTGCATTGCTTTGATCCTCTCTGTCTGTGTGTGAAAAATATTTAATTTCCTTTGCAAAAGAAAACAAGGTATGTTTTTAAAGAAAGATTAGTTGCATATAAAAAAAAATCTCAAATTCAATTTTGATGTATAAGTAAATGGCTCATATTCTAGATGTTTGATCAAAAAGGTTAAATTCCATGGTTTTTCTTACTATTAGGTGAGTCTCAAACTCTTCTAGCAGCAGCTGCTGAGAGAGAACGAGCTGCTACAGAGGAACTTCTTGCTAATAAAATTCAGATGGCTGCTTCTGAATCTCAAAATAGTCTTTTAAGGCAAGAAAATACCCGTCTTCAGGCTCAGCTAGAAGTGGAGAGAAACAAATTGAAGAAAATGGAAAATGAAAACAGCAGGTGAGTTAATTTTTGGTTAACGGTATTTCTTTATAATTGTAGTGAAATGCAGTGTTGATATGTCTGTGCAACATGTTGGCAGAATGTTACAAAAATGTTAAGGATACTTTGTTTTGTGCTAAAGATTGAAAGTGTTACATTCATAAGGTGCTAAAGATTGAAAGTGTTACATTCATAACGCCTTGCAGCTGCGCTTGTTTTAAAAGCATCTCAATCTCTGGAGAATAGAACTAAGAATACTTATTTAGTGACTTTACCTCTTTCCTTCCTCCATGTAGGTATGAGGTTGAACTAGAAGGGCTCAAAGATGAGTATGCAAAAACCTTGGAAGATGCAAAGAAAGAAAAGGTATTGCCTAGTTCAGCTTTAATTTCTGTTTTCTGGTTGAAATCTGAGCTAGCAGGTGATTAACAGCTTGTATTTGTCTTTGCAGGCACTGCTGGCTACTCAGTTAGAAATGGAGAAGATGAAGGTTGAACAGGAGAGAAAGAAGGCTATTCTTGTGCAAGAAGCAGCAAAGGAGAAGGTGCCAAAACCTAACATTTCTAAGTCTTACTGATAGTGTCTTTATTTTAGTAGATACCTATACCTGAAACTCATAGTACCTGGCAGTATCTTTCCAGTGAATTAGGTGTTTTGTTAGACTCACTGAAATAAGTTTTGAGTCTATTTAACCTGAAAAGAGGTAAAATATGGATTATTGTCTAAATCCTGTGTTCTTTGAGTGCTCTTGGATCCTTTTTCTTTTGAAGCTACTTGTTTTCTTTGCTTGGCCTACCAGCATTGCTTCCACTGGATTCCTGTTTTGTTTCACATGACTGTGTGTAATGTTCCACATGCTTTCCAGCTGAAGTCACAAGTCACAGAGCAATCCTCAATAGTCATTAAATTTGTTACCACTAATTAGCAGTTATTATTCAAGTAAAACTATTTGTTGTTTGTTTCTTACTGTCTCCAGTCCTAAAATCTAAGTGCTTTCCCCTTCAGAGATTAGCATGCTTGTAGATGCTGCCTGGAAAAAGGAGCCAGTCTGGTTTGAAGAGGTATCAGTTAATTATTAGCATGTGAAAAATCCTGACATTTAATTCATACACTTTATTTAAAAAGAAGAAAAAGGCCTTAACATTCATTCTAAGAAGAGATGATCTTCTGGGTATGAGATCTTTCTGTAATATATTTGGACACACAAAACTGCCTCTGAGTCTGTCTTAACTACTTGAAAGAGAACCATTTTTGGTGTAATTTGCAGCTTCTGTCTTAATTTCCTGAAAGGTCTGAGATCTTGAAGATAGGCTTGTCACAGCACAGAAATTATTTGCTGTTGGACTTTCCTATGTTTTAGGTATGGGGCAAGTAGAAAATCTATCACACAGTGTTCTATAGTTGTTGGTTGAAAAAAGGCAGGCTATTTCTAGAATCTCTTTTAGCATGTTGTGCACATTTTTTCTTTTTCTAACTGGTGATATTGGATGTCTGTGTTTGTTTTTAAGGACCGAAAGTCATTTACAGTTGAAACTGTATCAAGTACGCCGTCAATGTCCCGCTCCAGTTCCATCAGTGGGGTGGACATGGCAGGTCTTCAGACCTCTTTTGTCTCACAGGTAGGATAGATCACCTATAATGGCTTTTTTCTTCTTGACAGACCACTTACTTTCCTCCTCAAGAATTTCTAGTAATGTAGAAAATGACTCTTCAAGAGTGTATTTGCCTTAGACAAGGTCACATCCTGTGCAGAAACATCTAAAATCTGCTTACAAGATGTCTGTGATTGTAAAACATACAATTGATTTATTTTTACTTGCACTCCTGGTTTAGGGCACACCCCTGCTCCCTGGGCAGCATCACTGACTGCTGTCCTCTGCTGTCTCCTGCTGCTCCTTCCCTGTCAGTCCAGTTCATGCTGTCAGCATTCAATGGCACCTGTATAAGTGTCAGGATAACTTGCCAGCAGGGCAAGTATCCCAAATTCTACCTATTCACCTCAACCTTTTGTTTTGAAAACAAGCTTTAAGCATTGAAATGCTTGCCTAGCACAGTGTAATTTTAAATGTCATATTTAGGAGAGGGAAGATTCCAAACTAGGCATGTTTTTGTCTCATTTTCAGCTTCTCTAACCTTCTGTTTGTAGGATGATCCTCATGATCACTCGTTTGGACCAATAGCTACCAGTGGGGGCAATCTCTATGATGCAATAAGGATGGGATCGGGTTCAAGTATAATTGAAAACCTTCAGTCACAGCTAAAACTAAGAGAAGGAGAGATTTCACATCTACAGGTATCTTTTCAGAGAGCTTGGTCAGTGTTATGAGAATTCTGTGAACCAGCACAGCTGTGCAGGGATGAGCAAGAGAAAGATTTGTTCCTTTTTTGTTTTGGCAAGGACCTATGCAGAAAACCTATCTGAAAAGTAAAAAAACCCAAGACACTGAGATTTGAGGAAAGTGAGAGTGGATCTGAGATGTGCTGTTTCACAGTCTGGCTTAAGAATAAGCCTTAATTACTGTGTATTTTGATATGGTGTTTTATAAATACAGTAAATTCTTTCCTTCTCCTACTTGTTATGTGTATTTACCTCAGCTGGAAATTGGGAACCTGGAGAAAACTCGATCAATAATGGCAGAAGAGTTGGTTAAATTAACAAATCAAAATGATGAACTTGAAGAAAAGGTGAAGGAAATACCCAAATTACGCATACAGTTAAAGGTAAGTGCATTTCTGGTGTAAATCCATCGTAAAATGTAGATAATTGCATTTCTTTAGGGATAGTCCTATCAGTTTAGGAATATATTCAAATCTGTCTCTAAGCATAAGGGACTGAAGAGCCTGTTTTTTGTTTTTATGTAGTAGAATCTAAAAATGCCCACTCCATGGTTAGGCAGTCACTTCAAAACACAGTTCTTGGAAACATGTGCTGTGCATACGACTAAATGTGTGCTAAATCAGGGAGAGAGCATTTTTGTTTCTATCATTTAGAGACTTGTCTGGAACTGGATTTTTTAGTAGAGGGAGTGTTTTGATGAATAGCATGGGTTTATGATGTTGATGCAGAAGCTGAATATGTGTCCAGCAGAGATACAGAGAATAGGACAAATAATTGAATCCTATTGAACTGAAACTGAAATATTTGAAAAAGTTTTGGAATAACTTTTGGATACAGAATGTTCAATTTTCTCATTAAATATTTCACAAACTGGTCATTCCTGTAGTAAAACAGGGCAGTTTTCTAACTGATTTTAATGCTTATAGCGACTGAACTTCAAGGTGCTTCAGTATGTCCTCTGAAGCCAGCACTAACTCTTCTTAGGATCTTTGGAATGTCTTCCTTTAACATCTAGAATATAAATCTAGCTGTATTGAAAGCACAAAGTACTTCTGAAGAGTTTACTGTAGTTACACTTTGATAAGGTAATGCTGCACTGATTTTCCCTGGTAGTGTAAAACACTCTCCCAGCAGCAGCTTGTCTGAAGCTGAACACCAGTGAGATAACAAAGTGTGTCCTTGCAGGATTTGGATCAGAGGTACAACACCATTCTCCAGATGTATGGGGAGAAGGCAGAGGAGGCTGAGGAACTCCGACTGGATCTGGAAGATGTGAAAAACATGTACAAGACTCAGATAGATGAACTTTTAAAACAAAGGCAAAACTAATTCCTCATGGAACTCTTAACACTATATGGTGACAGACTGTAAAGATAACTGTTTATGTAAATGCTGAATTTAAATGTCTTGTAAAAAAACCCTGTATTATAGAAAATGTGACTATATAATAGAGTTCATATGTTGACAGAAGAATCAATGCTTTAAGTGTCCTGTTCTGTCTGCAGTTAAATTATTTGTGCAATATTTAATTTTTTTTCTTCAGTCATCCTTTTAAGTTTTTGCTAGATGGTGGGGTCATTTTGCATAAACAGCAGAAATTATGTTATTACCTTGTGAGACAGCACTGGAAGGTATGAGTAGTACTAAAGCAGCCCTTGATTCATAATCTTTGTAAACCTATGAAAATCACATTAGAAGTCTTTCTCAAGTCACTCAACTTCATGTGAGTTTTTCTAAAATCTCATCAGGTAATTTTTGATAACTAAGTAGCAGGGACTTGCTGTCTGAAGCATAATTGGTGGATATTTTTATGACAGGAAAAATCTTAGATTTGTGCTTACAACACCTGAATGTGTCAGGGTGATTATTCTTAGACAAATCTGATTAGTCTGACTACTTTACACTAATTCCTCTAAAGCAGAGTGTGAAACTCAAATGAGACTTCAAATTACAGCTTCATCTTGTATATTGCTTGTGTTGTCACAAGCAGTCTGGAGACAACAGCTCTGCTTGTAATGATAAATGCGTTCAACTTATAACACCAGAAATCTGAGCTATTAAATATCTGTTCTAGATTTAGTAGCTGACTTTTAACAGTAGCTAGAACAGTTCAGAAGAATGCAGGACACTGATTTTTTCAAAAATAAATTGCAGCAGATCTCATGGTTCCTTTTATATAAGTAGCAAGGGTTAGACTTCTTGTAAAATTGAACTGTGGCTTAATAATAGTTTTTGAGCGAGTCTCCAGTGGCTGCAGAGTGTTTCTCATGCCATTCCTTAAGCAAGGTATTGGTCAAACAGCACTCATGTGACTTGGAGTTGAGCTGCATTTTTGGTAATGTCAGAGGAAATGTTTGAATGGGACCCTGGGGAATGCTGAGAAGAAGCTTTCGTCTTCCTCTCTGCATTCCAGAGAGCAAATATTTTGCTGCATCTCAGAACCTACTCGTGTGAAATACTGAGCAGTTGAAATTCTTTGCTTATCACACCAGTGCCTCTCTTGGGAGAGTTTTTTTTTTCCCAGAGCAGTGCACGTTGTAATTTGGGAACTCTTTTCCTGCCTGGTTATTCGATGGCCTGACAAAGCATGTGAAGGATGAGGAGTTGCTCCTGGAGAAATGCCTCTTGGTAATATGATTTTACTATGAGTGTTAAGGATTAATTCCTCACTGGGAGAGCAGTTAGTCACTGAAGTTACACAGGCAAGGGACTGTTCATGGAAAATCCTAGTCTGATTTGAGATTCAGGCAGTTACTCTGTGAGGATTTCATTAAAGCCATAGAGCCAGAACTCTTAAATTTGTTATAACTCCCCATCTGTCATAGAAACTTCTAACTGCTTTAATAAAAATACTTTTTTCTCTTCCTTTTTTTTTTTTTCATTGGGAGGTGGGAGGGAATTACCCTCTTGTCTTCATTTCAGTTTTGGAAACCATGGTGGTACGATTTTTCTTCTAAAAACTTCAACATTTAACATTTTACCTTCATATTAAAGCATGGCTGGTTGCTCTGAGTTTTGGAAAAACCCCAGATCAATTGAACCTAACCAAAAATAAGTCCATATTAAAACACTTGCTGGAATTTTACTGATTTAGATTATGATGTACAAGTTCAGCCTTTTCTTGAGAAAACAACTCTTTGTGATGGTCAAAATTAGAAATTCTGTTCAGCTTTTATCTACTACAGTGAATCAATAGCTTCCTGGTTTTCGCCTTTTTTTTACAATCTTGGCAGACAAATGCAGCAGCAAAGAAAAATAAATTATCCTTTGAACTTTTATTGGGATCTCTTGCTGCCAGTGCTTTTGAAGGTAACATTTCCTGTGTAATGTGAGCAGATGCTCCTGAAGGGCTGACAGGCAGTTCTGAGTATGTCTTGGGCCATCTTGGTTTACAGGAAGAGCTTAGGTGAAAGGGAGATTTTAACATGCAATCAGCATTAACTGTTTTAGATGTAAAAATGCAAAAGGTATTAGGATTTTAAATTTTACAAAAGTAGATGTAAATATTTGTATTGACTATTTTTGGATTCTGTATTCTCTTGTAGTGCAACCTTTACTATCACCTGAGAATCAGATGGCCTTCTGTGTCTTAATCATCAAAGCCTTAGAAAACAAAGTGGCTGTTGGAAGGTAACCTAGACTTTAAAATATCCTGGTTTGCTCATCTTTGATATAATTGTCTTCTTGTTTTGAAGAAACATTAATGTCTGCTTGAACACAATTCAGTGCTCTTACTGAGATTGCCTAGAAGAGTAATGTGCAAAATGAAAGGAATTGGGTTAGAATTTTAGTACTCACTTCTGTCTAAATTTATTATTTTAGTGCATTCCTTCTGAAAGCAACTAATGTAGCTCTCATTTTCACTGCATATGCAAGTATGAAGAAATCTTATTTAAAGGTTACTCAGTGTGGTGTTCCAAGGGAGCTGAATTGCTGATGGAAAGGCCTCACTGGATGTAGGTGGGTTTGGATGAGGAATAAGATTACTCTGGGACTCACTTCCTTTAGGAACTCAAGAGCCCATGTTCAAAATCCCATGTCAAAATCACATGAGAGAAGGGTTAGTTCTATTTTTTTTTCCTTGCTACACATTTGTTGTCATTTATGTGCTTACATTTTTCTAAGGGCTATAATGATTCTTAACATGAGGTGAAATGGTTATCACAGTGAAATTAAACTCTTTGGTTTCTAGTTGTAAAATATGTATAAACTGTAAAAAGCACGGGTCAGCGTAAAATAAAATTTTCTGCTAACAGTGTGCTCTGGGTCTCTTTGAGAAAAGACTTAAAAATAGTTCTGGGGAGTGTGGGTGGGTGTTAACCTAGTGCTGTGAAAGGAAAATATTATTTAAGGTAGAAGATAGCAAATGTGGTTGGAATAAAGTTACAGATGCCAGTTGAAGTCTTGCAGTACCGTGGGCATTTATGTACGAGGTTTATTTCTAAATGCACCGCAGCGATGCGGTTGTGGATAATGTGACATTTAGACTAATTTCTTTTATTCAGGTAGGCGGTGTCCCTGCGGGGTCAGCGCCTCTGCCCGCGCTCTCTCGCAAGTTTCCTGGCTCGGGCTGAGCGTTTGTTCCTCGTTTCCCACCTGGGAACGAGGGGAGAAGAGGTCCGGGCTGTGGTGGAGGATTCAAAGCTGTTGAGAGTTGACGCCTGTGCCTCCCCCGGCGCTCGTCACTGCGGGAATTGGGTCAAACCGCAGGAGGGTGCGGGGTGCCGGCGCGGGCAGGAGCGCTGCCGTGTGTCAGGGACAGCAGGGCAGCGATGAACCGCGGCCCTTGCGCTTGCGGGTGTTCGTGAGCCCGGGCCGGCCCCGGCCCCGCTGCTGCCGGCCTGGGCTCGGGGAGACGCCTGGAACAATGGGGTGCCGGAGCCTGCGCTTCCTGCCGGGCAGGAAAAGGCCCTTTTCCTCCGCATCCTGCGCTCGCCGCTCCCGGGGCGGCAGCGCTTAATTTCCGGCAGCAGAAGGAAGACGCGGCTGCTCCGCCGCTGCTCCCCCGCGGGCAGGTGCCCTTCGCTGCGGGCCCCACCTGAGCCGCGCCGCCGGAGCCCGACCCTCGCCCGGGCACTGCGCCGCTGCCCGGGCCCGGCCGGCTCCTCCTTCCCTGCTTTCCCTCCCTGCCTTCCTTCCCTGCCTCCTTGCCCGGCTCCCGCCGCCCCGGGCGGGGCGGTCCCGGCGGCGGTCCCGGGGCGGGCGCGGCGCTGCCGCCCGCCCCTCCCTCACACCCGCACGGGCGCTTCCCCCGGAGCCCGGCGGGGCCGGGCCCAGCGCTGCCCCGGGACATGAGGATTGAGGCCGGCGGCGAGCGCCGAACAGGAGGAGCGGCCGGTCCCGTGGGCCGCGGGGCTCCTCGGGGCCGGCGGGGCTGAGGCGCGGTGAGATACGCGGTAAGATGCGATGCTGTGCCGGGGCGGGGGAGCGCAGGGCGGGGCGGCGGCGCCGGGTCCAGCACGGGCATGGCAAGCGTGGGTCAGGCACCAGGTCCGGCTGGGCCGGAGGCTGGGTCCGGGCCTGGGTCCATCATGGAACCCAGCACGGCCTGGCACGGGATGCCGGGCACCTTCCCGGAGTGACAGCGCCCAAGGGTGGGTAAGGCGTGTTTTGGGGGTACCGCAGGGATTGTGATGGGAGAGGTGTGATCCTGGTGAAATACCCCGTGCCCCGGGCTGTGTGCCGGGGAAAGGGACTCGAATGACGGGTCAGCACAGTGCCCGAGCTATGGAAGCTGCTCTCATCGCTGGGAACGTGTTCCTAGGAGCAGGACAGTGTCCTGAGGAAATCTCCTTTTGCCGGACGTATCTAACTCCATCTTCCTCCCCCAATCTAGGTTTCTGTACCTGGGAAATCTGAAGTGGTTCCTCTCAAACCAAACAGGTAAAACTACTTGTATCGTAGGAATTTTGCTAAAGGCTTCGGTTGAAAGTAAGCATGCAAATTTTAGCAACTTAAAACGCCAAAAAAGGTGGAGTTTAGATACAGGCCATACATTTTTTTTTTCCCTCAGGAAGTTTAATGGTTCAAAGCAGGGGTGTTAGATGAGAGGGTTGTATTAGCAGGAAGGTATGCAGCCAGCTTTAGGGTATACAGATGTGTGGGCCTGTGTGTGTGTACGTGTGTGTATATATATATAAATACACTGTTATTATATCTAGAATATATATCCAGAATATATGCAGTAGTCAAATTTCTTTATCTTGATGTTAAGCACTAAAAACAGGCATCCTGTAACACTTATCTGTGACCCTCTGTTTGTGTGTGCCTATTTTTCCCTCAGCTAATGATTAGTTCAAAGTGGAGAATGTATTATTTTCGTACTTATTTTAGAACTAAGAACCCTTCTTTTCTCACCCCTCCCCCCAGTTCTACTTTTTCTCCCCTCTCACTGGATATTACATGCTCTATACTTAGTTTCCACACTGAACTCTCAGGATCCCTTGGCATTTAGCTAAAGTAAACACACCCATTTTAGCTTGACTGGGAGTTTGTAGTGCGTAATAACACTCAATGACTAATGATTCAAAGATAATCCTGAGGTTGTGCAGTCTGGCCTCCCAGTGAAAGTTTGGTCTTCACAGGAAAAAGAAACCACCCCAGAAATGCAAGTATGAGTTCTTTGACTATATGTCTGACTCTGACCGAATTTTGTCTTGTGTACTTGAAATGCTGCAGATATGTTAAATTCTCTTTTTTTTTTTTTTTCCATTTTATTTGTAAAGTACAGAACTCACAGGTTGCCATGATTATGTTGCTTGTGTTTGCATTGCTACTGCAAGAAATTCTGGCTAATTCCCAAGCTGAAAATCCTACTGAATTTCCAAGCATTCTGGAAGAGCCACTCTATAGCTACAAAGCCATCAACCTGCCAGATGAGCATATTCCCTACTTTCTGCACAATAACCAGCACGTTGCTGACATCTGTAAGCAGGATGCTCTTTGCCCATATAAAGTAAGTTTGCTTTTTTCTGTTTGTTCAAATGTCCTGTTGGGGTGGTTTGTTCTTGAGAGTTGTAGCAGTTGAAGATGGTGATTAATTTAGTTGGTCTCCTTGCCAATTAGTCAGGGGAAGGGTTTGTCTTACAACATATAAAAGACAAGAGTAATGTTGCTGTGCATGCGTGTCCACTTTGGAGCCTCTGCTGTGCATGAAGAATCTGGGTGTTTTTTCTCAAACTCTGTTTGAAAACAGACCAAACCAAAAGCCCTTTCTGCAAGATTTATGAGCATGATGTTGTTTAAAAGCTAACAGCTTACTTAAGTAATTTCCCATTTTCCTCTTGCAAAACCTGATTCAGTCATTCTGTGTTGCAGAAACACTTGAAGAAACTAAAATCCTGCTGGGGTTATGAGAAATCTTGTAGATCAGAGAACAGGTTCAGTTACCCAGTGTGTGATTATGTTGAAACTGGGTGGTAAGTTTAATTTTAAACGTCTACTGTACATTATGGTAAAAAGAATTGTGTAGTGCTCACTTTGATATAGCTGTGAAGTAAATATTATTGTGATATTTAGAATTTAAAGTGTGATTTTTTTATGGACACCTGTGTATATATATAATGTATGTATTTATGCATAATGAGCCTTTCAACATGATTAAAAACATTTAACTTTTTAAGGAAGAAAATACTGCTAGAAATGCTTCCTGCCAGAATGTTTTCATTATTCTGATTTAGCCTTGAATTTGGATTCCTAAAATAACTGTATTTCCTTTCTTAGCTTTAAAAACAGAGGAGAAAAATGTGAAAAAAGTTGTACTCTTTTAGGGGAGAATAGCTTTGAATTGTCACTGATGTTTTCACTTACATACAGCTGATAAGTGCTTCCTATTTTGGCATCTTAAATGCCAGTAAAATAACTGGCTGGTTCTTCTGTTCCACTTTCAGTGGAAAAATGCTATCTGTTGAAGTTATTACTAGAATTTAGCAACAGACCTTGATTTGTTTCCTCTCTCCTTCACACATCAGGGCAAGTGACATTGAGACAGCCCAGCAGATATTCTGGAAACAAGCAGACTTTGGATATGTTCGAGAGAGGCTCAGTGAAGTGAAGACCCACTGCAAGCCTGCAGCAACAGTAGGTATTTCTGATAGATGTGATACTTTGCACTTGTTTTTAAAAATAATTTTTGTTATTGATAAAATTCTACTTGTTCTTAACAGGGGGATTCATCTCTGACCTGTTCCCAGTACCTTCAGCATTGCAGAGCAACAAACTTGTACATTGATTTACGAGCTGTGAAGAGAAACCACGACAGGTCTCTGATTTGCCTGGGTTATAGCAAAAATGGGATGGCAGGGAAAAGGATCTGAGAATTTGGTTAAAAAAACTGGTTTGCTTGTTGCCATGGGTTTTACTGCTGATCAGAGGCTTGTTGCTGAAGCCCTGTAAAGGTTTACACCTCTTTGTTGCTGGCAGCTGCTAGTGCTGTAAAAACCCAAGTTCTCAGTTTTATGGGATGAGGATGGGTGACTGAAATCCTTCCTGATGGAAGAGAGGAAGACATTTCTGTGTCTTCAGTCATGTCCTTCCTTGATCAGATGATGTGCAAAATGCAATTGTTTTTGTCTGAGGAACAAAGGCCTTTCCTGTGCCTTTATACCAGATCCAGGAGCTGCATTTTTAGATACTGAGTGACTGAGGAGAGATCTGAACCTGGATCTTCCACATCCTGACTTAAAAAGCTGCATTTTTGGAAACTGGATGAAAAAACCATGCCAGTGGTGCTGGCATGAGCCTCTGCCTTGTCTTTGAAGTCAGTGTCTTGATCTGGTTCATGACTGAGACTGATATTGCCCTTCAGAATGGGTCTTGTCATCATCACAGCCTGTCCTGAAAGCTTAAACTGTGCTTTTAGCTGGCAACTTTTTTTCAGGAAATTTGTTCTTGCACCTCACTCTTCATATGTCATATAAAATCCTTGGGTAGTGAAGTGGATTGTGAAATCTGAGGTAAATTTTGCTAAGAAATTGTTTAAAAAAACCCCCAAAACTCCAACCAGTGATGGTCCTGTCATGCAGTGATTCATCACTTCCATGAAGCAAAATCTAATTAAATTACTCACGTGAGTATGTGTAAATAATTCTTAATAATATTCTGGGTGGATTAGTGCTGTTTTCTGAGATGATGTCTAAACCTTCAAGGACAGCACTACCTTTATTTGGGAGTTGTGGGAAATTCTTGATTTACACTGAGGAAAATACTCAGCTTTTAAATATGTATAAAGTGCCCTGCTGAACTAAGTAGCACTGGCTTGAGTATGCAATTGAGATTGCAGGGCACTGGTAGCCCTGTTGCACAAAAGCTGATAGACTTTTTCTAATTTGCATTAGATTCAAAGAAGACTTTTTGCAGAAGGGAGAAATTGGCGGTCATTGCACCCTCGACGTTCAAGCATTTTTGGCTGAAGGTCAGCGTAAGAGCCCTCTGCAGTCTTGGTAAGAATCTCTTGTCAAGGCTGCTTCCAAGTTCACTTGCTAATTATTTTTGGTTTTTGTCATTGGCATAACCAGCTGTGTGTAGGGGGTTTCATAGTGAGGAAAGACTTGCTCCTTTTCAGGTCAAATGGAGAGTTCATATTAGAAACCTCTGATAATTACATCTCTGCAGAAAGTCTGAACCACACTGTGTGTAATTGTGTCCTGCCTCATTTGCAGCAGCAAAAGATGTGAAAACATCTTGCAATTGGAAGTTCCAAGCTTCAGGTGTTTTCTGGGCAGGCTGCTGGTGCTGTGCCTAAGCTGTGTGCAGGAGGGGTGATTGTTCTGTGGTGAGATGCCTTGAAGCTGGCCCTTGTGTGTGAGTTCACACAGTCCTTGGTGAGGGTGATGTGGATATGTGCTCACACAGCATTCCCAGGGAGCCTGTGCTGGGAATGTGAGGTGGGCTGAGTCCACAGGCTGAGTAGGAAGTGCAGAGCATCACAGTTTGCATGTTGGCACTTCAAAGTTGCCTTGCCAGTTAATTGATGAAGGAACTGGAGCCATTAAGGTCGATATAATAATAATAATTCATTCTTATGCTTTGCTTCTATTTTCTTTTTCTTCCCCCATTTTTTCTTGATGTTTAATTTAAGCCAAGAACTGCTGCAGAGGAGGAAGACTTTTCTCCTCTACCTGTTGTTGTCATCACAACTGCTCATCCTCGTTTAGATGCAGGAACAACAAATACTGCCTCTACATTCATTGTTCCAACCAAAGCATGGAAATCTCCCTTAAGTGTCTTTGGCAAGGCAGATCAAGTTGGGTGGAGCCACAGATCCAGGCTCTGAGGCTCTTTGTTACATCTCTGCTGCCTTCATTTGGAGATCAAAGGTGCTGTTCACTCCTGAGATCAAAGGCAGTGTTTAACCTCTAGAAGCCCTGAAGAACCTTCTATTATAATTTCAAATCATTTTAATTGTCAGACTCTATCAGTTTTCAGCAGTACTGTTAACTGAAATGGACTGGAAGGACGGTTACTAAACCTGAGACATAGGAAGTACATTTGTTTAAATGAGTTGATGTCAAAGCATATTCTGTCTGATCGAATCTTTCTAGGTTTGCAGAACTCCAGACATTCACTGCATTAGACTTCAGGCCTCTAGAAGATGAGAAGTGTGACATTGTTATTGAAAAACCAACGTACTTCATGAAATTAGATGCAGGTAATTGGTGTCTTTATTTTTTTGTACTAAAGAAGCTCATATTCAACTTGCCCATCTACATTATGCCTTTGTGACAGTTAAGTTCACTTGTAATATGAAAAATGATATGGCTTTTTAGTTCCTTTTTTTGGTGTAGTTCCCGTGACAAACTTGGAAACTGAAAATTGAAAATCTTATAATTTTCCCACAGATGATTTGAAAAAAAAAATCAGAACAATTTCCTGCTGTTTGCCCTGCACAGTTGTTCTCTGGACTGTGGTCTGGCAGTGTTTGACTTTGTGCCAAAGGCTGTTCTGGCTGTGTTTCTGCATGACAGGTTCCATACCATGAAACACCAAGTGTGGGTGTCTGTGTGCTGCAGTATGTGCTCAGCAGCAGGATTCTGTGTGCACTGGATGATAGGGAAGAGAAGTGGTGTTCCAAGAGGGGCAGCACCCAGGCACCTTCAGGAATCTGACTTTTTTTGAGCTTCACCAGCCTTTTTTTGTTGGTGGAGCCCCGTTTGCAGCCCAGTGTTGGTGGAGGAGGGGTGAGGATGTGGACAAACCAAGCAGCTGCAGTGGGGTGAGCTGTGTTTGGGCAGAGTGCTCGTGTGCTGTGCTCTGTCCCTGTGACACACAGCAGCTGTGACCCCAGTTCCTCCTCTTCCCCTGCCACTGCCTGACATTTTAAGCAAAGGTGTTGCAGGGAACTGGACTGTGTTACCTCCTTTGTGTTGCCTCCTTTGTCTCCTGGGAGATGTTTGTGCACCAAGAAAGAACAAGAGGGAAGGCCTGAGGAATGGCTTGGGCTTTGGCTTGTGTGAAAGTTCTGTCTTGTGATCCCATGGACAGAGCTTCCCTCAGCCCCACTAGAGCAGAACCCAGACCTGTGCTGAAGGCCAGTTTTTATGTTTTCTTATGTCTGACTGGGCTGTGTTAAAGCAGGAGATCCTTTCATTGCCTTCAGAAATCAGCTGCAGACTGTAAAGAGAAATAGCACATGAAGCTCATCTTATTCTTTCCTTTGGCCACTCTTCTAACCCTTTTGTACTTTTTAAAAACACATTTTACCTCAGATTTCTTTCCTTGATTCCTTCATTTTAGAGGTCCTTTCTTTAGGGTATATTAAGGGGATTCAAGGACTCAGAAGCAGGGGAAGCTAATATGAAATGCAGGATGCTAGTCAGGAAAAATGCATAAACCAATAAAAGTTCAGTAAGCAATGCAGTGTTTTGCTAACAATTCTTTCTTTCTCAGGTGTTAATATGTACCATCACTTCTGTGACTTTGTCAATCTTTACATTACCCAGCATATCAATAATTCCTTCAGCACTGATGTCAACATAGTCATGTGGGACACTGTAAGTCTGCTGTGCTTTTAACATGTTTGTGATGGGTTGTGTTTCTGCTTTATAGAGGCTCTGAAGGTTTTAGTAGCCAATCCTTAGCTCTCTTATGGGCATAGCCACGTGGAACTGATGCATTTCTGGATCCTTTTAATACAGGTGCATGAGTAATAGTTACAGAACAGATTTTCTATGGTAAACCATGTGCTGTTGGAATGCTCAGCTTTGCTAGTACATAGTTACACCTTTTTTTGGTGTGACCTCAAAAACAACCTCATCAGTATTTCTAATCTGTAACATTTGAAGTTTAAACTGGTTTTTGTAGGCTTTTTTCTCTTGGAATATTGAAGTAGATTTGCTCAACTGTTTCTTCTATATTTAAAAAGAAATGCAGTCTTGCATGTTTGTAAATCAGTAATGTACAGCCTGTAGTAAAGAAAACAGCTAAATTAAATCCTTATATGTACTAAACCAGAGTTTAATACTTAATTCCTTTAAGTAGCCTTCTTGCAGTTACTTCCCTCAATCACCTCTCACATTGCCATGATAACATATAAAACAAGTTTTTAAGTGGGGCTGGTTCTGCTGAACTGCTGAGTTGAAACCATAACTGTGTTTAAGAGTAATATTAGTTTTATTGGACAGTATTTAAGTTGTGTAGGAGGATATTAAACTAAATAAAAAACAACTGGGCCATTTGTAATATGCCAGATAACGTGCATAATTAGGTCCAGAAATAACAGTTCTTGAATATGACACTATCCCAGACCTCTTTTGTGATCATGAAGTGCTTAGTTTTCTTTCCAGAGTATTTAGTGCTAGGATGACTAAACTTCAATAGAGAACTGCAAATATCCCCTGCTTGCTGTTTAATGAGAAACCTGTTTGGCTAGAAGCAGCTCTTTTTTCTCATTCTACTGTATTTTAAAGCTAAAATCAGTGCCATCTGTCAGATAAGTGAGCTCTCTAGGTGTTGCACAGGGACCTGTTAATCCAGCTCTGATGGCTTTCTGAAAAGATCAGGTGTCAGACAGCATTGTAAATTACTTTGAAAAGCAACTCTTTGTCTTATATCATGTTTCAGAATCAAATAACTCTTTCAAATGTACCATTCTAAGTAGTGCCACACTGTTATAATTTTAAATGAGCATTACCTGCTCAGGCAGCTGGAGTTCATTGCTGTGTAAAACCAGGTGATGGCACCAGTCAACTGCTGATGAGCTGTCTGTGCTCATCAAAAGGTGGGCTTGAGCTTATTATTAATTCCCTTTTTTTTTTACCTTGATGTAATTAGATTTGGCCATACTTCCTAGCTACTGTTCTTATTAAAGAGTAATGCCCTTAGATGTAGGTTAAACAAAGCAGAAAATGAGTAGGAATTCCACTGGGTGTTGGTGTGCAGATCCTCTGTGGATACAGGGAAGAAATGTTTATAAAGCACTTTTAAGGAGAGCAGAGAGGGTTAGAAAGTGGTGCTTTCATCAGTTCCCCACTTCTAATCTGGGAGACCAGTTCTTGTAATACATGGCCAGGGGGAGTCTGGATTGTAAAATTCATTAAAACCTAATGGCAGAGCAAGAGCCTCTTGAACCGAAGGAAATCTGGTGCCCTTTAGATTCTTTTGCATTTCACCAGGTATCTGTTCTCTCCTGCTATCATTTGTAGTCCTATTTTCAGATTCCTTGTTGGGAATGTTCCCACACAACTTTCCAAGCAGCCTGAGCCAGGGCCAGATTTGAAAGGAAGCTTTAGTGAGAATCTGCACCAGGGCTACTGAGGGCACGTTTAATTGCAAGCAAAGAGCAAGACCTGGTGACTCAGCCCTGGGATGTGTAGGAAAGGTGACAGATGGAGGGCAGGAGCCCCTGCTGCTGGGATAACGTTGTAGGGAGTAGATGGCTCTTTAAAAGTTCCCCACAGAACATTGCTGCAAAGGGGAAAGGTTTTTACTGCTCTGTATAGAAACCTCTTAGCTGTTTCTTCCATCAAATCAGATCATTGCCTTCAATTTGGGATACATGTGCCATATGCAAGTGACTATCCCAAAACAGGCAAATGCAAAACAAGCTTGTTGTGACTTTTTACCTCAAACTTCAGTGCTGTGCTTGAATTCCCTGGTGGTTTTGTTTGCTTAATCTCAGGTTTAGGCCTTCTACCATCCCTACATTTGTGATACTTCAAATTTAACTAGTGTTCCGTTGACTCTGGGAAAAGTAGTAAGTAATTCTCACTCCTAACTCAGAAATTATAATCTGCTACAGAAGAAATTGTCTTGTTTGCTAATTTATAGAAGTTTTGATTAAAAATTAATTACCTGAGAGGTAATTTGAGTTACCTGCCAGTGCAAACACAGAGTTTGGTGCTGTGTAATGTCTGTGTTCTGTGCTAGGCTGCCTTGGGTCCCCTGGTGGTGTTGCACATATTAACTGTATTAAAATTTATATACAGAACCTGTAAATCATGAAGAGAGGTTCTAATATGCATTTATGTAATTGTTGTACCCTTGTTTTTTCTGCTTTCCTCCTAGAGCTCATATGGCTATGGTGACCTGTTCAGTGAGACATGGAAGGCATTCACTGACCATGAAATAATTCACTTGAAAACTTTTGACTCTAAAAGGGTATGGAATTCTATATTTTGTTTTAATTCATGGTCGCTAGAGAGCAAATATGACAACTTCTCAAGCTGCTTGGGGTTATGGGTGTTCCAGAGGAAAGCATTAATACTTTCCATGCATGTTTCATTTCTGCAATATGAAAAAAAGAGAGAGAGCTGTAACCTGGTTCTGTGGTGTGTCTGTCCTTTATATAGAGAGACCTAACTTTTGTGTCCTGTGAGGTGCTATTTATGAATGGGTTTTGCTTATGCAGGACTCCTGACTGCAGTTAAGGGTTTTCAAATGGTCTTTCTAAGGTCTTCTGATTCCTCCTGAGGTGTTTCTTTCCCCCTTGGCATTCCTGCTGCTTATCATTAAAAAAAATAACACAAAAAAATGCATCCATTCCTTCAGAGCTCATTTTAGCCTCTTCAATCTAGTCATAAACTCACTAACTGATTTCCTTCTCTCTTTAGTCCATGTTTGTTCTCTTTTGGGCTGTTTTCATCACCTCTTCCCACACTTGCACGTTCCAAGTGAGAGCTCCTCTGGGATCTTTGTTCTATTCATTTGCACAGCCGAGGAAGTCAGGCTGTCCTTGGCAGGAGCAGTAATTGCTGGCTCATTAGGAGCAGGGCTGGCAGTGAATGGCCCGGGGGAAGGCAGCAGTGGGGTGTAACTCCTTCTGATCCCTTTCCAGGTGTGCTTTAAAGAAGCCGTGTTCTCTTTGCTGCCTCGGATGCGCTATGGATTGTTCTACAACACACCTCTGGTGAGTCCCTTCATCCATCCCTTCTCACTGGGAGGTGTGGCAGGGTGCAATCTGACCTGGGGAATCCCTCCAATATCATGAAACACACTGCAGTGAAGGTTCCAACTCCAAACAGAATGGTCTTCCCTAAAGACTGGGATTTTAAAGTTACTCCAGCTGGTTGTGTGCAGTCTCCTATGTCACAGCTCAAGAGGTGCATATTATTCCTCTTTAATGAGTAGGCACTGTGAATTAACTGGTATTTTTGAGAGCACAAGAGCTTGAACACAATCAGATTTCCCTGAGGGTATTAGCTCACACACTCAGGCTCTAGCTCTAGAGAGAGTTATATTTCTTTCTAAATGAAAGTGCCACTTGTGTTGCAGTGAATAGCACAGAGCGTGATACTGGGCTTTTGTTCCACAAGAATGGTAAAAACCTGGTCACAAAGCTCAGTTTTCTGAGCAAAATAACTTTGCATGTTAACAATTGCTTTTTTAATTTCAGATCTCAGGCTGTCACGGTACGGGGCTGTTCCGAGCCTTCTCTCAGCATGTGCTACACAGATTAAACATCACCCAGGAAGGACCCAAGGTGTGATAACTGCATAATGCAGCTGCAGTGTGGAGCTGCTGGTTCCTGCCAGAGAACAGCAGTAGCAAGCTGAACCCAGTGGGGAATGGGGGTGTATCTGTGTACTTTTTGTCCTTCCCTGTGATGTTTAGGGTTTGGGTTTTCCCTGTAGAAGGCCTTCAGAGAACATTCGTGTGTTTGTGGAAGTTGCCCTTATGTCTTCTTTCTGTAGGACAGACTTCAGAGCATTCTCCTTAGGACCTTGGGGTCTCATCTCTGTGCTGGAGGCCTTTGTGTCCCTCCTGGTTAAGTCAGACACGTTCCATGGGGCAGCAGTGGGGATCCCACGGAGCACAGCCTGCCCTTTATCAATCCCCTTGGATACTGCTGAGCTCGGATCAGAGCTGGAAACTGTGGAATCTGGTCCTTCCATGCTTGCCCAGCACCATCTGTCTGGTCTGGGCTTCTCTGTTGCTCACGCTGATGGTTTTTGCACGTTGCCTTGGTGGCCAGGGCAGTTCTGGGCTGGCTGAGGTCGAAGTGTCTGCTGGAGAGGAGCCCACATATTCTTGCTGAGGGGCACATTCAGAGCTCTGCACAGGCATTCAGTTATGCTTCTCCTGCTGACACTAATGGGAGTCATGCAGTTAAATCTCTTTATTTCACTTGGAACGCTCACCCCTGTGAGTCCAATTAATTAAAAGAGGTAAAAGGAGGAACTGTTAGAGAAGTAAAATATTTTTTTCCCAAGGAACTTGTGCGCAAGCCATCTAGAAAGCTGCTTTCCTACTTTCCAAAACTGCCATATAATGTGTAATACAAAGGCTCTTTTGTACTGAATAAAATAAATCTTTCAGAAAATATTTAGTTCTTGGTTAATAATCAGACTTGCACAAAGTTTTTGATGCTTTGAATCTGTCAGAAAATATGATGTGAATTTTAAGGTGGTTACATCATTTATTTATTACATGTGGAAGGAACATATTTAGTTGCTCAAATAATTGTCAAAAGTAAATACAGAAGAGTTTGGGATTTTTTTTTTGTGAGGGCTGCCTCTTAGCTAATACACTGCTGCTTCTTTCTTTTTAGGATGGGAAAATTCGAGTCACCATCGTCGCACGCAGCACGGATTACCGGAAAATATTAAACCAGAATGAGGTGTGGTCCTTTATATCTTTAAAAAATATTTATTAGAAGCTAAATTTTGCTTATTGGATGGATTTTATTTTTCAGGTACAGCCAAGACATCTATTTTCTGGCAAATCTTGGAAAAATATGTCCAGTGTTTATATTAATTTGTTCTAAAATATCTTCTAGGCAGTCTCCATTTCTGTACCCCAGACACTGAACCCTGCTGCCCTTTCTAAATATCCAATGGAAGACTACAAATGTAATACTAAAAGTATTTCCTCTGAGCAAACAGACACTGCAGATCTTGGGATAAAATTAAATTATTTCACTTTCAGATTATTCCTTTTATTTATAGCATCTCCAGTGTTGAAGTCTAACAAAACCCTTTGTAATGCCTGCAGATTGGAAGGCACAAGCCCTTGTATCAGAGTTTGTGCACTCAGAACATAATGAATTTTCATATTGATTTATGTTTTTGAACCATGCGACTTCGTGGACTTGTGTAAAATCTTCTTTCATGGTAAAATGATAATATTTAATGTTTTCATACCTGTATTCACTCTCTACTGTTAGTGCCTGACAAAAATGAATTGGGATTATCATCCCCAACACATGCAGGGAGAAACTGAGGCTCGTGTGATGCAGTAGCTCAGTGGCAGAGCAGATAGAGCAAAGGATTTGTGCTTTATCTGCTGGGCTGTCCTCAGCTGATGCCTCCACTGCTGCACATAGTTTGTGTTCTGGTAACATGGCAAAGAGAGAAGCTGCTTTTATCTTTACCAGGTCAGGAGTGCAAAGGAGCAATTAACTGAAGGAGGACACCAAATCCTTGTCTTTTTGTTTTTCTCCCCAGCTTGTGAATGCTTTGAAAACAGTGTCAACGCTGGAGGTCAAAGTGGTGGACTACAAGTACAAGTGAGTTGGTGGAGGATCTGGTGTGAGCTCGTGCTGCCTGTGGCTGCTGACAGCTGTGTCTGTCCCCAGGTCCAGCCTGGGCAAAATCCAGGGACTGGGAAGGAAAAGTGTTGGGTGAGGTAGTCGAGCACACCCATTCCCTAATGCACTACTCAGGGTTAGTAGGCTCAGGTTAAAGTGAGCAAGGTTTGAAATCCCTTTTGTTCCCTCTCCCAAAGCCAGCTGTGTTCCCATCACCTTTTGGCATATTGCTCTGCAATATCTGTGTTAACAGGGCTTTCTCTTGTATGATGTCAGTGTCTTATTTGATATGAGCCTTAGTTTAGTAATCAGTATTAACTCTGATTATTTGCTGCTCTGGTGGCCCTGGAGGCACCACTTGAGGTCAGTTTGTGATGCCAGGTGTAGTAGGCACCGTGCCAGGGAGAAATGGATTGAAGGAAAAGTTCCCAAACAATGCATGCCTGTCCCAAACGGCAGCAGCTCCACCTGGAGCTGTCATGAATCATGCAGAATGAGAAACTCAAGCAGCACTGAGACATCTGTGTGCTGACCAAACAGAGACTGTGGGAGGATGTTTATTTGTTTATTTTGCATTACACTGAATGCAGTTCAGAAGCAGGTCTTTTATGCTGGGTTTTTAGGTTTTGTTTGGGGTATTTTGTTCTTAGTTTTTGGGTTTTTTTTAAGGTGATGCATTTTTTAAAAAGGCAAGTAAAAAGAAAACACCTTAAACTTACAAAAACTGCATGTTGACAAAAATATTTTGGAAACAAATTCTTGTGAAGTTTTGAAACCTGCCTGCATTTCTTTTATTTCCATGCTGAGTTACTGCTGGCTGCAACATTTTTGATTGTTAGCACTGTTCCTTGAAAAACCAGCTCTATCTTTCAGTATCCCCTTAAGCCAATTTTGTGCTTTCCCCATGTCCTGCTGGGGTGGCTAGAGCTGCCACATCATCACCACTTTTGTTGTGTTGTCTGCAGGGAACTTGAATTTTCGGAGCAATTGAGAATTACCCACAACTCTGATATATTCATTGGGATTCATGGAGCTGGACTGACCCACCTGCTCTTTCTGCCAGACTGGGCTGTTGTGTTTGAGCTGTGAGTCTGTTTGTCTCTCCTTCCCCCTCTACTGCACACACAACTGCTCCTCTTTGCTGCTGTGTGTGTTAAAGAAGCCTCTCCCTTCCTGGTATTTGACCATGAATGTTTGCCTTGCAGCCTTGTTTGGACTTCATATTTGGCAGCCTCTTCTCCTGGGGATCAAAACAGAGAAAGCTTTCATTATAAAATACAGTGTAATTATATCATACAGGCTTAGCCTGTGATTTCTTAATCTTCCATGGTATAAACATAATGGGAAAATGGCAAACAATGAGAAAACCTCATTGCTCAGGTTCTGCCTGGCCAGTCTGAGATCTAATGATGTTTTAGTGATCCAGGTGAATTGATTGCATGCATGTCCAGGGCTATTATTGATATGAATTGATTATGGGCTGGCAACCCCCTGGAGGTTTTTATATCCTCCCTTTTCTGCTCAGGACATGAGCACCAGCTTGCTGGCCAAGGTCAGTCCTGTGTTGTTGTGTTTTGCCTAAATTTCTCTTGTAGCTTCCTTTTAAACACATTTTATCACAAAGTAGGTGTGTTAGCAGACACTCCAATCTACAGAACAAAGCAGAAATCCAGAATGCTTGCTGGAAGAGCTCTGAGTTCTCCATCCTGGGAAATTCTGCAGAACTGGTGTTTTGCAGTGTAGTCTTGGCTCGAGAATGTTTTGTCCAGCCTCCAAACAAGTTCAGAAACTCAGGGGTTGTTTTTCACATGTCCAAGAGCTTCTGCAGCTGGACAGGGACATGTCTGACGTGCAGATGTGCCTCAGACTGCCTCCAAGGCCACATCTTGAGAGCAGAAGGCAGCCCTTGCTGTTGTTTCAGTGGAGCAGAATTTGTCCATGGTTTTGGTGCCTTAGAACAGGACAACAGACATTTCAATTTTTTCCTGTTTCACCCTGGTAACTTCAGCCTAATCTCTGTAGGTAAAAATGTTTTTCCTGCCTGTCCCTAGATACAACTGTGAAGATGAACGTTGTTACCTGGATTTGGCAAGGCTGAGAGGCATTCATTACATCACTTGGAGGAAAAAGAATAAAGTATTCCCTCAAGATCAGGTAATGATGGCCACACTGGAAGGGTGAGGTGCTGTAGCTGAAGGACTTCACAGTTATCCTGCTTCACCTACCTATGTTCTGGTATTTGAAATATGATATTCATTCTTTAGGCCAAATTAGCTTCCCTGTTAAGATTAAGAAATCATTAATGGTTGAGGGAAGAAGAGAAATGAAATTAATTGGCCATGAACCATTCATAGCATGGCTGTTATGCAGTTCCTTTGCTGATTCTTTTGCCTCAGAGCAGATCAGTGGATCAGAAATAATAAATTAAAATGGCAGATCCTCAATTTTTCTTGCCTTTTTGAATGGAAGATGTATTGATCTTTCTTCTTCTGTCTGAAAGTCCTTATCTTGTTTTTCTAGGGACACCACCCAACACTGGGAGAACATCCAAAATTTACAAACTACTCCTTTGATGTGGAAGAATTTATGTATTTGGTGCTTCTGGCTGCAAATCATGTTTCACAGCATTCGAAGTGGCCATTTAGGGTAAAACACGATGAATTCTAAATTAGACTTCTGACTGAAATGCTGTTTTTAATTAACCACAGTATGGCCTGGGTTGGAAGGGATTTTAAAGGCCATCTCATTCCACCCCCTGCCATGGCAGGGACACCTTCCACTATCCCAGGTTGCTCCAAGCCCCATCCAGCCTGGCTTTGGACACTTCCAGGGATCCAGGGACAGCCACAGCTTCTCTGGGCACCCTGTGCCAGGGCCTGCCTACCCTCACAGCAGAGAATTTATCCCTTGTATCTAATGCAAACCCACTCCCTGTCAGTTTGAAGCCATTCCCCCTTGTCCTGTCACTACATGCCTATAAAAAAATAAATGTCCCCCTATGAGGGAAACAACCCCTCGTTAGTTTGTCAGACCACTTCTTAGCACTGTACCTTGTCTTTATAATTCCTTTCTAATCTGGGAGGATTTGAGATGTAAAAACTATTTTTCAGACTGTTTCTGGTTTTTTGCACTGTATTTCTACATTCCAGATTCTGAAATACTCTTTATACAAAGATATGTCCACCCATTTCATGTAAGGTTTTCTGGGGTAGATCCAGGGTCAACAGACACTGCAAGCTTCTGCTTTCAATTTAGAAACATTTTCACGTTAGAGAGCACAGTCTTACGATTTTGCATTTAAATATAAACTTTGACTCTTGTTACTGTAGTTACAAATGCTCCAATACAAGAGCTCTGCTCAGTAGGTTGTCAGTTTTCTGTCTCAGAGCAGGTAAATATTTTCCTAAGTGAGTACTTCAAATTTCAGGTATTCTGGGAGTTTCCTACTTTTTCACAAAACCCAGCACTCTGCATTGGAAAACTTGAGCAAATTGGAATAAAACTTGATTTTTTTGAGGATTCTAAAGGGAATGGCCTTCTTGTTTTTTTAAGGACAAATGATAAAATGTGTAGTGTGTCTTTCAGCTGAAGCTGAAAGGAAAGGAATTGATGAGGAACCCTGTTCTTGGAGTCACTAAAAGCCTAATTTTTAAGATTCTTGTTTCCTCAAAATGTCGAAGAGTTAATCCAGAAAACTTTTTAAATGGAAACTTTCCAAAGCCAATATCAAAGTTCACTGTTTTCAGTGAAGGAAATATTAAACCAAAGCTGAGCTCTTTTTCAAATTCCCCCTTGAGCTGAGATGTCCTAGTGGGGAAAATAAAGGTAGTAGTTCTTTTGTCTTAAGTGGGGCCAGAAGGATGTGTAGAAGAATCAAGTTCAGTGAGATAACACCCTAAAGAGTTCTGTGTTAAATGATGGATTTTTGGGGAATGTATCCCCATGCTGGCCTTGCTGTTCAGCCATGCAGTCCTGGTGGCTCAGGGCAGGCACACATTTATATGGAAAAAGCAGGAGAGTTCTGGTCAATACCAGCTTCTCACTGCTCTAATTGTGGATGGTGTTGACTTCCCTTCCCCAGCAATTTCACAGAGTGTGGGTGCATTTCCTGGCCTGTCTGTCCTGGTAGGGGTGAGTTGCTGTAAGCACAATTTTCATGTAGATCACTCACAACCTTAATCAGTGCACAGAGGAAGCTGGGTAGAGCTGAGACCTTCAGATATTTTGTGTATGTGGTGCAATTCTTCCTGGAGAGTGTTGTTTTGAGGGAGAAAACTGTTTCACTTTAAAGGACCATAGAAGCAAAATTGCACTTCTTAACACGAGGGGAAAAAAAAAAAAAAAGCCCTTGAGCAATACCATTTCCTGTATTTATATGTGTCTGTTGGGGTTTTTACCTTGTGGGATTTTTAAAGTAAAAAAATGTATAAAACTTAAGCCAGTAAAATGTCTGTGTTTGAATGAAACCAGGTCAAAGGAAAGAAGACATTCAATTATGAACTGTGCACATAATCTTTTTTAATAAAAAGCTTTTTAATTAAAAAAAAAGTGTAAAATTTTTGGTCGTTTGCCAGGGTTTAGAGGCAAATGTTTTAATTACTCTTAATTGCATGGAGTCACATGCTTCTGCTTTCTCCTGCCATGACAGGCTGATGTTCTGAGGTCCAAGTGATATTCAGGTCTATTTACTTAAGAATCCTTCAGAGGTGATGCTGCCACCCTGCACTGCTGGCTTTAGTGCTGGGGTTTGAAGATTGGTTTGTGAAAACCTTTGTATATATTTGACTTCCTGTGGTGCAGGTGATGCTGCTGAAGGCAGTGAGTGAGTGCTTGAGTCTGCACAGGAGCAGCTAATGAGGAGCTGCTCTTTCAAGTGATCACTAAAACAAATGGTTGAACATATGTGTGGAGGAGAGGCTGCAGGGACTTAATCCACGGGCAAAATATCCTGCCAGCATTCACCAGTTTCAGCAAATTCGAGTGCAGTGTCAACAGTTGATGGCCAACATGTTATTCAGCCTTTATGGCTTCATATTGCTGGGAGGAAAGACTGCTTGTGTTGATTAACTTTACAAATAGTACAAAATTTATTGGAGTTTTGGGTTTTGCCAATAAATCCTGAGGGAGTTTGGACAACACTAGAGGTCTGGATTGTGACTTGAAGAGCATCTGGACCATCTTGGGTCTGTCTGGAAGTTGGAATTTGAGGGAATCCATGAGACTTTTTGGCCACTTGATCTTAAGGCAGGATATAACTCTGGGTTAAGTTTTCCTAACAGACCATGGGAATCTTGTTCCTTCCTACTTTTGATTTTTAAAATTTTTTTTTTTTTGGTCTCTCCAGTTTACCCAAGCTTAGAGTCTAAGGGGCACCTTGGCATCAGTGTGAGGAATTCATTTTTGGGACTTGGTGTAATGTTGCAAGTCCTGAATGCTTTTGGGATTGCCTGTGTTTCCTGTACAATGTAAACCACAAGCTGGATTTGGAATAAAAAATAATTTATGGATGCATGTGGTTTCTTTCCTTATTACGTCAGATCTTGTGAAGATGTAATTTCAGTTTTTTTCTTTGGGGAGTTCTGTAGAAGTTGGGTAAGTGTGAGAAATGGTTTGTGATGGGGAGGTGGCAAATCAGCATTATTAATCTTAAGAGTCTGGCCATAAGTATTAAGGCAATACATTTTTAAAAGCCATTAAGTAATAATGGAATTGTTTAATTTTTGCTGTTAATCTTACCAGTACCTTTAATGAGATAACTGAGGGTTTAGCATATCTCTTACTCCTGAAATTTTTTTTTAGGAGAAAAACTGAAGAAAACGTTCTCCTTGAGAGCTTTTTATGTGCTCAGAAGGGTAAAATGTTTGATTTCAAGAGTGAATAATTGTTTCAATTTGCAGTGTTTGCCTTAAGTTGAGCTCTTACTTCCACTCCTCTGAACACACGTTTCTCCTGGATTGGGCTTTTTGCCTGAAATAAATGAACTGCTGTGGAATCCCCTCTGGCTTGGGCCCTGAAGTGGCCACAGAAGGTTGGGTTTTGTTGCTCATTCATGAAGTCTCCTCTTTCTTTCATTTCAGGTCCTCACCTCAGGCCTGTGAGGGTGCTACTGGTGCCTTAGGATTTTAGCTTTGATATTTTTCAAATCCTGTTCTGCATAACTCTAAACTCCCTGTAGAGTGTAAATTAACTGTCCTCACATTTTGGTCCCACAAAACAATCCCTCTGGGCCTGAAACTCAGGGACAGCCTCAGGCCCCAAAAAGTATAAACAAAAGTGAATTGGGGAAGAGTAAACTGGGGGAATATGAGTTCATTACCTAAAGCTGTAATTGGAAGATTAACCCCTGCTATGTAAATGGACCACACTTATAATTGTTAGAAAAACTTGTGACCATCATCCATTGTGAGAAAAACCTTTTTTCTGACCCAGACATGGGGCTCCTGAGAGGCATTTGGAAAGATTTTATTCCATTTTCACTCTCTTGAGAAGGGTGAGATGGTACAGATGTTACAATTTATGCCATCAAAATCAAAAGCCAAACTCTTTCCTCATTACAATACGTGTAAAATGCACGGCAAATGATGAATGAGGGCACCAAAGAAGTTTTTTCTGTTCTAGAAAGAGGGGGAGATGTGGGAAATGGATTTGTAGACATTTCTAGACAATTTGTAGACATTTGTAGACAATTCTCTACAAATCCAGTTCCCACAATCCATCTTGGGTTAGCCCCTCTGGGAGGCTTTGGACTGCCCAAGGTGTATCTGTTGAGGGCATTTAGTAAATATCTGCTCTTATTCTCTTCATCTTGCCCAGCCTCTGTTCCAGGGAGCCTCTCCAAGCCCTGCTCAGGATGGGAACCCTCCTGTGTCAGTGCCAGGGCTCAGCTCAGCCCAGTGCAGCTGCCTCACCCAAACCCTGCAGGTTGAACTGTGCCAAAAGTGCAGCTGAAAACAACATTTTGTGTTTGGGGGGAGAGAGATGCACACAGGGAAAGAGAGAGGTGAGGAGGGAGGAACACGTGTAAGGTTTCAGATGGGGAGAACAGGCAGGGAGTCGTTCTCAAGCTTGGAGCTCAGGAGACCTCTGGGAATGTGGTGATAAATCAAGTGAAATGTGTGGAAACCTTGTTGGGACAGAGCCAAAAACGAGCGGAGTGGAAATACTCATGTCACAAACTGCAGGAAGGTACAGCAGGGGGAAGGAAAGGTCCTGAATTCCCTTCAGTCTGAGCCAGGAGAGGGGAGCAGCATCCCTGAGCAGAGGGGCTGTGAGGAGGAGGGACAGGGCTGAAAATCTGGGTGGTGACCTGGGAGAGCTGTGCTGGAGAGATGAAGGAAAGGGCAGGGAGGATGGAAGGGGGTGTTGCCACAGTTGGGTAGAGCTGACAGCACTTTCACAGGTGTAATTTTTTCCTGGCTGCTGTCTTCTCTTGGAGCACTGAAATATTTTTATTATATAACAATATAATATAGATGTAATACAAAAATAAGCTTTCAATATAAATAGAATAGAATAAATAATATATAAATATATATAACATTAAGTATTTTGTTATTATCATTCTTTTAGATAGCTGAATAAAACTCAAATAACAATCTCTTAATTTCCTTTATGTTTTCTTGATTTCCTTTCCCTTTCCAATAATTACATGGCGAATCAAAAAGGAGGAGGAGTAGGAAAAAAAGGTAAACTGCACTATTACTGAGAATAAATTTGTTTTGAATATATAGAACTTCTACAGTGGCATTGTTCTTTTTACTTGGTTTTTTGGGGGGTTTTTTTGGCTTTTTTTTTTTTTTTAATCAGACCTTATTTTGGCCTTTAGAAAAATATTTCTTAATGTAGTACACAAAGTACATAAAGCTTTTGGGTAGTGGGTGAGAAATCAATTGTCTGGAGCTCAGGTCCCCCATCACTTGGGAACAAAAGAGTGTCAGGAATGTTAGTTTTGGTTGCCAGGTGTTTGAGGGTTGGGTTTGTTGAAAACTGAACAAAAGATGACGTTCAACCAGGGTTTTAAAAGAGAAAGTTGAGAATGCCTCAGCTGTTTTCTAGATTGAGCTGATAATAAAGTCACCGTCGAATATAAATAGTGTCAGTAAAGAAAACTCGGGAAAAAAAAAGGAAATTTGACCAACTCAGTCATCACAGGTAAAGCCTGGAGAAAAGGAGGCTCAGGGGGGACCTTGTGTCTCTGCAGAACTCCCTGCCAGGAGGGGACAGCCGGGGGTGGCCAGGCTCTGCTCCCAGGGAACAGGGACAGCAGGAGAGAAACAGCTCTAAGTTGTGCCAGTGGAGGATTAGAATGGATATCAGGGCAAATTCTTTCACCAGAAGGGTTGTGAAGTGTTGGAAGGGGCTGTGCAGGGAAGCGATGGAGTCCCCATCCCCGGGGGCGTTTGACAGACCCGGAGGTGTGGCGGGTGGGGACGTGGTTTGGTTTCGGTCTCGGCAATGCCGGGGTAAAGGCTGGACTCTATGTCAGAGCTCTTTTCCACCTTTCAGGCTCCAGGACTCCGCGCTGAAGATCCCCATTTCAGAACCCGAGCTCTGCCCTCTGTGTCCCCACGCTCGCTGCCCGTGCTGCGGCCGTCTCGGTGTCTCGGTGCTCCCGGGTCACCGCGGCCCCAGCAGGCCGGGGACAGCTCAGCTCGGGGGGGCTGCTGCTCCTCCGGGGCTCTCTGCAGCCTGGAAATGCCCCCGGCCTGGCAGGCACACCTACGGCAGGTCAGGCAGCAGAGCTTTCGCCACCGATGGTGGCAGAGCGCGGTAGGTGTCACTAGAGCCCTTCCCATCGCTCCGAGGGAATCTCATTTCAGATGCACAGGCTGCTCACCGGCCACAAAGCTGCTGCTCCTGCAGTCACGGTTTTGTTTTGCCTCCTTCCTGTTTGTAGAAGCAAAAAATTAATCCATGGAGATTCTAGCTTTTAGCATAGGATGATTCAGATGCTATAATATTGGGATCTTTTTCTTCAGTTTTTCTTTAAGCAACCTAGTTTGTGTTGGAAAATAATCTTCGGTTAATCTTTTGTAACAAAATCCTGCTCTGTGTTTTGTTCTAAAACCATTTTGTGCCGGACTGTTGCCTTTTAGTAGTTAGTGCAATTCCTGGTTTTGCTGCAAAGTCTTGATTTTCACTTATGCAGCACATCACCCAGCCATGCAATACATCCTGCAGCTTCTACTACTTAATTACTTCTCCAGTGCAGTTCACTAGGAAGGGTGGTTGTGAGCACATGCACCTGGTGTCATGGAAATATGGGCCACTGACACTTGAAAAATAGTAAGAAAATATTGACAAATGATGGAGTTGTTATTCTGGGTTTTTTTTGTTTGGTTTTTTTTTTTTTTTTTTTTTAAAAAAAAAAAGCAACCACCATGAAGACGGTTGTTTTTAAGGAAAACTATTTGAGCTTTGCAGATTGCCCCCTTTCCAAATCTATCCCCCAGCTGGTCACTAAAGATAGGATTGGCTGACTTTTCTTTTCAGCTCTGGGAAGCTTTGAGCTGACACAGGGCTGTGGCTGCCCAAGGAGGGCTGTGGTGTCCAGCATTATCCCTTTGCCTTGGCTAAAGCCAGAGGAGATGATTTGTCTGCCTGACATCCGATCCACAGCTTTCAGCAGCTGAGCAAAATAAAAATAAGCTGTAAACACCAATATAGGATAGGGATTGTTTGAGTTGCCATGCAAGAAGCGTGGACAGCAGGTGAGGTTTGTGATGTGATGGAAGCTTTGGCATAAGGCTGACACGATGCAAGAGCAAGGTGCTCCTCATCAGCTTTGATTGAATCAGGGCTTGTTGGCTTCCCCATATGTCAGGAAACACCTAAACTCTCATTTTGCTTTCACTGATGCACTGCTGGGTTAATGGTTGGCCTCAGTGATGTAAAAGGACTTTTCTAACCTAAAGAATTCCATGCTGACTAGCACCAGTGCAGGCCTGTCTGGTGGGCAGGTCCTGTGAGAAGGGGAAGGCTGCCATGGACAGTGAAGGTCAGCAAACAACTGGAACAGTTCATCACCTCTTGGCCATTCTCCATGGATCTGTGCCAGGTGAGGGACATGGACAGACCCTGAACGTGCAGTGAAGCGTGGGCAGCTCTGCCTGTTTGGCATTTGATTTGTTGTGCACCTTGCAGGGAATTAAAATCCTCATCATGTTCACGTGTCGGGTGTAGGAACCTGCCCCGGCCCTTGGGACAGGCAGGAGGGGACTGAGGAGGCTGTGAGGACAGGGAGGGGTGGCTGTGCTGGTCAGGGCTCTGGGAGGAGCCTGGCACCAGTGAGAGGGCAGTGGTGGCCACAGTGGCCATCATTCATTACCCATCAAGGGCTCTGCACAGCAGTCAGCACCAGGGCGTGTGTCTCGAGCTGACAGCTCCCAATTGTTTCCTCACCAATTACTGCTCCCAGGCCTCACAGAGCAATGAAATGTGCCTCCCACCCATCACTTCACCTCTGTCACACTGGGTGTTCTTCGTGTGTTATGACTGGGAGAACTTCAGCAGCGTCAGAAAAATAAGCAAGCCTGTCTCTGGTGTGAAAGGCTTAAAGACAGGGTGGATGCTGTTAAAAAAAAATGCCTCAGTCCAGATGAAAGTGTACATGGAAAGTAAACCTCACGGACCAGCTGAGCCCTCTCAGCTCTGTCTTCATTCGGGACCCAGAGGGGGATGAAAAGAGTAGGAACTTTTCTTTTGCTAGACGTCTTTATACTTAGTAAAGCATTCAGCCTTTCTTATAATTTATTCATTGTGGTCTAGCGTAGTCTAAAATATCAGCCCTTCCCTCTCTGTCCTTTTACATACGCATTTTTGATGCCTCTTAATTCATTATTTAAGCAGCCTGCGTTCTGCTTTGCAAGACACCCTCCTCCCCGGTACCCTGACGCTATCAGTTATTTGTGTATCCGTGCCAGCAGCTTTGCAGCAGGGAAAGGGAAGGGGCAGGGTGGGATGCTGATCCCCCAGCCCTCATCTCCTGCCCCCAGCCCAGCTGCCCTGCGTGGGGAGGAGCAGAGGGCTTGGCAGGGAGAGGGGCTGGGCGCTGAAAGGAGCTGAGCAGCCGGAGCTCCCCTGCTGCAGCTCCAGCCAAGCGCTGCAGGACCTGCTGAGGTGATGCCCCATCGTGTGCTGCTTGGGGGGCCTCAGGGTTCCCCTGAGAGAGAAAGTGGCTCAGTGGCACTTTAGGGAGGGTGGGAGAATGGGACACCGCAGCTCTTGGTGAGGTGGAACCCCCACTCCTGCTGGGACCTGGAGTTCCCCTCCTGGGACTCGGTGAAAATCCACTTGGGCAGCACATCCCACCCTGCAGAAGTGTCTGAGTTAGTGCTGGTGAGAGGCAGGGGACCCCTTTGATGGAGGTGCACCTGGAGTGCAAAGTATTCCCTGTCTTGTCACTAATTACAAAGTTGGATAGCTGTCAACAGGAACATTTGCAGCTGAAAAGCGAGTCTGTGCATTGTGAAGTGTGAGTGATGCTTTGATTGGAATTCTTGCAGCAATTTGTTTGCTCCCTGGGTGCGGTGTTTGAAATGCTGCCAAACGTGTCATTCCTCCCCAGACGCCGTGGGTAATGCCTGCGTCCAGGAATGGAGGGTCCAGAAGGTGTCATGTTCCTAGCACTGCCTTTCCTTAACAAAACTGAGTAGATAGTTCAGTTCAGAGTATTACAACACTCTCTTAAGAAAAAGAAATAAAGATTAAGTAAATTGAGAGGAACACAGATATTCCAAATCTTCTTACGGCCTTGGTTGCAAAAATGCCCTGGACATTTATCTATTCAGTGCTTTTAACATTCCAGCCAAAGAAAAAGTTGGGATTATCTGACCTGTTAGTGCATGCTTCAAAGAAAACATTTTCAAGTGCTGTGTGATAAATCAAGCTTAACTCACTTAATAGCCACAATGTTTTCTTTTTCACTCAGGAACTCAGGAGAGAGTCTAGGACTAAAAAACACAACTGATAGCTTTCTGGCCATTTAATGTAAGTTCTACTTTATTGATTGGATTTGAAAGCATTTAATATTAGCTTTGTGCAACGACCTCAGCTGAGGATGCTGCTGTCACTTTGGGGACAGCAGGAGGAAGCACAGCAAGGCAGGAGCTTGTTCTCAGCAGGAGGGACTTGGCTGAGGACATCCCAGATCCCACTGACTCAGTGCTTGGCTAAACACTTTTACCTTATGTTTTGCAAATAACAAACAATTTTGCTTATTTCTGTGGCTTTGGGGGTTTGCCCCCTCCTGACAAAACGGTGTTTGCTTGTTCCCATATTTACTTTCTCCCAGCTCTCCAATATCATATTTACACAGTCAATAGTCTTCTGCTGGCAGATTATTTTTAATAGAGCGCTTTATTAAAGTGTCTTTCAGAATATTTGCACTGCAATGCACATCAGAGCACTGCTGTGTGAGAAGGGCTTCTCCTGAATGCACCAGTACAGTCACTTCCTTATCAAATTTTGTGCTTGGAACATTTCGATGGAGGAGGATAAATAGGAATGTGACTGCAGATCCTGTGTAGATCCTTGTGCAAATCCCACCATGGGCAAGGTCTTGCTGGACACTGACATGTTGTGAAGTAAGTACAGAACATTCCATGCAGCTTTTTTGTCCCCCAGATTATCTTTCCATCACTTTTAAATTCCTGACATCCAAATTATTTTTTTTCCCTTTTTCTCATTACTGAGAAGAAATCCCAATTTTCTCTCCTTTGGGGGTAATTGTCAATTAACCTCCAGTATATTTTGTTACTCTTGGAGTTAACCAGACCCCCAACTGCTTCTTTTTGATGTTATTTTTTGGTTATCTTTTGGACTTTTGCCCTCAGCCTGAGATGGAGGGTGGTGACTGGCACTGCCCACACTGAAACTCATCTCTCCAGGGACTTCAGTGGCACTAAGACTACATGAGAGAAAGGGATTGGTGACACTGGAGATGGGGACACTTCTGCTCATCACTCTCCCAGCCAGCACTCTACAGAGAAAAGTTTAGGCAGGTCTGTTGTAAGCAGCTCCATTTGATTTTGTTCTTTTTCACTATTAATTATCACCAGAAGCAGTTTCCAGTGAATTGAAATCCTCATGTCTATTGAGGAGTGGGGCTGCTCTGGGCGTGTTTATTTCTCTATATGTCTGCTCATGCAGATTTCCAGAACCCCTGCAATTTTCCTAGCTCCTCTCTGCTATTTGACATTTATTCTTTGTGTGCTTTTCCGTCTCATTAATTTATTAAACATCAGTGGTGATGCAGGTCTTTGATCCACTTAAAAATTAACCACCTACGCCTGTCTCCTAACCAGTTCTTGAGCCATGGCAATATTCCCTCTCTCCTGGATATTTTGGCTCATCAACAGAGCCTTGTCAGTGGCTGTGCCTGAGATGATTTTAAAGATCACGTGATTTTTTTTTGAGTTTCCCATATTATTTTCCCATTTGCTTGCAGAAAGGTGCAGTTTTGCTCTGTGGAAATGTATTGTTCAGCAAGGTGTGTGTAACCTTTGCTGACCTCCCAAAACAATCAGCTTTTTTTGGCAAGGAAAAAAAAAATCGTGGCTGGGAAATGGATTTATCCTGAGCATTTCTCAATGAAGGGGGTTAGTGGGAAGGGATCTCTGTGCTAGCAGCTCTGTTGCCCTCTCCTTGCAGAGCTTCTGGGTGAAACCATCTGGCCCTGAGAATCTGCACTTTTCTCTGTGCTGCTGACTCAGGTGATGCTGCACCCCTCCTCTGCCAGAAACTCCTGGGTGCCCCTCATGCCAAATCCATTACTTCAGTATCCTCCTTTACAGGGCTGCTTAATTCCTGTCCACATTCCCAGATCTTGTTTTGTTTGTTTTTTTTGTTACCTGCTCTCTTCCTACAGGAGGGAAAATACATCACTGCGATGTACCACAGCCCCTAAAACCTAACAGAGCAGTCGGAGTTCACTGCTGAACTTTGGTCCCCAGAAGGTGGGAGCTTCCCTCCTTGGAAGCAGCCTCTCCAAAAGCTGCCTCTGAGTTGCTAAGAAACAGCTTGTCACTGTGGCATGGGCTGTAGGCAGTTCTGTACAGGTAATTAGAAGTCACTCCCGCTTTATTATTAACTATTTGTTGACTCTTTGTTTTTCTTTTAAATAATTTTCCTCCCCGTCCCCAGAGCGTTCAGCACTCCTGGTACATCTGCATCAATTATGCATCGCCTGTGTGATTTTCCTTCCTGTGGAAACTTGGCTTGCAGAGGCTCTTTGTGGTGCTCCAGCCATGACCTAACCCTCCTGTGCTGAATAATTCCTACCGAGACAACACAGTTTCCCTGCTGCGTTTTCCACGCTGCTGTGTCTCAGCAAGGCAAATAAATCAGGCTGTCTCCCACCACCAGGCAGCCTTGTTTGCTCAATTTTGCCATTCCATTTCTTGCTTTATTGAATAAGCATGTATTTATGTACCTTGTGTCCTTTCTCTGCCTGCCCATTTTTTATTGAACTCCTCTATCGGCCGCACGGTTGGATTTTCCTGACAGAGTTTTGGATCTTAAAATGCTATTTCTTCAGACCAGCTGTCACTTCTGTCCTAACCTTGTCCCATGAGGTCTCTGTGCACCACATACGTGTCTAGCTCTGCCTGCCCCTTCACCTTCTCCTCAGCTCTTTCAGTTTTAATACCTCATACACAAAGTCTGGTTGGGATTTGCCCCCTTCTCTTTAATTAGGGTGACTCTCTCATTTTTTGGCACTCTCCAAAAACCAGATGAGGGTTCTCCAATGAGAAGCCCTCCACAGCCTTTATGTTCTTCATGGCTCCTCTTTGTGTTGGTACAGCACCAAGCTTGTGTCTCTCTGGGGATTAGCAGGGTGATGCTGCTGCACCAGCCCCAGCCTTAAATCTCTTCCCCAGCCATACTGAGTGTCCAGCCAGACTGAGGGGTTTATTTTAGCTCACCTCAGCCTGCACTGGAGCTCTGGTGTGAGGATCACAGCTGGGTGGCTCCGAGGGAACCTCAGGCTCCACTTGGCTGGGGAGAGATGTGGGACAGCAACCCCACGGTGGGGATCTGCTCCCACCCCACCCTCTGTCATCCCCCACCTGAGGAGTTCAGGCCTTAGGATGGACAGGGAAGACTTTGTGCTGAATCCCCTGTTTGGGAACACATCACTTGGTGGGATATCCCCCCACCCCAATCCCCATTTCTCCCAGGAGAGCACTTTGGGGATGTGGGGGAACAGGAAAACCTTTTCCCTAATGGCTCATATTGCTGCTTAGTGACCACCTGCCAAAGTCAATGTCGGGAGGTGCTGAGATCTGTGGGGCTGGGAGTCGGTGCCTAATGAAGGCACGTCAGGCTGGGAATGAGGTTTTTATACCCCGCACGGCAGAACCCCGGGATGTTATTTATAGCTGCTCACTTGCACCACAAGCACCTGTAGAGACTTTATTCTCCAGCCCCTCAGTGGAATCACAAATGACAGAAAGAGCTGAAGATGTAATGACCCTTGAAGTAGGAGAAATTATTTACCAAACCGTAGATAAGACGACAGATCTCTCCTGCACTGTGTTTAGGGCATCCAATCTATTGCAGATGTTACCATAGTCATGCTGTTTAATTTAAAATTGCCCTGCCTTCCTTGTGTCTCAAATTCTTTTCTTGGGAAACTAAATCCTTTCATAACCTAAATGCAGCAGAGGAGATGAAAGCGGCTGGTCTGGGGATGTATATGGCCATTCCAAGGGAGCTCTATGTAATTGTTTTTTAAATGGACATGCTCTATTTTTTTTTTTTTGTCTGGTTCATCCTGGTTTTGTTGTTTGTGATATGTCTTCTGACATATGCTCCTTGTCTAGCAATGAAAAGCTACCAAGATTAAAAACCTTTGTGAATTTATAACTGGCATAGTAAAAGCTCGTCTCATTTTACTGACTTTGCGACCTCTGTAGCAGATATAATGCAGGGATTAAAAAGGAATGGCTACTATTGGTTTCCTGGAATAATTTTCTTTGTGCATAGGTCAAAAAAATAAGGATTAAGAAAATTATTGGATATTGGAGACAATAGCCCAATCTGTCTGCCTTTAGCTTTTGAAATTTCTCTCTTAACCAGAGACAAGAGAAGACTTGCTACTCTCTTGAACTGAACATGGGCCCCACTCCCAAAAACCTTGTTCACTTCAGACCAGTTCCTCACTACCAAATACCCAATAGGTCTTTCTCCACTGAAATCAGACGAGGATCTCAGCTTCATCTTTCTATGAGGGAGTCTGATTTACATTTGCAAGGCATAATATGGTTGGTCCTAATTTTTCATGTGTGCTTTCCGCTGCAGTGTCAAGCAGTGAGTTGTGTAAATTTCTCCAGTGTGGGCTTTACTTCTCATTTATCA
Source organism: Nicator chloris (assembly GCA_013400495.1). NCBI lineage: Eukaryota > Metazoa > Chordata > Aves > Passeriformes > Pycnonotidae > Nicator > Nicator chloris. The sequence goes on from WAAE01025737.1 coordinate 883,192, forward strand.
ATCACATGTGAGCACTAATTTTAGTTTTCCACCTACTGAGACAAGGTTTTGGAAGCACCCAAGGGATGTCCAACACCTGCAGGTGGAGATAACCCTGGGGATTAATTTCACTCATGGCTTTATCAGGGCTCAGTGAGACCCATGGGACAAGAGAGGCCTTTTACCCACAGCTCCAGGATTGTTCTTCCTGGTGGTGCTGCAATTAAAGCTGTCAAGGGAAATGATCTACAGGCAGTAGCTTGATTATATTTGTCCTGAGATGCTTCTACACGAAAGGATTTTCAAGTTTTAATCAGTCTGCATTAACTGTGGTGCTCTTGTAGTTGATCATGGAAAGAAAGCAACTGTTGATTGCACTAAAAGCATTAAGTGACCTCTGCTAATTAAAAGATAATGTCAGTGCAACTGAGTGGAGTGCCTGGGTCTTTAGCCTTTTAGATAGACACTAAATGAAAATCAAAGAGTTTGGAGGAAATATTTGTGGTAAAGTTAAGAGACTTGTTTGTGGAAATAGCAGGTCATGTTTCATAGAAGTTATTTAATCCATTAATGATACCTAATATGCCATAGAACCAGCAATTTGCTGAAAAAGAACAAGTTGCCTCCTCAGTTGTGGGATGTCTTTACTTACTCTGCCTTAGCTGGAGCATTTTGCTTGGGAAGCCTATGATATAGTGAATTCCTCTGTTGTCCATAAAGCAACCAAATGGTTTTTCTCACAAATGCAGGTCACCTTTTAAATGACCCAGACATTCAGTGTTAAGTTCTGTGTTCAGTAATGGGGTAGTCAGTGTCTAGAAATGCAGCCTTGCCTTTTTTTCATTAATCTTGGTGTCTGGGAGAGAAAACAAAGCAGGTGGAATAACTATGGACAAGCACATCCCTTGCTCCTTGGAGATGACTGCTGGTAAATACTATCTTCTGCTTTCTGTATTTGTGTAGATGCAGAATGGAAGCCCTTTGGGCAGAGGAGCAATGGCACAAATTCTCTGTGAAATCCCATGGAGATGCTGCTGTGTCCTCCAAGGAGCACCAGAGGCTGGGGAGCTCTTGGAGGAGGTGCCCAAGCAGTTGGTAAAAGTGTGGGATAATTTTTCAGGTTTGTGCCCCACTCTGACTCCTTCCTCTGTGAGAAGAAACAGAAAGAAGGGGAGTTAAAATATTTTGTTTTCCATGTGGAAGAAGTTAAATCCCACATGGGAATAGAGAAGGGAATGTAATGGTTCAAACTGTGGTGTTGAAAATGAGGTTGACTCCACGCATAAAGCAGAGGCTTCACGGGGAGGAGAGGGGAGGTGTCTGCTTCTCTTCAGATTAAAAGAAATGTTCTGGAAGCTGAAGGTAATCTCTTCCCAGGCATTTGTAACCGAGCTTCACAGCTGCCAGATTGCATTTGCTGACATGCAGCAGCCCTGGCTGAGGAGGCTGCAGGGTGAGGAGCAGCACAGCACCGGGGCTGAGCCAGCCCTGCTGAGCTCTGCCACAGGCTCCATCCAAAGGGTCTGTCCAGGCTGAAGGTGCCTGGTTTGCCACCATCCCAAAAGCTACAGCACGAGCTGGGATCAGCCTCAAGAGTATCAAGGTTAGAGGGGAATTTTCAGACAGGAAATAATGATTTTTCTCAGTGCCAGCCACCCACCTCACAAAAAATATCGTCCCTCTTAAGGGAAATGTAAATGTAAGCCTTTGACACAAATATCCTCTTTAAAGAAGCCTTCCTCCCCCCCCCACCCCACTGGCAATAGAAAGTTACATTTACTTATGTGAAACCTGAAAAAATTTAACTTTGAAAATATTCAACTTTGAAAAAATGCCCTTTCTGTCTGCCCTTAACATTGAACTTTGTGGAATTCACCCTTTGTTCTACTGAGGTCTCAGCAGTGCCTGATGCCTTGTTTCTCTCTTTTCTATTTTACAATTTACCATCATTTTCAGTGGTTTTTTAAGAGCAATATGCACACCTGAAGATATTTTAAAGAAACTATTTTAAAAGCTAATAAAAAATAAAATAAATACTTGGCATCGAGATTCTTGGAGTGCATGATGAATATTTTAACAGTAAAAAATCTAGCCAGAGAGAAATGAAAGGATTTAGTACTCTAAATAAAACTCTTTGTGGGTTTTAATGTGCAAAGATGGACAACAATGGCTTTAAAGGCTCTCCACAAATACTTACATCTCTGCCCTGGGATACTCTGTGTATGTTATATCCGCAGCCAGTAATGGTCTGTTATGACTTTTTAGGTGCTGAGGGAAGGTATTACACCAGTTTTCTCCTCTAGGGCTTTGCATAATAACCTTTAGGCTTTGAGCAGAGGGTTTGGACCTTTGGGAAGACAGTTGTGGATGTAAAGCTCAGGGTTTGTATCCTGTGATGGGAAGTGGAAACCCGAGAGAGGGGAGGGAAGGGGAATTTGGGAGGAGTGCTGGGATGAGGTTTGCTTGTGTCACAGCTTAANCAGGGAAGGAGAATTTGGGAGGAGATCATTCCCCACAGAGGGGCTCAGCCAGCAGGAATTGTGGAAAGGTCTGTGCTCACATAACTTCTGATTGTGTTGTGACTGCAGTGAGGTTTCAGACCAGCCTGGGATAAGGTTTGCTTGTGTCACAGCTTAATGTTTCCATTTCTTTCCCTCCCTCACACACATCCCCACACAGCTGAAAAAGAAAAGCTTGCTGTAATATCAGCTGTGACAGAGGTGGAGCATTATTTGAGTTTTTATTTGTGTAATTGATCAATTCACTAGCTAAGTAAGCCTTTATTTATTTTTTTTAATTAATCAAATGTATTAGTGTCTATGAAACATGTATTTCTGTAATTATTTCTGTAAAATAATATCTTTGGCCTGAGCAGGAGCCCTTCAGTCCTGCTGTAAGGTTGCCTTTCTGCAAACCCTCCTGCTAACTGAATCTTCTGTGTTTTCTTCCTTGCTGTTATAGAAACTCCTATTGCTAAATGTAGTGAATGCAATTGCTAAAGTGATGGTGCCAGAATAAATTATTAAAATTATATGGAGTAATAAAATCTGTTGTGTATAAAAAGATACAGAATAAGGCAGTAGGACTCAAGCTTTCAAGTTACTTCAGAAAATTCTCTATATCTATTATCTGGACAAGTGGTCCAGTAACTACATTTGGGTTTTGTCTTTACATGTTTTCTAAAGCAGAATGTTTGGATGCCATACTTCTCAGGTTTCCAGCTTTCCTTGAGGAAAATGAGATGGTCTGAAGAAAAGAGGTCTGCTTTCAGGTTTTTGATAATTTTTGGAAGCATTTTGGGTTGGGACATTAAAAACATAATGTCCAAAATCATAAATTACTTCTGAAAATCTATGTGGTTTATTTGTAACAAGAAGCACTAATAAAATTTGACTGTGTGAAGATCACTTTGTATCAAATATATAAATTCATTAATTTAGTACATAATGTCTGCTTTAAAACAGAGGAGTTCTTGAGAAACATGAGAAACCTATTCCCCCCTTCACTATAAATTAATGAAAATCATCCATTTGAGTTTTTTCATTCTTGCAGCAGGCACTCAGAGAATGGACGTGGGAAGTGCCATGGAAAGTTGGAAAGAGACACTAAACAGCACAGATGCAAGGTTAGTGTTATACAAAAAAAAGGAGTTCAGTGCATAATCTCAGCCCTTGATGGAGAAGATATAGTGAAATGTTGACTTTAATTGCCATGGGACATAGATTAGCAGATGGTCCCATGGATAGACAGCTCTCCACGTCTATAAATAGCCTAAGTTAATTTATGCAAGATCTTCCTTTTCTTTTACAGCTATCTCCCAAAGTGTCAATATCCTATTGGCAAGGAAGCACCCAGGCCCGGAGCTGGAATGGAGGCCCTGCTTGCAGCCCTGGAATCGGGTGATTATGTTACAGCAAAAAAGCATCTGATCAAGTAACTCCTGATTGAACAGACAGGCTGTGACAGTCTGATCTGAACGCAGCTCCATCTCAAAAATAACTCTCAGGTATCTGCCAGCCAGCTGGAATAATGGCTGGGAGAGGTGGGGGAGGCTCAGAGCGGGGTCAGGGAGCTTCTCCCGCTTCCATCTCAGGCTGCTGAGGGTGTTTTGCTTTGCACATCTCATCCGCCTTCAGCTCCCACCTCCCCACTGCTGGGTGAGCTCCTCTGCTGGAGGTGTCCCTGCCACAGCCACAGGTAAGTGGCAAAAAGGTTTTGGGAGCTGCCATGGCTGTGTGCAGCCAGCAGCCTTCAGCCTGGCCCCTCTGGATCAAGTTTGGCCTCCCTGAGCTGCAGACCCCGGGTGCTCCAGCTGCCTCTCAGCTCCTTTTCACTGGAGATCTTTCTTCTCCTTACTGGGCTTTCCCAGGCCTCCCACTCTGTGTCTCTCTGTCCAGTTTCTGTAATGGAAACCTCTCTTTTTGGTCCACAGCTTTGGCTTCTCTGTGGTTCAGGAAGCCTCGTGTTTGGAGCTGTCACAGAGTAATTTGGTACTGGATTCTTGTGGGTATTTCTGCTTCTGGGCTTGTTAAGCCATTTGTGCCTTGTCCAAAGCATTCCTAGAAACCCCCTCTTTTAAGCTCTTCACCCATCATTGTGCAAATGTTGGCATTATAAATCAGGGTCCAAGCAACCTTTTTGTCCAGTTCTCCCTTGCTACTACAATGAATTGAAGAGGTACCAGTAAATATGAAATAAGCAAAGAATTTTCTAAGTACAGGCAGTATTTTAAGCCAGAGCACTTTCTTTTCCCAACAGTGTCATGGTATCTCTAAGCCCCACAGTAGGGCTGAGCCATCCCCCTTCACCTCCTGGACAGGGGTGAATGTAACAGGGGACAGGTGAAAATATAACAGAGGACCTGCAGTGACTGACTTTGTGCCATTTTGAGCCTGATATCCATCAAAATCAGCCACCAGAAATATATATTGATAGATCAAGGTCCACAACCTGTTCCAGGATAAATCTGAACCCCCTTTGGTTCAGTAGGGATATTCTGGATTTACCTACATGTAATTTAGAGCAGATTTTGGGCCCTGCCCATGAGCATTATGCCTTTCCCTACAGGAAGGAAGATTGATTCTGACCTTACTTAAACTAAGCAGCTTTAATCATTTGGGATAGAAACACCAAGACTGGGCTGGGGGCTGGGGACACAGACATGGGAATCCTATAATCTTTGGTTAAGTTGTAATGAAATTGTCCAGGATGAGAAGGAAACAGATGGAATCTGATTAATTTCTCACAAGTGTAGACCTCAGCATCCGATGTAACATATGTGGTGAGCAAATGTCACTCATGCCTCCAAAGTGCAGAAAAAATCACTATTGTCAGGATATATTCATTGGCATATTGGCTGCTGAACTCCCAAGGGTGCAAGGATGCTGTGCATTACATTTAGTCCTGAATTAAATATTCAGAGGCAGAGATACCTAACCCTTTCCTGTATGCCTCACTGGTTATCACAGTTGAGCTTAATGAATTGAAAGAGGGAGGGGAAGGGAGATTTCCCCCCCTCCTTTGTAAATCATTATTTACTGTGGAAAGAATATCAAGATGAGTTGGTATTTCTGCTTCAGAGTGTTCAGTTGACTACCAATAGAGCCTGAGTTAGGGAAAATAATGCAGCTTTGAGCTGTAAATGAGCAACTACATGACTTTCATCTCTTATTGATAGAAATCAGAGCCCAGCTCTGTGTTTGTGGAGTTGTTCTGGGTTGTGTCACTTCTATAATCTATTCCATGTAATTGCATATTTAAAGAAAATGTAGTTCATTTATTGATTGCCACTATATTGTTTCAGGCAGGTAAGATAAGAGGCCAGAGCTGCTTTCTCTTGTCTCCACATAGTCTTAGGGAGTGGAAGGAGCAATGCATGTGAGTAAAGCAAGGCCCCATCTGTGCTGAGGAAAGAGATTCATTACAGCTGACTTGTCCTGTCAGAATTACTGCCCCAGACTGTTTCTTGGAAAAGGATGTCACTAAGATATCTATTAGAGTATTTCAACCACAAACTTGAGAAATGAATATTGAGCAGTGGGGCTTCTCTGTGGCTCAGGCTCTGCCCTTGGGTGCAGCTCCCCACACCCAGTCACCCCCTCTGCAAAACCAAGCAACATGTCTTCTCTTCTAAAAATTAATTCCTCATTAGAAAAATGGGGGGAAATGGATATTTTGCTCTCTAACTCACTGGAGGTTAAAATTTAATGTCTCTCTTAACTTGCACATTTCCCTCTCCACCTCTGGCAAACACTGCTCCACTCACATTATGAGCTGGTTTGTTTGTTTTAATGATCTCCTCTTTAACAAGTGAGTGTGCATCTTTTTTGGTGGGGAAGCTGAATCATCTCAAAAAGAGCTTTATTTCTGATTGAGGAAGGTGTGGCTGATAAGGCTGGGGAAATCTTGAGACAACCACATTAGCTGCTGTCATAGATGGCTTGAAACTGGCTCTTCACATGCAGCCTTTTGTTTTTTCCTGAATGGAAGATGCAGCAAAGCTCAGGAATAGTTGGAACTACACTAAACAGTCCCCATCTGTTGGAGTCATAACTTTCATTTTTCAGACCCCTAGTTTTGGAAACCTTGACCTGAGATTCTTGTTTCCCTTCCTCACTGTCCAAAGTTGTGCCCTGTGCTGGACTCTGGGCTCCTCTGGCCTTGTGGAGCACAGCAGTGTTTGGTTTGACTCCACTGCTCATTAGAGACAACTCATAGTCTCTATGCTTAAACCTTTAAAAATCCTAATGAGACAGACTCTGATTTCTCAGGAAGCTGATATGCAATTCACTGTTGGTTTTGCTAAAATTCCTGAGTTTTTCTTTTCTGGCTTGTTTCCAACATTTTTTTTCCTAGCATTGCCTTAATTATGTACCAAAAGAAGGTAAAAAATTGTGCATCTGCAAAGCTTGTGAATACAGTGCTCTTCTTTGTCAGATGGAAACCCTTGTTTTCACTTTTTCTGTTTTTTCCATGGTGCCTGAAAATGCATCACTTACAGTTCCCTCCTTTAAGCTGGAGTCAGTGCAATGAGCCTAAGTTTGGTAATTGTTTATTGCATCCAGACTGCACAAGGCAAAATCACTGAAATCCTCTGTTGATCTCCAAAGTCACTGAACAAGACTAAACTGTCTCATTTTTCCTTGTTTTGTCACATGGCACTGGAATTCCCTGAAAATGTTACAGACCAGGAGCTGTGCTGGGACTCCTTGGCCCCTAAAAGTGACATTACAAAGCTACATCAGAACTTTTTGACCCAGCTTGTGTTGTGTGAAAACCTCAGAGGCTCATGATGCCAGCTAAATAGATGGTTTGCTGGACAAACCTACCCACTGCTTTGCTTGGCAGAGGTTTTTGTGGATAACCAGGCAAGCCTGAAGCCATGGGAAGAGTGGTGGGAGATGGATTTGTAGGGAAGATAAAACGGTGGGCACGGAGATCTGTGTTAATTAATTGCAAAGCTACAGAGAAAAGGAATATAGAACCAAGACAGAATCATCTTGTGACCAAAAATATTTCCCTAATTCAGATAAGTGAGAATCTACTCACTCAAGTGAAGCCATTTTCAAGGAGCAGAGATGAGGATGGGACCTGAGTGCACGTTGCCTTTGTCTCTCCAGCTGAGGCATCACACATGAAAGTCCCAATTGCTGCTTCTCGTGTACAGCAAACCAGTAGAGATATAAAATTGGGGCATAATGATGAATGAAACTGTGGGATGTGTCCTGATTATCCCAGGTTTCTAATGTATAATTGAATTATTTTCTTAAGTGTATTTCAAGCCCTTTGATTTCTGGCCTCTGTTTTTAATTACTCAGCCCCCTCTTGCCCTTGTGCATTATTATGCTGCTCATTAGCATTCAGTGAGACTACAGAAGTTTGACTTCTGAATAAAGTAGCGTACAAAAAAGAAGGGATGCTTTTTATCTTACCACTTAATAATTTAAACGGAACCCTTTTCTTTAATCAATGTTTAATAGTACAATAGTTGTTTGTTTAAACTGTGCTTTGCCTAATTTTGCAAACAAAAAAGAGAGGCAGGATAAACATGTTTAGAAATAATAAGCTTTGTAACCATTTTAATCTTCAGAAGACTTAAAATATCTCCAGCCCTTCTAATGTCAGTTCATCTCAACAAGGCAGGAACGTGGGCCCTGAATGTCTCTGTATCATTTACGCAGTGTTAAGAAGCACCAGCCTATTTTTCATTTGAGGGAAGCAGAAAACCTTGCTAATTGCAAAACTGAAAGCTACTCAGCAGCGTTAATATTGTTGGCATGGCCGCCAGCTGTGATGATTAGGATGTGTGACAGAGGGAGAGATAATTTGATCACAGGCCTGGGGACCAGAGGCTCCTGTGTCCTGCTCCTTCCCAGTGCACCTGCAAAGGCAAGGAAAACACAGGGGGAGGTTTAGTCCAGCCCCACAGCACCCAAGCTCTCAGGGAGGGCCCTGCAGGGCACAGTGGATGCCAGAAACAGGGGTGTAACTCCAGGGTGAGGGAGGGGATGGGAGCTCATGCCTGGGCATTGGCTTGCCAAAGGAAATCGCTTTCTGAGGGGTAGTAATTTATTACTAATAGCGTAGTAATTAATAATCAGGTGTGGAGGCTCTGCATGTATGGAGCTTGTTCTGTGTCACCAGCAAAACGTGGCTTTGGATGGGATCAGACACTTTGGGACAAAAAACGGGGAACCTGAGCCGTGGCAAGGTCAGGGGGACCCTCAGAACACAACATAAAAGAGGTGGACTAAAGCCTCTGTCCCTCTGCTTGGCTTCCTCCTATGCAAAAGAGGAATTGATCAGGGATATGTTGAGGATTTAGAGATATCTGGAGACCGCTTTGGAGACATTAGAACTAGTGAGCATAATATCTGCATTTCAAAGTACTCTTTGGACCTCTTAATTCGTTTTGACAGCAACCCAGTGCTGGAAATGGGGCTGTCTCTGCTGTCTGGATGGGAAAACTGAGGCTAAGAGATGGGAAGGAATTACGAGCACAGGACAGCACCAGGCTGGGGAGAGCTGTGAACTGCTGTCTCCTGTGGCTCAGCAGCCCAGTAAAAGCACCCACAGCTGGTAAACTGCTCCATTCACACATATCATGGGGCTGCTGATCCTACATAATCCCTGTCTGATGTCCTGACCAGCCTACTTTCAACAAACTGTACCCCAGACAGCAAGAGGAGACCTTTCTTCCTGCTAATTTTCTTCCTGCAGAGCTCCTTCCTGCTTCTGCCTTTTCTCTCTCCCCCTTTCTAGGCTGGCTAGAGGTCTGAAGGGGTGTTAAGTGTCAGGAACAGTAGTCAAGAAGGTGACAGCTCCTCAGGTAAGGAATGAGATGGAGAGATGTGGTCTCAGGCTGTGGGTTAATTCCCTCCTATGTTGACTGTATTGCAACTCCTGCTGATTAAAAGAGTATAGCTGCGTTGTGCTAACATGGGAGGAGGGAGAGCTAAGGCTGGGCATTTGGATCTTTTCTTTCAGGCTAAATGAATTTATCCAGGATGTGAGAGTCTGCTTCTGGATTATTAATTTACTATGAATGGTGATGTGGAAGCTGCTGAGATTTTTAGTGGTTTTCACAAGTGCACCAGAGAACTTGCACAAAGACAACTCTAAAGGCAATTTGCAATTTCACAACAGTAGCCAGCCAGTGTTTTCCTGTGATAAAAGTAACCTGCTCTGTTCCACAAGGCATTTTCACAGTGATTCTTCCAATTTAAGGAATGTTTGTCCAGGAGGGTGACGATTTGCATCACAACAGGATTTAGGTAATATAGCAGAGATCAACCTACTGTTGCACTGAGCCCTGTGGTTACCTACGGTGAGACACTGCCCTCTCTCACAGAAATGAGACTCGATTCTACACATATTTAAATGCCTGACAGCCACCGAAGCATTTATTTGGACGTCACTGTTTAGGTGAGCAGCAGAGCTGCGGGAGAATCTGAGGGTGTAAAGGTGGGGAATAAAGGTTCTCTGTCTCACTGACAGAGCCAGTGGCAGAGCAAGAAGGAGACTCCGTTTCCTGGCGGCTGCTGGAAAGGCAAAGTGACCCTGACTTTGTAGCCAGGGAAACACCAGCTTTCTTTTGGAACATTTAAACCAAATTTGTGAAGATGACGATTTATTGATAACCCGCAGGACTGTGGACGTGCGGTAAGAGGAGTGGGGAGCTTACGGCCTGAGCCCCCGCTCCCTTCTCAAGTTGCAGCTCTTTCCGAAAGGTGCTGCGAACTCCTTCCCGGCTGCGGGCAAACATCTCCCGTGTCTTCCCTCGGCTGAGCGGCCACCACTCGGATGCTGAAATAAGGTCAGGACTCCGTCAGGCGATTCAAATCCCGGGCTGAGCGAAGGCTCTGCCTGCGGAAGGCAGCGCGCTCTTCCCCGGCGGCAGCACCCCGGCTGCCCGGAGCTCAGGGAGAGGAGAGGGCAGCTCGCCCGAGCAGCTCCGGCTCTGCGCGGTGGGGTCAGGGACCGGGGGCAGCGAAGGGAGGATGCTCCGCGGAGGTGGGAGAGACGCCGAAGCCGTAACACCGTGCTTCCTCCCCAGGCTCTGAGGAGGAGGAGGAGTGGGAGGGGAGTTCCAAAGCCACTTCGGGCGCTGCGCCGCTACGTGCGGGAGTCTGTGCGGAGCATCCTCCTCGCAGCCTGAGCTCCGGCTGCTCTCCCCGCTCCCCCGTGGGTGATTCCCCCTTCCCCGCACGCTGCTCCTGCCTCCGCAGCCGCTCCCCGGGCGAGACGGCGGCCAGGTGAGCGGGGCCGGGAGCTGGGGCACGGCGGGGCCGGGCGGGGCTGCGGCCGGGGCTCCCCTCCGGCTGCCCGGGAGGGTGCTCGATGCAGGGAGGTGCGGGCCGGGCCGGAGCTGAGGGTCCCCTCCGGGAGCTGCCGGGCTGGGCTGGGGCCGGGGGTCCCCGCGTCCCGGGCGGGAGGTGTGTGATGCGCGCCGGGGGGAGGCAGCTGGGAGAGAAGCATCGCCTCAGCTGCGGTGTAACTTGTGCTTCGGAGCGCAATTATCGCCACGGTGGCGGCTAACAGGGAATTATCTGTTCCCCAAGAGGCCCCGGGGGCTGCCCGGCCGGGGGCAGCGGGATCCCCGCACCGGGCACCCCCCGTGGCGGCAGTGCCTGCGGTGTTGGCCCTGCCCAGAACGCCTGCAGCGAGCCCCTGGGGCTGGGCAGGCTCCAGGAGAGCGGCTGTGTGAGTGTCAGTCCGGAGCTCTCGAAGTATGGGTCCTGGAGTTAAAATTGTCTCTGCACTGGGGTGTGTGCGCGAAATTCATTTACTGCCCCCGTTACTCCAGGGATGAGGGTGCCGCTAGCAAAGGGTCAAGCTTGCTCTTTAAAGGTAACTCTCTTTTTTTTTTTTTTTTGCTTATTTTTCTTTTAAATAGTGTTTATAATTTCAGCTACCGATTTTATAGCTCCTGAAATACTTTCATTTCCCAGCGCAGTTGGTTTCCCACCACTGGCACTTTCACCTTGTTGAGTGGGAGGATTTACTTTCTTTAAAACAGAGCTCTGACAATACCCACTCCTTTCAGCGAGGCACGTGTCAGTTCCTGACCCCAGCAACTTCACTTTGACAAAAGAAAAGCTGGAAATAATCACTTAAGAGATGTGACTTTGCTTGTTTCAACAAGTTGCTTTGTTCGCTGCTCGAGTAATTTCCTCCAAGGCGTGTGGTCATTGTGGTTAGCAGAGGATGGGGTGATAGCAGTGATGTTAAACCTGCAGTCACCGGGGATTAATGCACGGGCATGACATCACCGACAGCCAATGAGGGGATGGGTTTGGACACGTACTGACCCAAACTGTCTTCCAAACTGGTGATCCTGCCGTGCTCCTGGGGAATAACGCCAGTTTGTGCTTTCCTAGCACGGTGTCACTGTGCTTCTCAGCCTTGTGTCCTCCTCTGAGACAATCACAACTCAGGAAGCAGCCACACGTGTGTGGTTGGTCTGGCTGGTTAAAGGTTTTACTTCTCGGGAAGAGATTATTGAAAATGGGCATATCAGTGCCTTGGCACAGAGAGAGCTGATGTGGCAGTGCTGGTTGCTGGCAGAGTGTAAACAGCCAAAGAGTTCCCAGCCCTTGTGGCAGGAGAACTGCCTGAGCAGCGTGTTTGAGCACACAGTGCTTTCACCTGTAGTAAATTGCTTTCCTTTGCCTGATTGCTCGGAGAAGAGCTGCTCCCGGGAGGTGGGCACAGGCTCCGTGCCAGGGGAGTGAGGAGGGACACCGTGCAGCCAGGTGGATGCTGCCGTGGCCGGTGAGGCAGGGAAGTGACTTGTCCTGCTGTGCCAATGGCTCCTGCTGTGCTCTCATCCTCACCTTGGTGCCTCCGTGCTGCCAAGGGCCAGCAGGTCTGAAGCCCTTGGCCTCAGTTCCTGTCACTTTGCCCTAGGGTTACTCAAAAACTCGGGGTAGCTTTCGGAGAATCACAACAGATGTTGCCTGGCACGGTCTGGCTCCTGAAATGTTCATTTCGGAGTTCAGGCTGCCTCTGATGTTTCCTTAACCTTCATCATTTGCTGCAGACTCATCCAATTCCCCTGCAAGTCAGGCAGAGGCTTCCCCACAGGCTGTGCAAGAACCTTTTTGTCACTATCACAAATATTTGCACTCAAATCACTTATATTTCTGTTTGCTAGAATTCTCAGCGCTAAACCATAAAGTTTTGGGCCCAGACTTCAACCCTGAAGTCTTTTAATGTTTTTGGTTGTGATTTGTATGTAGGTCCACACGCAGAGTCCCTTATCAGTGCCATTGCATCGATAGCCCTTTGCATTGAGGGACCCACACAGAATATTAGCAATATGACTGACATGCCTCAGAGCTCTGTGTAAGATCCTTATGCCTTCATTGCCAATAAGACGTGACAGGATACATCTAATGAATTACCTTTAAATTAGAAAGCAGTAAACAAGCCATTATTGGATTAGAGGAATATTAAAATTAGAAGAACGTAACCGTCTTTTGATATCCTGTGGCACATTTTTACCAGCTAGGAAATGATATGGGGAGCTGCAGAGAGAGAGAGGGTCTCTAGAGAACTGTAATGATTTTCATCTGTGTGAAATAGATTTTTTTTTAAATGCTATTACTTAGTGTCTTATGTTTAGATGATGCTGTAGCAGATTTCTTTTTTTCCCCTTCTAGTTTCATATTGATGTTTGATATATTTGTCAGAGTGACTTCAGTGCTTGTGGAAGGTACAGGTTTGACGTACTCTGATCGGTAAAATCTCCCAATTATTGAAGAAAAACACAGGCAAAAGGAAATAAGAGTCTTGGTGGTAGATTTTAGTCCAATACTGAAGAGTTTTCTGCCTTTCCAGGGTGCAGAGATTGTCTGGGTTCATGCCACTTATTCCATGACCCTTTTCCTCAGCTGTTTAGAAGGCTGCTCCAGCTCTGGTGATTGTGTAATATGATTTAAATTGCACGAAAAAAAAATTCACCTTGACTTCCCTGAGTTTTATATAAATTGCTAAGAGTCCACCAGTTCTCCTGGTCACACAGCTCAGGTGCAGGTGTTAGCTGGTGTTGCCTTCCAGATGTGACTGCTCTGGATTGGATCTGAATTGGCAGCTGGTTGGTGGGACTTGGGAGCAGCCCCTGATCTCCCCATGCCAATCTTTTATTAATTCAAGGCCAGCACCTGCTGCCCTCTCTCAGGCAAAGCTTCCCAGTTAAGGACTGGGCTGAGAGTGAAAAGGGCAGAATTTGGCCAGTATTCCTCCAGTGTTAGGAAAAACTGTACATGGAGAAGTAAATAGTAAAATACTTGATGGAAAGCAATTAATTCTCACCCTTGCGTAAAATAAATCTTGAAATATAATAAATATATAGTAATCTTGAAATTATTGTGATTTTGTAATTCCACTTATCTTGGCTGGCCTTTAAAAAGTAAGCTCTTAATCTAGAACTAAACTTGAATTTGTGAGTGCAAAAATTTGTTTTCTTTGGACTACCAATATTTTATAACTCTCTAAGGCCAGTCTTCTATTCTTTTAAACTCACTATCAATATGAATATGGAGCAGCAAGGTACCTTTGAGTCCTAAGCCTCATTCCAGCCTCTGGAGGAAAATCTTGAGCATAATGTTTTGTCCTGGAGTTTGGAAGCACACTCAGAATAAAGATCTCTCCTACACAAATACTTTCCATCCGAGCTATTGGATTTTCCTTGTCTCTCTCTCTCAGAGTTTATGGCCCTGGGACTCCTTTTCTCAAGGTCTAGTAGAACTCCTTCAGCATCTCTTTTCTCCTTTGAAAATGTGATAACCATCACGCAGGCGGCTGCTTTGAAGCCGGTGCCAGCCCTGCAGATCGGGAGATCACAGCACACTTTCACCTGGGGTCAGGCAGCTCGAGCTGAGCTGCTTTGCAGTGCCACAGCATCCTGAGTCCTTGCAAGGACGGGGATTTCTATCGGACTGTGGCACCCAAGCCTCTTTGCTATTCTGAAGAGGCTTGTAAGGAGGAACAAAGGACTGCAGATTTCTCCCATTTTGCTCTATTTTATATTTTCCAGCAGTTATTTTGGAAAGGCTGTGAGCTGAAAGGCTGATTTTCTCAGCCTTGGTACAACTATGCCAGAGTAAAGCTCAAATGAGGGAAAGTAGCACCGGGTATTTCCGTGACTCCAAAGGTGACCCGTTGTTTTTATTCCCCTTTCTGTGGTGTTTCAATTTCAGTTACACTTTACAGGGAACATCTGTGAATAAAAACCCTGGTGGGGTCAGGTCTTTCTCCTAGAAGGATATTTCCCTCTGCACAGCACCAGTACAAGTTTGCTCCCTCCTTCCACAGCAGTTGTGCTACGTGTGCTGTGAGGTATCACAAGGATAAATATATTAAGGGGCAGCAATCCTACCCTTGGTGTTTTACAGTTTTACAGTGGTAAAAGATGGTTAAAGAACTTTCTCCCCAACCCTTTGTGCAGAGCTCTTGCCCCTTTTTTGTTCTCCAGCCTCTGGCCAAGCATGGTTCAGTCATGTGCTATATCCCTTTGAGCTGAAGAAATGGAATCAGCTTGGACTTTCTGGTTCTGCTCTCTCCTCTATAAGGAAAAGAAGAGAGAGCAGAACTCTGTGCTTCAGCTCTTAAAGCATTTCTGGGCTTTTTTTCTAAGCCTGCAAGAGGCTTCTAACTGCTAAACCAGAATCATTTGAGTAATGCCTAGACATGGATAAACCAATTAAGAGGAGTTCTTTCAACTTTTTAAAACAAATTGCAAATTTCAGGTTCGTATTTGCATAATTCAGGTTATTAATTCATGTGTTTGCATTTCCTAAACTGTGTGCCAAATTCCCATTTGGCACAAGTTTTAGTGTTCATCTCAGTGTAAAGGGGAAAAGGTGGAAATTGAGTTGTTGTAGGAAACACTAAGTGATTTTTCTTTTCAACAAAATTAAATCAGGTTCATTTTTTTTTGTTTGTTTTCTGTGTCAATTAGTTGTCACCTTCAGTATTCAGTGAGAAATCCAGAAATTCTTAATTGACAGGATACCCAACCTCTCCTTTGTGCATCTCTGGGATTTATATATATTGCAAGTTAATAAAGCTTCCAGCATCCATTCTGTGCACGTGTAATTAAGGAGTGACTGTGCCTCGGTGTCCTTTGCAGTGTTACGTGGGTTCCAGTGGTGAGCACGATGGTATTTTATGCTGTTGAACACAAGCAGGAACATCCCTGCACGAGTGAATCTGCTTGAAGGACCAGGCTGTGGCTGCTTTAGTCTGGAGAGCAGTTACCCTCAGATTTTCTTGCTGCTTCCATCATTCACCGAGAGTTATGCGTGTTTATGATAGTCTGATCAGCAAACACAAGTGTGCTGCAGTTGCAGATATATTGGGAAGTACAGGGGTTTACATTAATGGGAAGGATTTATCTTGTTGCAGTGTGGAATTTATGATGCCAAGCTGTGATATTTCCCTGTTTCAAGAATGTTATATTGCAGCGGGCTGATATCAGGGTGATAAAATAAATGTTTCTTTTTTAATTCAAGCCGCTGTAAGATGCTAATCATGTTGGAGACAGGAAGAGAAATGCCATGTTTCAGAATTTTATGTAATGCATCCATATTACAATTTCCTGGGAAAATTAACTTAGCTTGGACTCCTAAATGAAACTTCTTGTTATGTTTAAACTATTAAACAGGTGTGGTTGAGTTCTTTAAGGGAAGTAGGGTTCTATGACACAAGTAGGGGTGTGGATGTGCCCTGCTTAAATTAGTCTTTGGGACTCTGTTCCCTATAATTTTCGTGGGCTTGTAGTGACTGGAAAAGGGGGAATGGCTTTAAACTGAAAGAGAACAGGTTTAGTTTGAATATTGAGAAGAAATTCTTCACAGTAAGGGTGGTGAAGCCCTGGCACAGGTTGCCCAGAGAAGCTGTGGCTACTCCATCCCTGGAAATGTTCAGGACCAGGCTGGAAGGGGCTTGGAGCAGCCTGGTGGAAGGTGTCCCTACCCATGCTGGGGTGGGGTTTGGAACTCTAAGGTCCCTTTCAGCCCATACCATTCCACAATTCCAGGATAATTCTGAAAAGAAAATAGAGAAGGTCTGGCTGCTGGGGATGGTCTCTTCACTGGGCATTCGGGAAGCTCATGTTCCTTGCTGGTTTCCTTCTAGTTTCCTGGCAAATGCTCAGCAGACATCCCTAGAGAGGAAAGAGGGCTCATCCCTTCCTCTCTGCTGTTGTCTCCTCCTCTGGCCAGTGCCAGGGCCTGTGGCAAAGCCAGGGCTGTACTCAGGATGCCCACTTGCTTCATTCTTAGAAAAAGTAATAGAGTGTGAAGCAAATCTTCATAATCTTAATGACAGAAGGTGTTGTGGCTGCCCTGCTCTGAGGCATTGTCTCTTCCCCGAGGAAAACTGGGATGCAATTGGAATTGCGCCCTCATGGATCCAGGCAGGTGTAGAAGCCTGATCCTGGCTGTCTGCTGGGCTCGTGGTGGCTGTGTCACTGTTTGTGCTGAGCACTGCCAGCTTAGTGGCTCTGAAGCATCATGGTTAGAAGTCAAGTGCTGTGAAAATTTCCTCAAACACAGATCCACAGCAGTGAGTGGACCTGGACATGAAACAGACCACTGAGCCTCAAAAAGGAAATAGTTATTTTGTGGAATACAGAGAGATGGTGGTGTGTGTGTTCCTGTTACGTTACTCAGTCAAACAGTGCCTCTGAACCTCTGAGTTAATATCCATTGTTTGGAAGCACATCACAGAGTAATTGAAATTGGGTTATTTAACTGCAAAGTACTACTGGAGTAAGAGGTTAACTGTGGAAGGACCTGCCAGGTATGTGGTGTATGGGCTTAACTGGGGCTGAAGGACGAAAAAGCAAAATCTTAATACTAAACTACCCCTGTATTTTTGGTGTGCTGCTGAAATTATTAATTCTGCTTTTGTTTAATAATAGGTCTGTTTCTGTTCAGGGACCACTGAAAGGACAAAACTTTGTTAGATCAAATACCTTTTAAAAACGGGTGCTAATTGTCTTAGAGAGAGTAGCAGGTAAAAAGGACTATCCCTCCTTTTCTACACCAAATTGTCGTGGAGAGATGGATCTGAGGTGAAGTGGAGCAGCCTCTGGGAGAATGAGTGTAACCTTCCACCTGAGAAATGACACTTGCTTAAGTGTTAGAAATTAATTAGTACATTGAGCTTTTCCACACACTTAAGAGCATTTCCCTCCAGAACATTTCCTCCTTGCAATGTTTCTAATGTATTTTTATGACATATATTTCAGTTTAGCAATAGAAGAATAGTCACAGAAGCTGTAAACATTAGGAATAATTATGGTTTATAACTCTGAATAAGGGGGAGTCACTTCAGATACAATTAGTGCAGCCACTTTAAATACAATTACTCACCCTCCAGTGTGCATCATTCACCTGTGAAATGCTCCAGGTGAGGTTTCCTCACTGGTTGCACCCCAGATTGAGACAGGTGGTTGTTTTGGGTGGATGAACAGGGAGCTCCTTCCTCCCAGTGTCTCTGCAGACAGCTCTAGGAATGAGAAGGAAAACACATAATTCAAGCAAAACCCCTGGGTTTTGCATGTGTTAAACATCCTTTTTCTTGAACATGTTCTTCAGCAATGGATAAACTATTACTGCTAAATCTTGCCTGGAAATGTAGTGGAGACAGTCAGCTTTGAAATTAGCATATTTGGAATACACATAATTGTGTTATGGCTAAAGATCTGATCTACCTTCTGTGTTTTCCTCATGTAAGAGGAAAAATCAAGCCTGAATAAAGCCAAATTAGTCTTATTTTAAATGTGTTTATTTTTTTTCCCTACAGAAGAAACATCTTCTGTTACAATTAATGAGCACCGTTGTCTTTTGTTTAAAGTCTTTGTTACAGAGGCTTAGAGCAAAAGGGCTTTAATAATAAAAAGGCCTTCTTCTCTGGAATGTCTGTCTAATAATAGCCTGTATGATTTAAGAATAATGCTGTAAAATAATTGGCTTTCAAACGAAAAATTTTGTATAACTAATTGGAGGGCAAGTGGAAAATCTGCATCCTCCAAATAAATGTATCATATCTCTTTAAATACCCAAAGAATTTTTCCTCCTATTTTTCCACCCTCAAGACAAAAATAATATCAAATCTCATTCAAGTTGTACTTAAATATGACCAAACTGATAATTACATTATTACAGAGAAGGGCAGGATAGCTGGAGGATATGTACAAGGTGCATTAGTACTGCAAATAGAAGCTGATTTACTTATTGATAGTGGAGACACGTTTTAGTCACTTTATAGAATTAACAATTGATCAGCTTGTTAGGTTCTAGTTCTTCATAAGCACAGCATGTTTATTCATTATTGTCATTACATGGTGCAGGCAGCCGAGGTCATGATTAGCAAGGCAAAATCTAAAAAAATTTAAACTTCATTAAATACAACTTTTGCAATGGCAGTTTCTGAGCAATGCACCAATTCTCACTCCTCTGACATAAATATAACTTATACCTGCCTGGCTAATTTGCATTTCATTAACATTTTTCAGAACCATCAGATCTGTTTGTTTTGCCAAATGCCAGAGATTCAGGCTTGTAAAATTGTAAGAGAAAAGCATTACTTTCAAATTGCCTTGGTCACTGTAAATATCCCCCAGTCTGCAGCACTGGAACTGATAAACCAAACAGGCTGCTGGAGGAGAATGGGAAGATGTTATTCCAATAAATATATCCATGATTGTTTGTTACTAAGGGTAAGTTATGTTTTGTAAATCAGCATTGACTTAGGCTTGAGCAAACCCGATAGCAAAAATTCCCACAGAGGCTTCTCCTGCTATAAATGACTAATATATTAAAGAAGATGAATAGTCATTTTTAAAACTTATTACACAGTAGGATTGAACACAAGAGGAAACCATTTCACAAATCTGAAACTTAAGGTCACCTTGAGAAGAAAAGGACACTCTAGATGACTAGAAAAAGTCTGTTTCCTCCAGAAATTGAGATTCAAAGTTTACTCTTTTCATGGTGTCTTACAGAGCTTTAGAATCCCAAG
Source organism: Nicator chloris (assembly GCA_013400495.1). Taxonomy (NCBI): domain Eukaryota; kingdom Metazoa; phylum Chordata; class Aves; order Passeriformes; family Pycnonotidae; genus Nicator; species Nicator chloris. Next base: position 902,704 of record WAAE01025737.1, read on the forward strand.
TGTAAAACCAGAGCCTGTTTTGATGTGCAAATATTTCAAAACTGTGTAGTGGATAGGCACTTAGACACATCTAACCAGTGCTACAGATAAGCTTCCAGTCTCAGTATTGAATAAAATGCAGAATAATAATTAATAAATATAATAAAAAACAGAATATAAAGCTTTTTTGCTAGTGCTTTTTATAATATAATCTAAAATTAGGACTGAACTTTCTAAAACATTTCATTAGAGTGTTTTAATAATTTTCTAATTTTTCCTTTTTTATTTATAAGCATTTAAAAAAATCACAATGTCTATTTTAGTCATCCTGAACACTATTAAGCTTTTGGATCATAATTCAGACTTTTAAGAGTATGAAAATCTGCTCAATAGCATTTTCTTAGGGCTTGTTAATAAAGTTAATGAATTTTTTTTTCTATTAGTCAGTCCTAGCATAGATAATACTGCTCCCTTGTTTGAGCTCAAGCAAATCAGGACAACATTGATTTTCTTTAAGAGATGAATAATGAAAGACCTACATTCTTAAATATGTAGATAAAGATAAGTAACTTAATTAAAAAATTATCAGTGGAAGGTAGCAAGATGAATTAGCTGTTTTAATTTGTTGTATATGTCAATAAGCTGTACCATAACCCGGAATTTTACATAAAATCCATTTATGATATCTTTTTCTTCAATTTCCAGAGTAATTTCATAGTGTCTTTGGCTGCTAATTCTTTTGGAAATCACCCATGTCTCGGGAACGTTAAATTCTCGGAGCTATCTGCCCTAACTTCAGCTGTGTAGGTGTTGACTCTGCAGATGTTTAATGTCCAGAGCAGTGCAGCCTGATGAAAATAGTTCTGCCCTGATCAATAGTGATGTTTACAGGCTCTGTCCTCGGCGGTGAAGTCAGGGTACGGAGCCTGATTGTTTTTCCAGTGACTGGCAAATTCTGCTGTTTGATCACATGTGCTATGAATATCCCAGCTGGCGAAATTCCAGCCTAAATTGCCTGCTATTTTTTGACTGGCTCTACAAATTATACATGATGAAAAAAGGGACGTCTCGGGGCCTCCGCCTTTCATCCGACGCTGCTTTTAACGTCGAGGAGGCATCACCAGGGTACACAGGGCAGAGGAGGAGCTGGGAGGAGGAGCTGCTCTATTAAGATGTGGTAGCTGATGTTATTAAAGGAGGAGACAAACAGCCTGGTGCTGGAAGGGCTCCTCTGTGTCTCACACTCAGGGGTTTTTCCAGTCTCATATTAATGGAGCAGACGCCCACACAAGTCCCACGGGTGGAGTCTCTGGTGGGAATAATGATGTGTATGGCATTGCACCTGGAATAAGGCTTTCACTGTCCTCACGCTTGGATTCTAAGGGACTCACGAGTCCTGCTGGTTTTCAAGCTTGAATCTCAAATCTCAGTGCAGCTACAAATGCATCATTTGACAAGCATGGCTGAGCTTCTGCCTCAGGCCCTTGGGTCACTGCCTTTCTGTGGCAAGTGCATTGTCCAATGGCTGGGTTGGAGTTTAGTTATTCCTGTCTTTTTTAGACGTCTCTGTCTGGTTTCTAGGGCAGGACAGAGATGTTTCACACAGATCTGCAGATTTTGCCTTCTCCTAACTCAGGGCTGTCCTGTGTGACATGACTCAGCTGGGTGCTGAGAAAAAAGGGGCAGCCCTATAATGGGAAGGGGTTGGGGAGGCTTTATGGGACCTCTGGGTAAGGAACTGCCTGGCAGACAGGACATGATTTGAGCAGGATGTCTCTGTAGAGCTCCCACAGGATGATTTGACAGCAAAGTGCAATTTGGGCAGCAAATTTTACTCTTTCTTCTCCACCCAGCAATGCCCTGCCAAACTGCAGAGTGCTGGGGATACTCTGATGCTGCAGGCTTTACTTTGTGTTACCTTGTTTTAGTAATTTTATCTTACTTCAGCTTTTGGTTAAACATGATATTTGTGTCTCTGAGATGAGTAACAAACACTGTGCCACACTGTGGGTCTTGCTCCATTAGGAGTAAGGGATAGGACTCAGCGTGTCTTGTCCAGAACAAGACTTTCAGAATTAAAGATATAAATAAGAGCCAAGGAAAATTAATTGTCTGTATTTTCATTACATGGTGCTCAGCAGATCTTTCTTAGAGGGTTGTTTTTTTTTTTTAAATCCTGTCCCTACTGCAAGATCATTGAAGTTTACCCACTCACAGCAGAGATTGTTCCCGGTCTTCTGTGCCAGGGGACCAACCTCTGGATTTTCCCTTTCATTCATGATTTTTGCTCAACACACAGACAGGACCTGGCTGTGTTTCTGTGTTTTGGGACAGGCACCTCGGGACATGAGTGGCCAGGGGTCTCTGGTAGGTGAGATCTCCAGGGGATCCCAGATAACCTCCAGCTGTTTCCAAACTCTTGGAATGGAGCTCAAGCTGGGCTTGAGCTCTGTATTCAGAGAGTTCTGCTGACTTCTCCTGAGTGGAGAACAGGAAACTTCAGAAAGCAATACTTCCCAGTTAGGGTGACCGTCACAGGAACATTCCATTATTAAATTAGAAATTCTTCATATTCTTGAAGACTTAATGCTGAGACCTTCAGGTTAAAAAGGCAATAGATTATTTATGCTATGCTGCTGTTCTCAGGTGATAAATTGGACAGTGCTATTGCAAGCAGTGAAATAATTAAGAATTCTGGTACAATTGAGAAGTCAAATTAGAAAGGATAAAATCACAGTTTAAGAAACCAACTGTCTTTGGTTGGAGAGCAAAAATAATTTAAAATGATAAACTATACTCTCCACTGGCCATTTATTCTGGTTTATGCAGCAATATCAGTGTTCCAAGTGGGTTCTTCTGTCTTTCTGACACACAGCTGCTACAAGACACTTTATACTCACAAGTACTCCTCAAAATCATACAATCTGAATGAAGCTGAACAAATAAATAGCCAAGTAGCTATTCTATTTGCCCAAAGCCATCAGCCTAGAAAAACAAAAAGGACCTGGAAGGTAAAATAAGAGTGGCTGCACTCTCTGGAAAATGTCCTTTGCATTTGGCTCACCAAACAATTTCTGTGAGCAGAGAAGTGATTTTTTTCTGTCAACTTTGTCTGTCAACTTAGTGTCTGCCCAGAGGTGGACAGGACCTCATCCATGGTTTAAAAATGATGTATGAAACGAAATTGGCAGTACATAACTATGTGATAACATGTGGGGTTTGCCTAGTGCACGGCACAGCTCTACATTAAAAATGTGTCTTCCTTTTTAGATGTGGTGGTACCCTCTGGTGAGTGAAGGTTTGACTGCCTGCAGCCTCTCTTGCTAATCTTAGCCAAAACATTTGCAAGGAAGGGTTTCAGTTGGTGAGGGGAAAATACAAATCCAGTAAGTATTTTTTTCCATATTTTTCTTCAAATTACTGTTGCTGTTTCTCATCTAATTAGTGACCAGTACTAAAGCAGAAGATTTAAACTCCTGCTGTGGTCCTGAGATGTAGCACATTTTTAATGAAAGCAGTTTCTAATGGAAACCAGTCCTGTGACTGGCTTTGCTGTCTTGCCTCTTGCCAGGCTGTGGAAATTCTGTGTGCAATAACCCTGGGATTTGAACCAATGGTGCAACCACTCCATGGGCCTCTTTAAAAACATATCTCACAGTGCAGGAAACTCAGGTGGAAACAGTTAAACTGAGAGAGTTCCACTTTTGTGTTCCAGTTCATCAATCTTTCAAGAGACACTAGTAGGTCAAATGGGTACAACATTGATGGACAAGAAGAATCCCTTTTTAAAGTCATCACAATTCATCTCCAATGGGCAATAGAGAAAATAAAATGAAAAGATAGAGTCACTGGGGTCCTAGTGGGAGAGAATTAATTAGCTGAGCACTCACACACTCTTTAGAGAGCTGTCCCTCAGAGTCCATAAGGGATTTGCAGTCCATTACTTTTTTGGAGGGCAGGTTCCCTGCAATGTGACAGTGACAAAACCTGTCTGTCCCCCAGTCTCTTACCAAAGGCTCCTTGTTGTGTAACTGCACCTCAGGAACAGCCAGGACATTGCCTGGCCATCACCTGAAAGGCAAATACCTGCTGGGCAGGACAGCAGCAGCTGTCTCAGGACCCTGCAAAGTGCTCGTGGTTGATTTTATTTGAGTTACATTTGAGTTACAAGCAGTGTACTACTAAAACTCTATGTGGTAGCAGTAAATGAGGCACGTTGAGGGGATATTTTCATGGCATTTTCGGTAGGGAAAACTTCTGGGAAGTTGTACATGAGCTGAAATGACTATTCAGTTGCCCATCTGAAATCACAAAAGGTGATATCTGAGATGTTTCATACCTGTTGCTAATTCCAATATAATTGAAATTTGGAGGCTGCTCTCTTTGTTGTAGTTAAGTTTGAGTACTGTTTCCCCCAGGACAGAAATTCACAGACTATTTACTCAAAAATGGAAAGAATGTATGCTGTGGGAATCTGAAAGCCAGGGTGCTGTGGATAGTCAGAAATCAGAGAAATGGAATACTCATGCAATCCATTTCCTTAAACAAAAGTGTTCAGCAGAAATATCTGAGTGTCTGCCCAAGGTGACTTAAAAAACTGCTTCTTATTCAGGTGCCAATATCCCTAACCTCATACAAACTCAGGAAGCACAATCCAACTTCTGGCAAAAAATATCTCATTGCTAAAAGAGAGAACTTAATGTGCCACTACGTTAACTTTTTTCTGTGAATCTTGAGGTGGTGTTTTTTTTCCCATAAAATCTCAGTTTCCTGGATGAAAATAATTGGAGAAGATTTTTCTTTTCTGTTTTCTAATTATTTTTAAGAGAGTTAATAGCTCTCTAGCAGTGATGAGAAGCTGATTAAAAGCTGATTGTTGTCTACCCTGAAAATAAACAATCAACGATTTGTTACTTTCAACAGATCTCACATCTTTAAGGCAATCATAATTGCCTTCAAGAGAGGCAGGGGAAGTGGGGGGAATCTCATACCTCATTTCCAACCCTGAGCATTTCAAAGCATAATCAAAATTATGCCACTTACCCTCCCTCTTGCCCTTCCCATCATGCACATGGTTGCATGATCATGGAGAGGCTTTTGCATGAAAGAAGAACAGGAAAAGAAAAACCCATCCTAGGCAGATTGGGAACTGAAAATTATTATTATTTAAAAAAAAGAGAGAGAGAGAAAGAGAAAAAAAAACATATAAAAAAGAGTTTCTAGTCTTAGCCATGAAGAGGACACGGTGTGACTCATTCAAAGCCTGGCTGGGATCATACTTCAGCCAGTCACTGGCTGAGTCTCCTGCAAGGAAACGTGTTCCCTCAGTTGTGGCAGCTGCTGGAAGGAGGACCCTCTGACAATTCAGGTACTTGAGAAGGAAATACCACGTGAACACCTCTCTTACTGTTTCTGAAGAGCAGTTACCAGCTTTTTGTGGCTGCTGCTCTCCTCTCCTGGTAGTGCAGCCACAGGAAGGTGTCTGGGAGCTTTAGAGGTTTGCTCCTCTTCTAATGCAACAGTACCCAGAGCTCTGTGTGGCTTCCTTGAGCCTGTGAAGGGATGAAAACAGCATCCAGCAGAAGGTTAACCTGCCATTGGAGACCTTTTCCATGGCTGATCAATAGGTACATCAGGGTGTCTCTCCCCCTGCCTCCCAGCCCTTTTTTGGGGATTCTCACGTGGGATGCTGCCAAGCAGAACTTCCTGAGAGGGAAGGAAGGGGAGAGGGGCTGTGAAGGCAAGAAACACAGAGGGCTGAGATTCACAGGGAAGGAAGCATGAAGGATTGGGCAGGAAGAGGAAAGGAAGGAAAGGATGGAGGAAATTCCTTCTGGAAGTGAGGAGCAAAATTTATGGGACTTCTGAAATTTTCTTGCATGAGGGAATGCAGTGCCTGGTGTGTCTGGAAATGAAAATAGCTGAGAGTGTTGCTCTATGTACTCATATTGGGATTTGGAATTTTTCTGGTTGCCAGGAGAAAGGCAGGACCTGCTAGAGGGATGTAGAACCCGTGCACAGACAGGCAGTGTGGGTGCATTGGGCGTGATGGGCTCCCATCCAGCATGAGTTAGCAAACCATGGAAAAGCAAACACAACTCTGAGATCTGTTCTAAATATGTTCTTGCTCAGTTAATGAGAATCCAAACTGAACAAGACTGGGTTCTCATTTAAATGCAGTTGTTTATTGACCCAAGTCCAAGACTCCATGCCACACAATTGTCTCATTTTTGTCAATGTGTGATGTGACACCTTTTACTATAGAGTAACAATTCTTGAACTGGTGGGTCAGAAATCCTGTTCTGGAATCCTCCTGCTCAGTAGAGCAATGTTTTTCCAGAGTAACTTGAGGAATTTACTGATAAGCAACCAGTGTTTTCTAACACTAAGAAGCTGATCCCATAGCATCAAAATCAAGTGACAAAACCAGATCAAGAGTCTGGGTTATGGCTGTTTGGTCTGTGCTTCCCTCACTCTGTGCAAGTTTTATCCTTCATTATTGAGATTCTGTATGTTAGAGGCAGAATTTTAAACCACCCCATGATAACTGTGTTGTTTTTGTTATCAAAATGGGGATACCAAAAATGTTCCCTTACAATTTCCAGTAGTTATCCTGTCCTGCAGCAAGCCTGCCAGAGAGCAGGGACAGCACTGCACAAGGTAATTTGCTATTGGCTTATGTAGTGGATAACACAGGTGCTAAAAAATGTGTGTTCAGCCTGTAATTACACTTCTGGAAATTTAGTGCTGTATTTATGAAATGCTTTTCCTTAGAATCTTTAAATAATTAGCTAATGAGTCCCAAGTGGAACAATTATCCCATATACTCAGACAGTTGGGATTCTTCATCAGCCAACGTGCATCCCGTGCTCATAAAACATGCTTGTGTTAAAGGCAAAACTGGCTGTTCTGTGCTTTCCTCTCAGAGTGTTTCAGGAATTGAAACAAAAGCAGGGACCAGGTTACATTGGTGACAGAGAAAGGGACAGGCCCTGTTGCTGTCAGGGCCTGATACAGCTCAGGGAAGCACGAGAGAACATGCTGTAACTGTGAGTGAGGTGTTTTTGGGAATAACAAGAGAAAAAAATATTCTAATGCAGTAGAATCAGAAAGAACCAAATTTGGTTGTGTGAGGACCCTGAGAACCACCAGAAAGAGATCTAAATACAACACACCCTGACTCAGCCTACATGAAAATACGTTGGGTTCAACATATGCAGGAGGCATTTTTGGTTTGTTTCTGCCAGGATTTTCCTCCAGTAACCTCTGACTTGATTCAGGGTGTTGAGGATGACACTGAACAGAGGCTGACTACTTCACATTTATATCCCAGTGATCTTTTTGCTCCAGGGCATAAAGGATATGTCCAGTTACATACCCTGAGCAAATATAATCCAACCCTGTGGATGGAGAGGGGAGCCTTGACCATCCCACAGGTGTTCATCCAATTTAAAGAAATCTCCATGAACCAGGCTCCATGACATTTTGAGCAGTTTGTACCCCCACTTACATTCAGAAAGTTTCTCTCCATGCACACAACAATGAATATTTATTTGCAGGACATTGAATTTATTTTTATGCTATTAGCAGTAGCTACAGAGAACCACTTTAAATCCTGCCCTTCTTGAAAGCAAGCCTCTTCAAGAAGACAGTTGACACATCTCCAACAAACTCTTTTTTCTTGACTGAACAAACAGCTATTCCCACCTTTCCCTACCAGTTGCATTTTCTGACTCTCTTAATTTTCATGTTATTTCCCTTGGATTGCCTCTTGTTCTTAATTTGAACAGCCACCCTTAGCAATTACCTGCTTCTTTCTTGCATGTGAGCCCTGGGCTGGCCACCACACACCCAGAATAGGTCTGAGGCCTCCCAGTGCATTATCCAGAGACACAAACGGACGTGTGTTTTCCTCCTCCATTCCTTCCATCCCTTCCTCCCTCCTCTGAGTGACCTCTACAAAATAACCATCAGCTCAACTGGGTCTCTGGTGAGAGGAAAGGAAGGCGAGTGACCTGCTCTATAGCAGGTCAGTTATCTTTGCCTTCCATGGGAGAAATTAAATTCCTCCCTCAGTTCAGGGTATAGAAAACAGTGTTTTATGGCTCAAGATAACCTGTGCAACAACTTTAATGCTTTGCTACCTGGCAGGCAAAGTTTACAGTAGGGGAAAATGTGTTTTTGCTGTGCCTGAAACATTCTGCTGGAGAGATTTCCTTCAAAGACATTTCTCTCCACATTTTTTGGTGTGCTGCCTGCTTTAGATGAGAACTGCTCTGCTTCTGGGAGGGCAGCTGGGAGTGGAGCAGGGCACTGTCTCTGCTCTGTGTCCTCTTTGAACAGGGTTGGAGGAATTCCTGCTCTCCCTTGAACAGAGTGCCTGAAGCTTGCACATCTCTTCAGCAGGGCTTGCACAGGGGGTGGAGAAGATTTTAAGCTGCAGTGAGGGACTGAAAGAACCTGGATAATCACAAGGAAAAATTCTTTCTGATAAAGGTAATTGAAAGAGTTGAAATGCTGTGCTGTAATGAGATCTCCTGTGTTGGCTGTCTACATTGGTAAGTCTGTGCAACCTTTAAAATGAAATCTTGATGGTGGATACCTCCCTTTTCTGGACTTTGGCAGAATGGTCCTGAGTGGGGTGGTGATGAATAATAAATGATGCTGTATGGAGAAAAGGGTCTATTCTGCCTCCACTTGACAGTCAGAATAGCTGCACTTTGCTCTCTGAGCAGTCCTCTTGGTCTTGGTGGACTTTATCCTGGAGGAAAGATGAGAACTCACTTTGTGTTGAGAGACCAGAGGAAGCAACAGCTTTGATTTTGAACTCCTCCTTACTCTGCGGGGACTTTGGGTTTTCTGGCAATCAGCCCTCTCTTCCTTGCCCTCAGTCCCCTCTTCTTTGCCCTCAGTCCCTTGCCTGAATTTGCTTCCTGATCCTGTGCACTGCTCTTTCTGCTTCTGTGTGACCTGAGCTCTGCTCGCTCAAATTTGGAGGCCATAGACTCTCACTTAAAATGAGTCCAGTTGAAAAGCCTTTTCATCAGATGATCCACCCAAGTCACTGTTGTGACTCTGGTACTATTAACTATTGAAGTCTGTGGTATCTGGGCTAGAAAATTAGGGTGATTTAGGCATGTTTTCAGGAGATCCTCCCAGGGCATCATCTTTACATGCCCACAACAGACAAAAGGTTTGTTCTCATGTTTAAAGGAGGTGGTGAGGACAGATTTACCCTAGAGAACTCCAAACGCTGATGAAGTCCTGGTTCCCTCCAAACCCATGGCACAGAGGATGTCTGTGTGTGTGTGGATGGTCTGGCTGCTGGTGTGGTCAATACCTCCTGTTATGTGGGTATAACTGCAGTTCAGTTCTCCCTCCTCACGAGGATGTGGGCTTTATTTCCTCTAGCTCTCATTGGCATTGTTTTCTTTTCCTACCCACCACCCCCGGTTCCTGTTAAGTGAGATTTTGAAATATTCCTGACTAGGGGTGTCAGACTGAGCTGCTGCCAGCAGAGACTGATGTCGTAAATGGGACGTGATGTCATAAAAAAACAGTTCAAAAATTGCCCATGAAATGTGTAGGGAGTCTGCTGGGGTCTGAGAGGGCTGGGTACTGCTGCAGTGACCCTGTGGTTTTTTGGATACCTGCCTGGATGATTTCTGTGTGGTCCAAAGAGCCTTCTCACCTCACTTTGCCGTGGGGAGCTCGATGTGACCGGACCTCCATCCCTCAGAGATTCCTTCAGGGAAGCAGAAGAGCTGATGTCAACTCTGGGAGTAAAGGCAAGAGATAATGGGCCCAACAAAAGTTTTATTTTCTTGCACTGTGAGCTTAATCTTGTGCTACCTTCCAGGACCTGAAGGGAGCCTACAGAAAAGGAGGAGACAGACTTTTTTTACAAGTGCATGAAGCAGCAGGACAGGGGGGATGGATTCAAACTAATAGAGAGGATGTTTAGACTGGATATTAGGAAAAAATCCTTTACTGTGAGGGTGGGGAGGCCCTGGCACAGGTTGCCCAGAGAAGCTGTGGCTGCCCCATCCCTGGAAGTGTTCAAACCAGGTCGGAAGGGGCTTGGAGCAGCCTGGGATAGGGGAAGGTGTCCCTGCCCATGGCAGAGGGTGGAACAGGATGGGTTTTAAGGTCCCGTCCAACCCAAACCATTCTGTGATCCTGTGATTGTACTACATGGGTAACTTTGTGTCCTCTCACAGTTTGCACAGTGCCTTCCTACCTGGTGTAACCCTTACTTGGTGTGAGTAAGGACTGGCAGAACTGAGGCCTTTAAAGGCCTGACACATCCCTGTGGGCTGTTCCAGCTGGGAAAACAACCGGGATGTCTCAGGAGGTACACGCTGGAAGGTGCAGTGTTTAAGGTGAGGTTAATTAACTGCTGGAATAACTCGGCCGAGGTGGATTTACTGACACTCAAAGCCTTCCGATCAAGCTGCAGTTACGGGAGCTGGTGCAGAGGTTTCTGGGTGAGGGTTAAGGGACCAAATCCAGGATGTGAGACGCGTTATTTCCCTGTATCCGCCCATTGCTGGGCCCGAGGGGCACCTGAGGGACACGGCGGTCACTGTGAGGGGAAGGCCAGCACGTCCCTGCGCTGTCCGAGGGCAGGCTGAACGCACGAACCCTGCGACAGCGACGCGTTAATGTGATTAATGACAGCCGCTAATTATCCCGGCCAGGTGCGCCGGCACAGAGGAGCGCTGGTGCGGGGAGGGCCGGGCTCCCCTCGGGCTCGGCTCCCCCTCGGGCTCGGCTCCCCCTCGGGCCCCGCTCCCCTCGGGCCCGGCTCCCCTCGGGCTCGGCTCCCCCTCGGGCCCCGCTCCCCTCGGGCCCGGCTCCCCTCGGGCTCGGCTCCCCCTCGGGCCCGGCTCCCCTCGGGCCGGGGCGGCTCCGCGGGGCGCAGCGAGCGGGGCCGGCGGCGCAGGCGGGCGGAGAGGCTGGGTGAGGGGCTGGGTGAGAGTCTGGGTGAGGGGCTGGGTGTGAGGTTGGAGGAGAAGATTCCCGAGCGCTGCCAGGAGCTGGGAACGGGCAAAGATCCGCACGGAGAGGGGCGCGCGGCCGCCAGGGGGCAGCACCGCCCCGATGGATCCTCGGCAAGCGCCGGGAGCGGGCCTGCACCCCGACAGGGACATCAGTCGCCTGTATCGCGACATCAGTCACCTCATCCCGACATCAGTCACCTGTATCGCGACAGGGACAGTCACCCGTCCATGGCCCCGGAACTGCCCCAGGCCACAGGGCAACATCAGCGCACAATCAGGGATGGTTTGGGCTGGAAGGGGCCTTAAAGCCCATCCTGATCCACCCCCTGCCATGGGCAGGGACACCTTCTACTGTCCCAGGTTGCTCCAAGTCCCGTCCAACCTCGCCTTGGGCACTTCCAGGGATGGGGCAGCCACAGCTTCCCTGGGTAGTCTGTGGCAGGGCCTTCCCACCCTCACAGGGAAAAACTTTTATAGAACATCTAATATAATCTCTCTCCTCTTTTCATTTAAGACCGTTCCCCCTTGTCCTGTCAGTACCTGACTGTGTAAAAAGTTGCTTGTCCTCTTTTTTATACACCCCCCTCATGTACTGTCACTGAACCCTGTATATAGTGATTTAGCCCCAAAATGGGGCTCTGGGTTGGTCAGCCCATGGGTAGGTGTTTGCTTTAGCGCTCTCTTTTGTCTCTAGTTCCCCTCAAACAGCAGCAGTTTTCAAATACACACAGTGACCTGACCAGATCTTTTCCCCCCTCTTCTAAGAAATGTCAAATATTGCTCTATTTTCCCTTTGTCCTTTATTCAGTATGAGATAAGAGTTTGGCCAGGCTGACAGTGGGGTTAAAGTCAGGCTGGCAAATCCCTTGAACAGTACATGGCCCCCAAATTTCTTTCCTTCTCACCCCTTGCTTTACAGAAGAGGAGTCTTTAAGAGATGCGCAGTTGTATTTTAAGTGAGGAATTATTTAGAATGGAGAAATTAAGGCCTTTTAAATATTTAATGAAGGGAGGTTTTCTAAATTATTTAATAGCTTATTATAAAAGATGGCACAAAATGGTTTAGTAATTTATTCTTTGCAGAAAGTAGCCGTAAAAAGCATTTTACAACGTGTAAATATTGGTAGGAAATGCACCTAATTTAAAATGTTATCTTATTCCATCTGTCAAAGGAATTATACAGTGCCTACACAGTTTACAAATAACTTTAGACCTTTATTGTTTCTGTTCTTGAAACACTTCCCTGGCACAGGGAAATGCTGTTTATACCCATTTTACTAGAGTGCAGAGGCACAGAGAGCAGACTGTGCTGGGACTGAGGCGCAGCAGACATGACCATTGCAATTCCCTCCAGATCCCAGAACCCACAATCTTCATTTGCCCTAAATACTGACCCAGGGGAGTGGTGAAGGCTCTGGGGAATTCCTGTGCAAAGCAGGATTTGCTCTTGGCCAGTCCATGCATAAATACTGAAAGTGGAGCCCTTCCCCTCTCCCATTCCTTCTTCCTTTTCTATATCTTTGCTGGAGATGGAGGTGGGGTTCAGCTGCTCACTGGCCAAAGCTCATTGTATAAAAATAAACAAGCAGCTCTGTTTTCCGAAGTAATATATCACCCTAAAACAAGACAGGGGCCAGCAGTTAAACCCACTGTTCACAAAACACACACAAAGCATGCTTTTGCCGTGAAAAGCCTGGGATTCCTTTTACAGTTATTAACCAGGTGAGCCTCTTGTTTCTGTTCTGATCTGTCTCCTTTATTGACATAAACCAGCTGAAGCTGGTTTCAGGAGTTTGCCTTAATCTCCCCTAATACAACTCTATTTTTAAAAGAAATATCACTGCCTGGAAGGCATCGGAAAGCCTGGAGATATGCAGGTGGATGTATCATCTGTCACTTCCGCTGCATCCACTTAATTAGAATGAGTTGGACTAATCAATACTCCCTTGCCTTTTACCAGTGTTTAACATGTGTTTACAGAACAGGTTACACTGATGTTTGTATTTACCTGCAGATGCATCTGCACGGGGTTTTATTTTCCTCTCTAATAAAAATTATGGAACAGATAAGCACTAAAACCCAAGTTAGTGTATTGCAGTATTGATTTCTACAAGAGCACTGTAAGAATATATTTATCTACCTGTCCTATTATGAAATGGGTAAAAATGTACCACATAACCATTTCAGTCAGTCAATGCTATATTGAAAATCCTGTTTGTTTGCTTCTTCTTAATAGGTCTTTTGAGGCACACTGTTTTATTTTTATTTTTTATTTTATGTGTATTTGTGGAAGAAAGGATTAATACAAGATGGTAGTGCTTTTTCTTAAGACAACTCTTTGCCTATGTTTTGTTTTGATTTCCACTGCTGATCTGATAGAACAGCTGATTTTGGCTCACCCTGGAACTCCACTTTGGAAAGCGAAGAGAGTAAAATGTGATTAATTATAGATTGCTGGCTTGGCACCTCTTTAATTCCAGCAATTACTCTATTTTCGCATGACATTCTGAACAAAAAGTAGCTGCTAAGGCCGGGTTGGATGGGGCTTCGAGCAACCTCGTCCAGTGGAAGGTGTCCTAGCCCATGGTTTGGAACAAGATGAGCTTTAAGGTCCCTTCCAAACTGTGTCCGGAAGGTTCTGTGATTCTATGAGCGTGTTGAGCCAGGGGCTTTCCTGTCCTGAGCTGCTGAAAGGTGTCTGCCTTAGTGCTTTTGTGACCCCAGACATTCTCTGCCCTCCAATGTGGTGCTGTAATTTTGTGTTTCTTAAGAGCAAATTTCTAATTGATCAAAGGAGGAGTGAAATGGAAAGAATGGTGGATAAGAGGAGAAAAGGTTATTGTGATCGCTGTGTAGGTGAAGTCCACATTATTATTACTCTCACAAATTGCTCTGTGTCATGTTTTCAATAGCAGAAGGTCAAGTTGTGCCCAGGGATGGAAGTGAGAGAACAAATATAAACAGCAGAAGCAAAGAGGCCTGAATGTCTATAAAATGGAGTGTTTGAGCTCCTTATTCTGCAGAATGTGTGTCAGTGCTGCTGTGAAAGTGTTTCCATGTGGAGATTTCAAAGTGTAACTCCTGGGTGTAGGTGGGCTGGGTGTGAGGTGATGCTGGAAGCGAGGGGAGGCAGCAGGGTCAGAGGGTGCAATGATCCCAGACACACTCCTGTGGATGTGACCCTCTGCTGCTGAGGCAGGCTCCAGGGCCTGGGCCAAACCTTTATGAAGACAATGACAGATTTTCCCCACTATCTTTAATAATCTCTGCTTCAAACTGTTGGAGGCTTTGTGGAACCGTGTGGAAATGTGTTTGCACTATGGTGCAGTCTTAGACCTTACAGCTATCCCAGCAGCTGGGTGGTGAGAGGGCACGTGGTGATGAGGCCCCAGTGAGCTGCACACATTCTGTTTGCAACCCCTAGTACGGCAAACTCTGCCTTTGGTGAACGTAGTGATACCTCAGAGCTGCCTCACCACAGCTTCTCTGTGCTCTCAGAAAGAAAAGAGCAATCCAACTGCTGCCTTTTGCCCCGGATTGCACTGTAGATGGCACTGTGAAACTAAGATTTTGGTAACAATGATGTGTTTTACAGCACCTTTCCAGACATTAATTGCAGTGTAATGTGGCTTTCTTTCTAGGTCCCCGAAGTGAAGGAAAAATTCTGAGATGCAGAAAGGCTTATTTGCTGCCGCAAATGGGAATCTGGAATAACTATGAAAAACACACTGAAATAATTGTGTTTGACTGGAACAAAATTCTTGCAAAGTCCCCAAGGTAAGAGCACTTTTTATCTTTCAAATGACACTGAAGACTTGCTGTTCTGGTTAGCAACAATATCCACTTGAATCCAATAGAGAATGAAGGCTTGACATTTCTGAAAGCAGCAGCCCACTGACGCTGAAGGGCTCAGCACCCCTTGCTGCATCTGTCTGCCAAATTTCATTTTTTCTCTGCCTTTTCAAAGATCCTCTTGTATTTCTTTACATTAGCAGGCTGAAAACTTGCGTCCTGTCTACCTGCAAGGCAGACTAAAGTCTGCAGATGTGTCATTTGGATGGTACAGGATGCTTTTAGCAGCCTTTCAGTTTGGATATGACCAAATGGATGCACTTGTAGTGATACACTTATTCCTGGACTTGAACATTCTTACACAGGGGTGAGGTTACCCTGTTGGCCTGATGAGCCCTGGTTTCACATTCCTTGTTTAATGTCTCAAAAGAGTCAAACTCAGCTGGGGAAAACTTTGGAAAGCAGGTCAGTTTTGCTGCTGCCCTGGGAATGGTGGGAACACCTGGCTCCACTTAGGTGCTGAAACAGCAGCTGTTGAGCATATGATGCATGATTTGGGACCTGTCCATCATCACACCTGTCCCTTCCACCAACTCCCACCAGAAATGGCACGTTCAGAATGCCTGAGCTGGGGTGTTTAATTCCACAGGTTAAATCCAGGAAGCCTGGAGGAGTGTTTCTGTCTTCATGGTGATCTATCAGAGTGACACCAGAGCTGGGGTGTCCCCTTGGATCAGATCTGTTTGCTTTTAGAGCAACAGAAGGATGGGATTGGGAGCTGAGCAGATGATGACATCCTATTCACTGATAACTGGTGCATGAGCTGTAACTTGTGTGTTTCTCATGGAGAGACCAAGAAAACTAAGGTTAAATACAGCTCTCTCCTAAAAAAAGAAAAAGAAAAAAAAAAAGGTTCAGTCACCTGGGAAAGATTTGGATGACCAAAATCTGAAAAGATACACTGATTTTAGAAGTTACCAGGCAGTGTTCTTAGGCTAATACTGGATCAACAATAGTAATAATATTTATGCTGGTTTCATGGTGACTTCAATCCCATTAGCTGCAGTGACATTGTGTGGTTCAGCTTGGTGCAAGAAGTGAATTAGGTTCAGCTGCTCTGAATTATTCTGGGAGTGCTCCAGAAGAGGGTACTCATAGGGTAGGTGAGGAGCAGTGATGTGTTTATCTTCTGGGCTTGATTCATGCTCACAGAAGTCTCCTATAGCTGTAAAAGGCTATCAGGGTGTTTGTTCTTGTATTCAGAGTGGCAACATATTGGGCTCAAAGCAGAACGTCTTCTTAAAGCCAGAAAAGCTACCATTTTGCCAAATCAGTGCTTAAAGTGTGTCTTCTTTAGATATAATTTTCATTCTCTGAAATCTGTAGACATGGAGAACTGGGTGGGGTTTTTTGCAATATTTACATAACTAAAAAAATATATATAGGCTGAAGGTGCTGGGGTTTGCACCAATGTATTTCCTTCTGAAGTGTAAACCAGTATTTGTTGCTAAAATATATTTACATGCAGCAGCCTTCTGGTCTCTCACCTTTTGATATAAACAAGTGCATTTTTTATTTGTTTGTGTGTCTTTATCAACATTTACAAATAGAGAAAAAATATTGTTTTGCAAAGTGTGAAAAGGGAAATTGTGCAAGCAATTTTAAATGAGAAAACATGGCCTCTGTTTTGGTTTTATTGGTAGATGTTTATCAAATTTTCACAACATCCAAGTGTGTCACCTGGTTGTGACAGAAGAGCTGTCTAAGGCATGTGTTGCTTGGGATTTCTTTTTATAAACTTGTCCCTTCAGCACTTGAACATTGGATTAGCTGAATAGTTTTAGGTATTTTCAAGATCTACAGATAACTTTTTTAGAAAATACTTGGAAGACTCAGAGCTGAAATCTGCAGAGGGAAAGTAGTTCCCAAAGGACCTTTTGGTGCAAATAAACTCGTGGTAGGCTTGCCCAAATCCCAGCGTGCTGATTAACTGCAGACTAACGTCACTGCCATGAAAACAGTATTTGGTTCAATTTATGCAAATCTATAAATTGCCTTAAATTAATTTGATGTATTCATGCTTGCAGAATTTGCTGAAAGTGTGGAACATGGTATCTAAGGGTTCAACTACATAAAGTCCATTTATGTATCATGCAAGCAATAAATCATCATAACTGAGTTTCAAAAAAATTATTAGATTCCCTTTCTATATGATGAATGGCATAACATAAGCTATTGAGGGATTTAATTGTAGGTATTTGCAGAAAAATTATGGAGTATTTAGAATCTTAGTTCTAAGAATAACATGAATAAAAGTAACAACACCTTCTTCAGAGCAAATGTTTTCTGAAATGCAGTTTCCAACACCTTGGCAGAGAAGTGAGCCCTTGCATGTTTGACTGAGGTGCTGCTTCATGAGTGTTTTACCCTCAGCAAACCGGCTGACCTCCAGGAAATCTCCCAAATATTTTGTGTTTGGGAGACCCAGCCAAGTCCTATGCATGGCTACAGGGGAAGTTGGTAGCTCAAGTGAATATGTCCTGAAAAGTGTTAAGTAAAAATGACTTTTTTTTTTTTTTCAGTCATTGGGGGAGGTGCAGTTTCAAAATAGTAGCACAACTCATAAATATGTATGTTTAAATTTGTGAGTGGCTGGATCTTAATAAAAGACAACAGAAAGAACCCATCCCTTATCTCAGATTCATAGAACTGTATTGCACTCATAATGTGTTATTATAAACATGTGGTTGTGGGTAATGTGATGTGTGATAGACATTGCTTCTAATTATAAAATGTCCTTAACAAAGAATTGATCCCAACCAAATAATGAATATGATTTTGTGAGCGTTGCCTTGCAATCAGCCACATTAGTTATTCTTCAGTGTCCTTTCAGCTTTCCCTTCCCCACATCATTTTTATGTTATTCCCTACTCGCATTGTTCTTTCACTCAACTGCTTCCTTTTCTGCCTCCAGGATGAGATTCTGTGCCAAATCAATGCTTCTGTCTGACTGGCTCTTTCTGGTCTATGTGTTAATGGTCTGCTGTAAATTGTTGTCCGCCTCTAGTCACCATCCCCGGGGGCACACAGGTAGGAGCTTTTAAACTCATTATGTGCTACTGAGACCAATTAATACCACTTGCAGCATGCTAGAGCCCACTTTCTAGCAATGGATAATTGATGAGGCTGTTGACAGCATGTTACAATCAGTGCAATAGGTTAAAAATACACCACCAACAAGAAAAAAAAGAGTTATTGTAAATTTTCATGGCTTTTTTCTAGTTATTTAAGTACTGAAACTTGCCAGGAGGTTTTTGGAGTGACTTGATGACTGCTAGGACTCTGGGATTTGTTTGTGTCATTTTGCTTTATCCTTATCCAAAGACGTTCTGAGATGTATCTTTACCTTCACCCTCTTAATCCTGTCGTTATCAACTGACTTTACAGCGGTATCATTTGCTCTAGTGGGCAATAAATCGAAGCCCTCAGACTCATGTTAGCCAGTTCTTTCACTGACTGACACAAATTCTGACCTGTGCTTAGATCAGCCTGTGATACTCTCCTTTCCCTAACTGGCACAGTGAGGAAAACAAAGATCTTGCCTTTGAGGGGAGGTACTGTTGTAGTAGGGAAATACCTACCAGGCACGATGTGTTATCACATTATAAATGCCAGGAAAAGCTCAGAACAAGCTGGATTGACTTCCAGACTGGATTTTTCTAGCAACATCTCTGGTAGGATCATGCAGACTTCAGCTTGAAAACAGAAAGAGATAAAGATGTACCAGTGTTAAAGCAAGGCATCCGTGCAAGCCCTAAATAAAATGGGGGAGCTGTGCTAAGACTGTGCTGCCTTTGATCCCACTGGAGAGAGGGGTGAGGTAACAAAACACCTCCTGTCACTGCTGCTTTTCAGGAGAGGCCAAAAGTCTGGCTGCAAACTCCACAATGGAGTTTGTGTTCTCAGCACCATAGTCAGCTTCATACTGGCTTGGGGATTTCTGCAAGTGCTCTTTGTGATGTGGCCCTACCCTTAATTTAAGTGTTAGTCCTCAAATCCATATGCAAGGTTCTTAGCTCTGAGCCAGACTCTTGTGGGTCCAGGTCTAATGTTAGCATCCACTCTCCTAAGGGCTGGGAAGTGAGGATGCTTTTGGTAGAGGCTCCATCCTCCAGAAGAGACAAACTATTGATCTCTTTCCTGGCTGCTTCCAGTGGTTGTCTGGTAGTGGTTGTCTCCTGTGCTCACCAAAATATCTTCAGAACTGGCAAGCAGGACTGACTGACCTGCACGTAGCTGCTGTGCCTCTGAGAGCTACAAAACCTCCTCCTTGCCTTCCTCCATCACCAGCTCTGCTTTCCCTGGCTCTGCAACACTCATGTTTGCTATAAAATAGAGCCACAGTTTATGGAGGGTAACTGCCATGTGAGGCAAAAGCCTAAGGAGTGAATCCAGTGAATGCAGTGGTGGAGGATGACCCATATTGCTGCTTTGTTCTGGGAATTAGTTGTATCACTTTCATGAGGAAGGGGATCTGTGCACAATCACAAGTTAATAGCAGAACATTTCAGAGCTGGCTCTGCAGAGAAACCCAGAGAACAGCCTTCTGCAGCTTTCATCATTTGGGCAGTAGTCTTGTCAGAAGAAATGCTATTTTTGTCCTTTCAAGATGCACTTTGCCTGTGTACCCAGGGGACATACCTGTAATAAGGGAGCAATGATCTTGTGTTGTGGGCTTGTATGATGAACACAGTGCATTATGTAACTAGTGACAATATTTTTTACATAAAATTTCTGAATGCTTGAGAGCGTACCTGAAATTGACACCAGGAATTCTTTCCACCCTACCGAAGAGGTATCACAAACACAGTCAAGTTGCTCGACTCTAAGCATATTTGTGTGCTGTGATTTCTCTGGTGAGCTAAAAGAAGGTTCTGCTCCTCATCAATAGCTTGGTCCAACTGTGGAGCTGTTTTTCAAATGAGGACCCTTGAAGCTGGAGCCTTCATGCACCTTTTTAGACTGTGGTGTCCTTTCTTCCCCAAATGTGTTTCCCTCCTTTGTACACTGAAGTGACTCCCATCCCACTTTGATTCCATGTGGTAGATGAAGCAGTGATCCCATTTTTGGTTCTCCAACTCCCTACATCTGCCTCTTGGCACCACAGAGGATACAGAGGGTTTAGGGGTCTGTCCTCAAGGGGCCTGCATTTCCCAGCCTCAGCTTATCTTTGCTGCTTGACACAACACATAGATTGACCTTCTAATGGATAATCAAATCTCTGATGGAATCTATTATGTGAGCAAGGTGCTGCCTTGTTCATCAGGAAAGCAAATAATTCAGAGCTTTTAGCGGAGCCTGTTTTGTGGAAAGCAAATAATTAGCCTCATTTATTTCATACAAATTAGCATGTTCTTGGATAGCAATTGAGATAAAATTTTTGCAGTCAATAGGCAGCGTTCACATTTTTCAAAGTAAAATGTCCTGAAGCACATGAGAGGAATGACTCCAAGCTTTGGGTTCAGCAAAGGCTTTGTCCTTCAGGTCCAGCAGCTGTCACCTGACAGGTACCTGCTGAGCTGGGAGGCATCAGGTGCCCAGCCTGGGATGCTTTGAGAGGAGCTGGTTTTTAAGAACAGGTTGTGTCTGCTCCTGACAATTAGGGTGTTTCAAGTAATTTACTTGACATCATCAGCACCTTTAAATAAATGTGCACTCACTACAGCTAAGAAACTTTATTAACTAAGAGCAGACAAGGGAATTTAGGATGTAAAGTGGGAATTGACTTTTTTCTTTTCAAAATACGGCCATTTTTAAGGAGCCTAATCTGGGAAAAGACAATTATTGACTTAGGTCATGCTGGATGGTGCCTGAATAAATGACTTTTGACAGCTGTCTGCCCTATTCAGGCAGGCACAGAGACTGGATCTTATGGACCCAATAGCCATCCTGCTCCTGAAAAGTGGGAGAGAGTGGCATTGAGAAATCCCTTTGACAATGGAGGCCTCTTCTCTGTAGTGAAGTGTAAGACAGACCTGGTTCTTTCTTTTGATCTGTGAAATATTCACCACCATCAGACACCTGTCAGGGGAGAGACTGTTCAATCCTTTAAGCCAATCCTGCTCTTGCTTTGGAGCAGTTTGGATCTTGAATCCAGCTTGGAGGCCACAGCCAGTTTTTCATTGGAACACTGTCATTGCCCTGACTGACAGAGTCAAGAGGCAAAAGGTAAAGGAGAATTTTTTCTTCTCATCACTTTTAGATCATTGAAGATGATTCTTGTGCAGATAATTTTAGCAGTCTCCTTGTACATCTGTGTGAAAAAGAAATGTGAGAGTGTTCATCTGACTTGATTGCTCTGAATACCCTTCTGAAGAGTTTCTCTTTTGCCCTGACAGTAACTAAGGGAAGCATAAGTGCCAATTTAACTTAAAAAAAAAACCCAAAAAACCAAACAACTGGGCAGCATTTCAGACTCTTGAGTACCTAATACCAATATAATTATCATTTCCATGCTGTGCTGGATGAAGCAGCACACATTTAGTACCAGAAAAAGATTTGTTTCCACCTCACTGCTCTAAGTCACAAATGAAGAAGCATTGAAAAGACATTTTGTCAGGTCAGCTCATGTGAGGGCTGGCCCTGCAGACCCTGAGCTGGCACAGCCAGCTGAGCAGTTTCTGTCATGAATTACTGGTGCAGCTTGGCTTTTTTGAGACTCTTCTATGTGATGTTGCTCACCTGAAATGCTTCCAGCTTTGCTGAAGGGTCTAAATTTTTGGGCAGAATGTTCCACATCAACTGCAGTTTTTCACAACTTTAAGGACTTCTTTTCTCTACTTTCATGGCTTTATGGACAGACTCTGTCCCCACTGGAGTCAGAGAAAAAATCTTTACTTACAAAAGCTCCAGGATTTAATCTTCTTAAAGGAGAACTGAAAAATGCAGCTTTGTTTTAGGAATATTGCTGCTTTCAAGAAAACAGGCACAACCCATGCTGCTTGTTCTCTCCTTATTTTGGGGTTGGAGCATCATTTTTCCTGGCAGTGCTGTTGGGCAGCCATGAGATGGATTCCCATTTCCACCAGAGGGCCCTGCAAGGCTGTGGAAGGGGCTCCAGCACTCAGCCACCGCCGGCTTCCTCCTGATTTAAATCCCAACTCTGCATTTTGCTAACTAGAATTATGAGCCCTTTGTATTTCCACGGGTCAGACATGGTTACTGCACAATAAGCTTTAGCCCTTTGTTCTATTTAACTCCTTTTATGTCTTAATGTTTTATTCAGTGTGCTATTTATGTGGTTTATTACCCAGCTTCTAAATATAGGGTAGCTACAATATACAACCCTGACTGTAATCTCCAAGTAATAAGGTAGGGAAGGCAATTCACTTGAGAAATAGGTTCCCTTTAAGACAAAAAGGAGCAGAATTCTCTGTGTGAAGTTTGCTGGTATACTTATTTTTGAGGAGGAAAAAGCATTAAAAGTATATATTTTCCTCTTTTTTCCCCCTTAAATAACAATGAGAGCTTTTGATATGTGACAGACTTTGACAATGACTTCAAATTAGATGCATACCTGTGTTACCAGTAAGTAACAATTCAGTGTTGATTTACTCTTTTATAGGGTAAAATGTGGCTTCTGGTGTCATTTTCCAAGAATGTACACTTTAACTGCGTGGAATGTGATTGCATATGAAAAGATTTGTGTGTTCCTGGGAGCTGAGGGATGGGAGGGGGAGAATTACAGACAAACTGGTAAATGGGCAGGTTTGTGTATCAAATGTTATTGTTTCAAAAGTGTGTGTGGGGGGCAATTCTGTAATAAAAAGAAGACAGAGCCACATTTAATACAAATGGCCAAGCCCAGTGTGTCAAACTGTAGAGCAGGAGGCTGATACCAAGCCTTTTCCTGTAGTATCAAAGTGACCTTATTTTAAAGCCATTGGGGGAAGCTTGTGAAAATATTGTCTTTATTTTATTCACTTTACATTGACACCATCATTTTTTTTTTACATAGCTGCCACCTGCCATAAATGATAATCTTTATATCCCATTGACCAAAATTCTAACCAGGAAAGCTCTCTTTATTCCATGTATTTTCTTTTAAATCTACCTCTCCCAAACTTAGATCTGATAACAGAAAAAAGTACTACATTGCAAATGGGTAGTCTTGTGCTAGTGCGAGACAGAAATGGTTGGATAAGTGTAAATCCACAAATAGAATGGAGAAGATCTTGTCCTTGATGCTCACTTGAGTGAAGTGGTGCAACAAAAAGTGTGCTCTGTTCTGGGTTTACATGGAGGTCAACACACTGAGTCCTTGGGAGGATGGATGGCAGAGTGATGAAGGCAAAAGACTGAGATGTAAAGGACTTGCATCGAGTTCCTTGCTCTGAAATGATTAAAAGACCTGCCTGAGATGAAGTCCTGACCCCACTGAAGTGGGAGTTTGTGATTCTTCTGTGATTTAGTTTCCAGCCCACTCCGGTTGTGTCTCAGCAGAAAAGTTAAACTTCATAGTTATGATTTTATTAAAGCTTAAACCAGTCATTCTCACAGAAGTCACCATTTAGTGCTTGCCAAATCACTGCCATTTTGAAGGATGGAAGCTGTTTTAGGGCCTGTTCTTCTATTGCTCACCACGGCTGTGCTGGCTGGCTGGGCTGCATTGCCACAGCCTTTCAGCTACATTGATTGTGGCAGCAGGGCAGAGCCTGCCCCCAACTTAAAGTCCCATTTCAACCTAATTGTAAGGCCTTCCATCCCAAATGGGTGGCTGCACAGGCTTGGATGAATGTCCGTGGAAATGGGTAGGGGTTTCTGGGCTGTTTCTGTCTGTGCTACCTGATGAAGAGCCAGCCTAGGGTGGGCTGACTCTCTATGGTGGCTTTCATTTGCCCTCTTGGCTCTGGGTGGGTACAAACTAGTAACCTTGTATATAAGAGAAGGAAATCTGTTGCCATCCTTGGCTGTAGCATCAAACACACTCCCCTGTGCCTGGTCCACTCAGGCTCCACGGAGTGCCCAGCTCTGCTCTGGTGCTGAGCACAGTGTTCTCCCCTCCAGAGAGCTGCCCCATGACTTTAACTTTGAAAGTTTGTGGTGTTGATGTGCCTGGTTTCAAGGACATGTTTGAGCAAGCATTTCTTCTTGGAAACCAGAAAACATTTAACTAATAATGGAAGAACCTGGAGATGGAATTTTTCTTTTCTTTTTTTTTTTTAACTAACATTTAAGTGTTTTGTTGGCAGAGCACTTGGCATTGCTGTTGGTAGCTCTTTGCTGCAGCTGTTTTTCAGTATTTGGCAGCATTCTTGCATTCCTTCAGGAGAGTGACAACTGATAGCAGACAATGGATTCTAAATCAGGAGATTAAAGATGTCTTGTAGGCTTCAGCAGGGTAATCTCTCCTCATCACACTGGAGATGGAAGCTATACCTGACATTCATTATCTTCCAGTGTGGCAATCTCTAACAATACCTCCAGAAATGCCAGAAGTTATGAGCAGAAAATTCTAGGATCAACAGTTCTGTTGCTTAGTGTTTGGCCTGCCTTTATTTATTTATTTCCTTTCTTTATTTCCACCTATTTTTTCTCCTTATGGATATCATCCATGTGCCTTGCAGTCCATG
Source organism: Nicator chloris (assembly GCA_013400495.1). Classification (NCBI taxonomy): domain Eukaryota; kingdom Metazoa; phylum Chordata; class Aves; order Passeriformes; family Pycnonotidae; genus Nicator; species Nicator chloris. The sequence continues at coordinate 927,110 of WAAE01025737.1, forward strand.
AGTGGTCACTAGTCTTTTGATTTATGTTATTTTGAGAAATAATGACCAGATAAGTGTGAGGCAAGATTTCTCTTAGCTTTGTTTCCTGCTTGCATCCTCCTGATACCAGTTCTGTTTTATACCTGTGTTTCCTTCAAGTAGCATCTTATGATGCAGTGAATATTTTGGAATAAGCAGATTTCTTTTGATCCCTTTTTTTGCACAAGCTGTTACAAATTAGCTGGAGTGGAATGACAGGATCTGTGTTTAGCAGACCTGGGGTGTGTTAACAGCTGTTTGTAGGGTGTTGCATCATGTTGGCTGCTCTTGTCTGATAGCAAAAACGAAATTGTGATTGTAAAGCAAAAATCTAAATGTACCAAAGTAGTCTTCTGGGTTCATTTTATTTTCAGATTGGGTGTAAAACCTTAAAGCATCTTTTGTGCTCTGTAAATCCCTTCTACAGCTTCCTTTCTTAGGAGATTTCCCTCTGCATAACAGGAGGCTGATAGAGAGCAGACACTGACCTTCCTTGTTTGTGGTGTCCCTGGATTGTCTCTGAATGGGAAGTCTCTCCTGACTTGCCATGTTGAGGAGATGCCCTTTTCAGAGGAGATCAAACAGGAAGATCTCAGGACTGTGTGTCAGCACTGACACTTGTTACTAAATTTTCTCAGATTTGTCTTTAGAAAACATAATTTATTGCAAATATTAAAATCAAGTCAGAATGTAACTTGAGAAAAGAGCATATGATGTCAGTTGGCTTAACTCACCCCAGCAACATGAGTGTCTGGCATGAATTGTGGCTATGCTAATGATTTCTGTCCATTGAGTCCTTCCAGCAGATGCTGGTATTCTTCCAACTGGAAAAAAAGCAAAACAAAAGCCCAAAACCCCACAACCCCCCCAAGCAAACAAACAAACCAACCCTCAAAACCCCACCCCAACCAAAACAAAGTCAAGTGAAATTTCTCGTCTAAAAGAGTTTGTATGCAGAAAGAGGTCCTTGCTGTTCTCTACGTGCACCCTATTGGAGTTGGTACTATTGTGTCACTGAGGAAAAAACCGTAGCTGATAATTTTATTTTCAGTGTTTCTAAATACATATTGTTAAAAGAAAGTCTGATTGCTCTGCAAGTTGCTCTTTAGGATTGTCACTTGCTTGGCTGGGTGTCCATCTTTGTTGTCTGTTTTTAGGAATGGCTGCTGACAATAGAGTTTAATAATTTACTTGCATAGAGTTAATTTTTCAGCTTTTGTTCTTCTTCCAAGGTTTCAGAAATAGGAGGACAATATAATGGGTTTTATCATCAGAATCATGTTCAATGTTGTTTGAATTACATAGAAAAAAGCAATAGTTTGATATATCATTGAGAAATACTGTGACAGATGGGGTTTTTTTCTCCCCCCACCACACACTATTTTTAACATTTTATTTGGAAATATAGAAGACCCCACAACTTTGTGTTGACATTCTTTAGCAATGGAGTAAAATTGCTGCCCTCAGCAAAATGCAATTTACTGCAAGGGATGCCACAGTCCCCAAACAAGGAGCCAAGATAATTAGTCTGCAACTGACAAATAAGTCTGCTATGCTAATGTGATGAAACATCCTTTTATCAGACTGCATCACATGGTAGTTTATGCCAAGCTAGAGAGAAAAGAGAGTTTGCTCTGAAAACATGTCCTCTTCTGGGGCAACAAATCTAATCCAGTAGTGACTGTGAAAGAATTTTCCTGACCCTCCCCCAGTATCAAGGGATTTGGATTGACTGAATTCTGGATCAAACACAAAACCTGAGTAGGGCTTTTTTGCAAAATAATTTTCATTTTTCTTTGGGCTGTAGCAAGAACAGCATCAAAGCAGCATTAAAAAGAACTATGGCTGCAAAAGGACCAGTTTACCAGGGAATAAAGGTGATTCAGCATTTTCTCTGTCTCATCTCTCCAAAAAAGAGAGGGCTCTTTGCCCCAAATTCTGCAGCCTAGATAAACAGTGATCTGCTGGGGTATCTCCTTTGGTAGCCAAATCAAAGCAATATAAGATGTTTGTCAGCAACATGACCTTTTTACAAAGGAAGTGTGATAATTCTCATTTAAGAGATGGGGATGAAATCCTTGTGTGCATGGTGAACATTTCCATGTCTTGATAGCCAAGAGGTCTCAGTTGCAGAGCAGAGCCAGGGGTCAGGTTTAGATTGTCTTGCCTGGGGATTCGTGGCTGGGCTGCAAACAACACACTTAAATACCTTCATTGCACTGTGCTGGCCAGCACAGGCACACACCTGCCAGAGCTGGCAAGTGACTGGGGAGCTCCTTCCCAAACTTATTTCCAGCATTTCTCAGTCCAGAGTCCGTTAGCTGAGTTGGTCAAAAGACACTGCAAAGAAAGGACATTTATTCTTCTTTATTAGGTTTTGCTCATAATATTTTTTTTTGTGATATATGACATGACCTTTCAGTCTGAAATCTGTTAGATGATAAATATTATTAGCAGGGTCACTCCTTGACCAAGGGAAAACTGGCTGTTGTGCAATGATGAATTCAGTCGGGGATAAGCTGTGGAAAGATGTCTGGTTTGTGGCAGCCTCAGCAGATGGTTGTGCTGAGTGGAGGTTGCTAATTGCCACTGCTCTTATATTAGCATGGTGAGTAGGAACTGGTTTGCTGCTTGGCTGTGGGGATGGGGAGAGAAGAAATGGGGTCCTTGTGTCTCAGGTGAGTGAGGTGAGAGCACAGGCATTGTGTACCCATTGGCTGACCCTCATTTGGTGCAGTGTGAAGCACAGGTAATACCAAGGTACCTGCAGCTGAGGGGCAGCATGTACTGGCCTCCAACAGAGAAGGTGTCATTGATGTTATAACACACTGCAAAGAAAGCATTAAACAAACTTATTCTGAATATGAAATGAAATCGGTATGAAGATCACAAGGATAAACACCGTGCTTCAGTAAGAGCTGTGTGTTAAAACGGCATCCAATTGCAAAGTGCTCTCTGGGGCAATGAGAGCTACTCAGTCTTTTTTGCATACATCTGATGACTTAAGCTATCTGCTTTGTGAAAGGTCTGTATGATAGAGTGAACAGGACGTGAGTCTTCAAGGAAGAAGAAAGGCAGAAATCCCTTTCAGTGGAGGCAGGATCTCATGATGCCACTGAGCACTTGATAAGCCAATTGAAATTCAAAAATCACATTTAAATTTCTGAATGATAAAACGAAATGAAAAGGAGATAAATAGGTCTGCACTAATGATTACATAACCTCTTGACTAAAATCAAATAATATATTGCACATTTTTAGTTAAGTCTGTGGCCCTGTATCCAGACAAACGCAGTTGAGAAGTAACATGGTAGAAATGTGCAAAGCTGAGCTTATTCTCCATGTTAGCTGCTGTGCAAGTCTTGTTTGCAGGAGTGTGTGAATTATCAGGGCTTTAATGCTCCAGTTAACTTTTTTTTAAGAGGTAAATGGGCTTATTGTGTTTTGGTATAGAGACAAATCAAGGCTTTACTGACAGAACACAACTATCCTAAATGAGTCCTCCTGAAATGAAGCACTGGGAGTGTCCCGGGCTGGGTGTCTTGCTCAGACAGAGCTGAACTGAGCATATGGCAGCAAATCAAGGCAGATACCCTGCAGATTCTCTGTAAAAGCTTCCTTGGCTTGTAAAAGCCTGTAATCACAGGGCAGCCCTGATTCTTACCTGTGACTCCAGTAGAATATTTTTTTATAGCACTTAGGACTTTCTGGAGAGTGAAGGAGTTCTGGTTGTGCCCCTGGGATGTTGACAACATGTCAGGCTTTCCAACTGTTATATAAACCCCAAGATAATCGAACCAGATGAAACGTGGATTATGATTCTCCCATTCTGTCAGTGGTGTAGTTGAATATCAGGTACTGGTAAGTGTTGTTTATCAGTCACAGTTCTCCTGTTTCCTCCCATACACCAAAAATAAAGCATCATCCCCTTCTTTGTTGACTTCTACACCACTGCTGCTCTTTGGGAGAATTCTGTGTAGTGGGATTTAAAGATGGGTTAAATTGAAAGTGGATAGATGATAACTTTATGCTTCTTGTAGCAATTTTACAGGAAATATGAAGATATGAAAAATATAGAGTCTGACACTTGTTCCTCTATCTCAGCAGCATCTCACAGTCTCACAGAGCAGAGTACTGATTATGCAGCTAAACTGCTGAGGAAAGTTCTGTCTTTTCCTCTTTTCTGGTCTCAAGTCAGCCCACTTTCCCCTGCTTCCCTCCCACTCTCCTGGATTTGGAGGAGTTTGTGCCATTGATGTCTTGCTGTAGAGTACTATTAGCATCAGAAATTTGCCTTCTTCATAAATTGCCGGGTAGACAGTACCCTAACGATTTGAGTTGGCTTTAAATTGTTGTCACTGTCTCTGCTTCATCATCCACAAGTAATGATGTTGATAATGAAGATGTTATGCTATCATTTACAAATTCTTAGCCCCTCTGTTATCTATGAGGAGATAAGTAGATAGCAGAATATCAAAGTCTCATTTTGCTCTACACGTGTTCTGAGCTCCCAAGTACTGAAACAAGGCAGATGCAGGCTTTTAAGGCTAGATTTAACAAGATATTTAGATACCTATCACAGCAGATTAGCAGCCAGTGGGATTTTTCAAATGGGTTTATGCAAGGTATGTGCTGAACTTCCATTTTAAGTGCAGTGAAATTCTAGATATGAAGACTTGGAATTTGTGCTGGTATAAGATAGATAAGATCCTGCACGTTACAAAGCTCTGTGTAACCATTCCTCTCTCAGCTCCAGCATCTTAAACCAGCTAAAGAGCTGCAGGATCGAAGGGGATCGAGTCCATGCAGTGATTTCTCAGGCAGCACCAGGAGCGAGTCTGGGCAGGCGGTGCCTCTTTTGTGCAGAAGGAGCAAACTCTTAGAGCGGCTTCTCACTCAGCGCCTGCATTATTTGCCTTTCTCTGCGAACTTCAGCCTTGCTGGGCGTTGACAGCGAGGAGCAGAGGGAGCATCCATGGCGTTATCGTGGCGTTATCCATGGCTCGTGGTGCATTGACTCTCAATTCTCGGTCCCTGTGCTGCCCCGCTGGATGGCAGCAGCGCGACAGCCGCAGAGTCCCGCCCGAGCGGTGCCACGCTCCCGCTCGGAACATATTCCCCCAGATTTCCACGGGATGTTCTCCCTACTGAATCTTTTATTTGCCTCTGTGTATCCAGGAGAGGCACAGCTCTTTAGTTTCCCCAGGTTCCGAGCACGTGTGTTGCTGCTCCAGATTTTCCAAGAGCAGGAGCCCGGTCACCCTGAGGAGGGGACATGTCCCTGGCGTGGGTGACACTGCAGCCAGGACCAGCCCAGCCCGCTGCTTGTCAGGCAGATCTTGACCTGGGAAGGGAAATGAAATTGAGCCTGAGCGTTTCCTTTCCAAGTTTTATTAGGCTGTATCAACAGCAATTAAAACAGGCAGGTATTTACTGCCTGATAGTGCTGACAAATAATTTAATTTCACACTGCTTAAAAAATGATCCTCATCTTAGCAGGCTTTGTAATTAGGTTTGACCTTGAGCAGTCCCACATTCCTCATGTTAGTATCCTCATGTTAGAAGCCGTATCTGAATTTCTGAGTCTATTTAAAACATGAGTTATGTTCCTTAAAATTTGTAACAACATCTTGTATAGCATCGAGATGTTCAGCATTTATGTTATAAGTGTACATAATAACTGAGTGTTTCATAACCAAATGTCATGGTTTTATGCTGAGTGCTCAGACCGGCAATACTTTATATGTGTGCCAGTATTTAAATGAGATCCAGCTCACCTTCAAGGCTAACAATCTATCAGGGTGAAAGTGTGGGCAGTTCACCTCAGTGTCACAGCTGTATTTTTTAGCTATTTGTGTGTAGACTCTGCACTGTGAGAGAAAATATATCTTGCTGTCTGCTACAGTATTTACTAATTAGCCAAGAACAATTAAAAAAAATGCATTGACTCTCAACATTTAGTTGCAAGAGACCAGGTGTTTAAAATTAAAAATCTCTGTTTTGTTGATTGAAGTTCAGGCTCCACCTAGATACCCAAAATGCTACTATCATTTGAATTTTAATTTTTGTGGGACTTTCTCATGTTGAAGAGAGAGCCTTAACTGTACAGATCTCTATTTTAGGAAATATCACACCTGCCTTCTTTGGAGATGCTTTTAAGTTTGAGAAAATGCTTGAGTTTACCAGGGTGTGAATATGGCACTAAGTGGTCACAATAAGGATAGTGCTGTTTGTTGCAAGCAGGAAACATGAGATCAGAACAGACTATTTCCCTAGAACAGTAGGTCTATAAATGCTGAATTATTAACAGTATATCCACAGTATTTCCTTTTGGATATATAGAGGAGACTTAGTCCCAGCCACAGGCCTTTATGATGGTTTTAGGCAAGAATATGGAGACAATGAAGTGAGGAAAATTGCTATATGGAAAAAAAAATGCAAACTTGGAGCTGCTACAGACTTGACCTCTGTTATAGCCCTTAATCTTAGAATGAAACAAGATTTTGGCAACTTGTTCACCTCCTTCTGAACTTGCTTGCAGATACAGTGACACAAAACTGTTTCAAACTTATCAACCCCAGCACTGGCTGAATGTATTATCTGATGCTGCACTATGGAAATTGGGGCTGTTTGATTTACATGACTCTTCCAGCTGTTGGATTTATCTGGTTGGCTTAAAAGCCTAAAGGAAAAATTGCTTTGAAGTAGAATTTTTTTAAAAAATAAAGAGGTCCCTTAGTTAGGGTTAATTGTGTCATCCAAGGAAGATATTTCATTAGCATTATTAATCTAGGTCTGTGCCTGGCCCTGTGGGAGAGTGCTGTGTATGCTTCAGGTGACAGAAGATGGAATATCCATGGAGAGGACATAACAGCTCTAGCTGGCAGACATCTAAAATAATCCATATGAAACTGGGGAGTTTTAGGGGAGTTTGGAAGATTTAAGGGCACAGCTTAGAAATGTACTGGGAGTTGGTCCTGTACATTCATTATGAAATGATACAATGCAATCAAGAGATTATTTATGCATTCATAACAGTAGTGTAGACAGGCTGCTGTTAAATTCATTCTGATGCAATGGTGTCTTGTTCCAAGTGCTGGGATTGGCTACAGGTGATAAGAACAATACTTTGTTTCTGTCCTAAGCAAGTTATTTCTTCTCTTTAGTTGGTTCCATTTCAATTTGTTCTTGTTTATTATATTTGTCAATCCAACAGTCCAACATGTTCTGAATTAATTATGAAATGATTCAGAGTAAATGGAACTGCTGCAGAGAACAGAAGATTGGTGTGGTTTGCTGAGTTTAGTGAGACTCTGTATTTGACAGTGCTTTCCAAAAAGGAACCATGTGTGCACCTTGAATTTCAAACCCTTCTTAACCCTGAAGGACTGAAAGTTCTAAAGGAGCAGGACAGATGGCATTTCACAGTGCCTCCACCTGTCACTGACTCCCCAATTATTTTTGAGAGTGCTGGGCCAGCAGAGGTTGCTGTCAGTGCAGACTGTGACCCAAACACTGGGGTCCATCCCTTCCAGCACAACCTGTGCTGCTCTCATGTGTGTGTCCAACTCACACTTGGTTTCAGTTCCATTAGATTTTGATTATTAGATATCATCCCTTTGAGATATCATGCATTAGGTATCATCCATTTGGTTTAAATATCATCCATTAGATATCATCAGCAAATGCTGAACAGGAAAGGTCATTGTTGTCAGTCTTCCCTTAAGAGCCTTCTGAAAATCCCACCTGAAAAGTCTCTTATTAGTCACATTTGCTACATGAACAATGTCATTTCTCATCCTCAAATGACAGGGAAACACCAATAACAGCTCACCTTTAATTTCTTTAATGTTGTTTTGTGTTCAGTGACAAAGCTATAAAATATGTTTAGCAGGATCCCATAAATAATTGCAAGCTGAGAACAGAATAATGATGAAATATATAACTGCAATGCTTTGTACTGCCAGGAAGGACTTACACCAGGTTGCTTGCAGAGTTGCTGTTTTGAACCTTCTTGAAACCTGGAAGGTGTGTAATTTGAGAACTTTTATGGATTTCTTTATATACTAGTTCTAAGAAGCCTTGCCCCCAGTGACCTAATTATGTCACCTGCATGCTGCACAACTTTGTACTCAAGCAAGACTGCCATGGGCATGTGAGCTTTGTACTGAAATTATTTTTAAAATTGGACTTCATCTTTTCTTCCCCCCCTCTCCCAGTACAAGCTGCTGACTTCAACATTTTACCTTAGGTTGGATGCTCCACTGTTTTTTTTTCTTTGGGGTTTTGTTTATGTTTTTGTTCTGTTTTTTTTTTTTTTTTTTTCTTTTTTTTTTCCTTGGTTTTTTTTTCTTCACCCCAAAAGGCGAAGGATGCAATGATAGAACTAATTTGTATTTTTAATCTGTACCTTGTAATTAGAGCTTGGAGGGGCTGGAGGGAGATGCCAAGCGAGGAAGCGCTTTTCCTTTTGAAAGCTCTCCGGGCACATAACCGAGTTCTGGGAGAGCTTTAAAGGAAAGCACTAATGAAATTCCTGCAGAAAAGGAAAAATAAGACAACAAAATTAAGACTTACGCGTGCTACTTTTTTTTTTTTTCAGGGCTAGGGTTAAAAAAGACTCTAGTACCCCCTGGGTTCACTCTCAGATAAAACATTTGAATCACTAATTATTATATTCTTTTTGTGTGGATGAGTGTCTGCCCCACTGATTTCTCCAGTAGTGAGATTTTTAGGTGATTGAAGATGATGTTGATGTTACTTGGAGGTTTTGCATCATTTTACCTCAGCTTTGTTTGAAAATCAGGTTGTTTTTACTGTGAGAACAGTAATTTTCATGAAGTTGTGTTTTTCTGCAGGGCAAAGCTCCAAAGCACAAACCCCAACTTATTTACATCTTGGAAATTGAATAGCTGTGGAGTTTCGGCACCTGGATCTCGTGAAGGTTTAAAAATACCACATCTTTCACTCAAGCAGAGCAATGAGTCAGAAACAAAACACAATCATGGTCACCCATGTTTGTAACCTCCAAGAAGGTGGTGGTGGTGAGAAAGGGTCGAGGTGGCAGAGCAGGTCTCCTCTGTTTACCATCCCTTTGGGCAGGATTCTGCAGTTTTAAGCCAGTAGATCTCCAGTGGTAGAGCAGCACAGAGCTTTGTGCATGGATCTGCTGATAGGATTGCTCTAGCATAGAGGATTCTCTGTTTCTAGGAAACACATATGCAAAATTTTCATTGTATGTTCCCTTCTGAGTGCATCTGACTCCATTAGCACAGTGAACTCCAAAGCCTTCCTTCTGCCAGCTGATCCTCTAAGGGTCCCCTGACTTCTGCTCTCAGTGGCTTTTCTCCTTAGTCTGGAACAACCTTTATTTTATAAATGCCAGTTTATGGAATCAAAACGATGGCTCTGAAACAGAGGCATTGCAGAGCTAAGCCATGTTGTTCATTGGCACGTTATGCCATGCATGAGATGGATGATTTTGCATTCCATGTGCAAGAAGGAACATAAACCTCAGCTTGTGCTGGCATTCCCAAGGACAAATGAAAGCAAATGTTGAACAAGATTTCTTTCGATAAACAAGATACCCAGTTAAAACGAAACTCAACCCTTTTACTTAAGCAAGACTAGCTTTTAGTCTTTCTAAAGAAGAGGTATCCAGGTGAATATGCTGGGTCTCAGCTGGCATTGCTTAAAAGGGGATTATTCCCCCTTTTCCTCATGGGGGCCATGAATAGTTGCCTTTCCCTCATCTCCTTCTTTTTGTATGGATGTGGAAGACTGCAAAGCTGTTTTTCTCTCCATAATATTTAGTACCTCTCCTCTATCACCTGCATTTTTCAGGGTGGTTTGAGTTATTTCTTTGTTTTCTGTGGCTTAGTGAAGGCAGCTTTTTCTCCTGTAGTAGCTGGAGGACCAGGCTGCAGATCTAAGTGAAGTATCATCCACAGTTTGAAGAAAGAGAAGGACCACTAGCTATTAGGATTTGTGAACTGAAGAGTAAATAATAGGGATTTTTATATTTCTAAAACTAAATTTTGGAAGCAAGCAATATCCCCCATCATCCAGGACATTCTCAGCTATACCTCTAACTTAAGTATATTAGTTTTCCAAGTGATGTAAATAAAATTAATGGGCCTGACTTTGTTTATGGGCTGTGTCTGTGTGCAGGCACAGCCCTGGTGCAAACACTCCCATCCTGGTGTTAGCAGGCAGCTGTAAACCTCTATTCCTTATGGCTCCCTTGTAGCTCTGTGCTCTGATGCAGCTCAGCATGCAGATTTTTGAGTAAGGAGAGGCAATAGTTTTCAACATAAACAAGTCCACTGGGTCACATTAACCTCCTTCAGTCTCTGTGCTAAATAATTAAAATAAACTAGGTAATGTTTAACTATATGTATTTAGAGGCTTACTGGAGGAGCTTATTAGTTCAATATCCTAACACAGTGTCTTAAACCTTCCCGAGCTCCAGGATCTCTTATTAAATATTTAGTGCTTATTGCTGAAAAAGTCAAGATTTGCTTTATTTTTTAGAGGAAATATCTATTCTCAAAACTTGCTCAGCCTTTAAAATACTGGCCATCTATAAATACTGCTTTTCTCAGGTTGTCATTTTTTGCCACCAAGGAGTATTTTTCATTTGTACCAACCTTAATAGCACCCCAAGAATTAATACTTGCAGGAGGCTCTGCAGTACATCCTCGCTGTATTCTATGGAACCACCTCAAATACGTTTTTAAGCAATTCATTTGACAGCAGCTCCTTTGGATAGAAAGAAGATGTGTGTCAGCTGCTGACTGTGCTTCGGAGACATCAATATTTCTCCTCTTCTGCTTCTAAAACTGTCAAAATGAAATTAGTTAATTGGTGGGTACTTTAGTGTAGTTGCTGTGGGATAGTAATTATTGGTGACAAGAGCTGCTGGATGTGCACTAATACAGTACAGCAAAACCTAAAATTTGAAAATATAAGGCATTATCCTGCACTGCTATTATAACTAGTCATTTTGCCACAGTCTGACTTGCTAGAGATTCAAACCTTCAAGTTCAAGGACTTCTTGCCAGGAGAGAGAAGATTTTGCTTTGTGCAGAGCAGAGTTTTATAAGACTTGCCACATAGCTAAGCAACAGCAGCTTAGTGGATTAAAATAGCATCAGTGATATCTCCAGTCTCTGGGGTAATGAGTTCTAAGCAAGGAAAAGACCTCCAGGAAGGGATTTTGTTTCTGTGGAGTCTCTATCAGATGTTAGTGAATAATAAACAAAAACCAAATTGTTTCACTCAGTCCATTCTCATTTTGCCTAATTGCCTGTCTTGGTTCAGTGCTTCTGAAGACAAGACACAAACCACGTTGCATTTACCTTTACACCCAGGCCTGATTGCTTACTGAAAGCAACACAGGTCCTGTGCTTTCTCTCTGCCTCTAGCCAGAAACTGGTCGCTCCTTGCTCCAAGTTTGTCTTTCAGTGTTTTAATTCATCACTTTCCATGTTGTTGTGTGGTCTGAGGTGTCAGCTGAGAGAAAAAGGGTCCCTGCTCAGCCCCCATGAAAGCAGCACCTTCCAGTGTGAAGGTGTCTGAGGAAGCCATTTACAGAATCCTGCAAACAAAGCTGTTTTCCACTTCTAACAGACTCATAAATGGTGTGTGTGCCATAAAACATAAACTACCTAATAATCCACCCCTACACAGATGCTTAAAATTACTCAGAAGCTGACAAAGGATAATGTGTTGGACTGGCAGCATGTTGGATCTCTAACACAGGATCTATTCATCCTGGTAATTGCCATCCACCTCTCATATGAAACTCACCTGTGCTTTAAGCTGTGAATCATGATCAGTCATAGCTCTGTTCTCATAAAGCTAGGAAGGAGAAATACGAGGTGAGAAACTCTTTTTAAGAGGTTAGTCCCAATTTTGACAAGGTGTTTCATGCACAAATATATCTGTTTCTTTACTTGCAGTATGTTCAGGTTCTATAGGGGTCTAGATTAACAGCTTTTTCTTCTCTACTGATTGGATTTTTTTCTGGAATTTGATGGACATGTAAAAAGTTAACTGAAAAAAATATCCCTCTGGTTTGAACTGACAGGAATGTTAGAAGAAATAGGAATCTATTCTCTCTTACCCAACTTCAGTGTTTTTTGAATAACAGTGTGTTACTGAAGTTCCTGATAAAATGTCAATGATTTTAAATAAATGAAAGGAGGAATGAGTTATGATTTTCAAAAGACTGCACCTTTTAGTCTTAGAGAGTGAAATGCATTCCTGAAGGAGAAATAATGCTGGTTTTTTTTCTAGACTATTTCAAATAGATGTCAGGTTTGTTGCCAAATAACGTGTCTGATTTCATGTCTAATAGTTAGTGGAATTTAATGAGTGCAAACTCAAAAGTGGAATAGTTCTCAGTAGGAAGGGAGCTGACTTCTGCTTTTGACACACCCTGCTGTTCACTGGCTTGTAAAAGATACCCACAGGTGGCAATTCAGTGCTCTCAGTGCCTTGCTTCTGTGAAAGAATAAAAGTGAAGCCAGGGCACACTGGGAACAAATCCACCCTGGCTCACAGGCTCAATAAGTTTCAAGAGGAGTGAAAAGGGGCAAAAAGAGAGGGTGTTGGTGATCTGAGATTTTACTATTGATATTTAAGGCACTCGATATTTAAGGTAATTATACCTCAAACTTATGTAGGGAGTGAAATTTATATGAGATTCAGTGGTTCAGGCCTTCAGGCACCCCATTGCTGCAGTCAGTTTGGAAGACAAACCTGAAACCTCCTCCAAGTTCTTTTCTGGAAATCATTTGCCAGGCTGGGTCCATCACAACACTGTACTGTGGGCTCTGTGGAGAGAGAGCAGAGAAATCCTTGTGAGGACTGAAGGGGGCTATGAGAGAGATGGAGTGGGACTAATTTACAAGGGCCTATAGTGACAAGGGGGAATGGCTTCCCACTGGAAAAAAACAGCTTTAAATGGGATATTGGGAAGAAATTCTTAACTGTGGGGGTGGTTGCCCAAAGAAGATGTGGCTGCCCCATCCCTGGAAGTGTCCAAGGCCAGATTGGATGGGGCTTGGAGCAACCTGGGATAAAGAAAGGAGTGCCTGCCCATGGCAAGCAGGTTGGAACTAGGTGATTTTTTAGGTCCTTTCTAATCCAAACCTATCTATGATTGGATGATTTTATGATTATCACAATTTTCTTCAACTGTCCCATCCACCACCAGTGCAGAATGTTTGGCTCAGGGACTCTCATGTGGATGTTCTGTTCCTTGGGGTTGTCCTGGTACCTGGGGGAATCACATCTTTGTGATGGTTTGTTGTCCAGCTCTTGTCTCTAGGATGTGTTTGAGTTAAGAGCCTCTGAAGAGCAGGTGATGCTGAAATGTGCAGTTTACTCACCCCATGTGAAACTGTAGGTGCTGGCAATGGATGTGGTTTCTGGTGCTTCCCTCCTTTTTTAGGAACTTGTATGGCAAATTTCCTTCAGGTAAAAGTAGGACACTCTGAGTGAAGTGTCAGATGTTTTTAATATCTGAAGGTCTAATTGTCTCTGGTGCTGAGCCTTGGAAAGCATTGCTTTGTATAACCTGGAGTTAGGAGCACTCTATACATGGCCAGGTCAAATTATGAGCACGTTTACTGTCAGCTCATCAGCCTGGTTTGCCGTGTACTTTGGAATTGTGATTAAAGATAAATCATTATTTTGCAGCCTCACAGAACATAGAGTGCTTGGAACAGGATAGTGAAAAACCTGTTTTCTTGTTTGTAAGTGAACTCTTCTGGGGTTTTGTTGCTGAAGTTGGATCCTTTCTCAGCTAAGGCTACTTCCAAAGTGTACATAATTATGATAACCTCAGGCCATCTGCCACCGATTTCAGGATGAATTAAAATATTCATTCTAGATGTATCCTGCCTTATCACAGCCACTGATTCACAGTGGAATGTAACTTTTGTTGTATTTTCTTGCTTTAAACCCAGTAAGTTTTTTATACTCGTTTTAGAATCTTTTAAGTCTTCCACAATTCTGTCTCTCCCTTAACCATTGCCCAAAAATAAAGGGGAAATTTTACCTTAGATTCTGTACTGCCATTTTTGCACTCTCAGAGGCCTCTTCTTGAAGGCTGCAATTAAAATTACTGCATATTTCACCTGTAATTCAGGAGTGAATAGTAAATTACTTTGTTAGAAGTATTTGAACAGAAAGCTTGCAGGTACTTAATCACGTATGAAATAACAAAATACTTTTGAAAAGCCATTTCTATTTCTGCATTGTCATGTTGAATACCACCATGCCTGCTCCCTAACAATAAAATTTTATAATATTTGTTAAGCAAAACTCACATTTTTATTGAATGTAGAAATGTAGGTATTTTCCCATTACAGGACTCAGACTATTTCATTAAAGAAAAGTCATGGCAGTTCAAGTGGGTGAGTTATTTTCCTTGAAAGTTCTGTTTGTCAATGTAGAATTAAACTGGGCTAGCCAGGACTGTCAGTGTGCTGACAATTGAGTTCTCTTCAGGGAAGTGGTAGTGCAGAAACCAACCTGTAAATTATATTGTTTAATCTCGACTGGTCAGGTGTGCATGCTCTGAAGGTGCATAGTGACTATAAAGAAAGTCTTGTAGTTTCTTGTGCTCGAAAGAGGTGATTGCAAATAATTACGAGATGCAGTCACATAAGATCAGGAAGCCTGGATGGATTAGTAATGAGATACAGAGCCTTCTGCCTCAAGGCTGTTGTTCCTAAGCCAGATCTGCCTGCTGCTGTGGGGAAGTGCCCTCAGACAGGTGCTTGGTTTGCAGTGAGCTGGAGCTCTCAGGGCTCTGGAGAAGTACAAATTCACTGAAGAAAAATTGCCGTGGCTGTGGTTTTCTCCCTGGCTGTCTCCTCCCCTCTTATCCAGATAGGAGACAGAATTTCTGCTGTTTTCTTGGATTATGCTGACTGAGGGAGATTAATGGGGTTCTGGCCAGGTTCCTGCTGCTGGGAGCTGCCTGCTGGGTAGTGATGATGCTGCTGGACACGAGTCCTCTGGCGTGGGCACTGGAGGGAGCCCAGCAGCAGGAGGCAGGACAGCAGTTCGTGTTTAAAGCAGAGTCTGCTAGAAGTTCGCATTTAAAGGCTCAAAGAACAGTGTGAAGGAGGCAGTCCAACCCCACACAGCACCCTGAGGAGCTTTGAAAATAACAGGAGTTGAGCAGGTGTGAATGGAAGGGAAGTCTTTTTCCGTGGGCTATCCAGCAAGTGTGTTGTACAGGGCTGAGGAGCACCTGGCAGCTCATTACAGACAGTGGCGCTAACCTGCTGTCACTGTCTCCTGCTACTGGCACTCACTACAGATTAAACTGACCTCTTCTTGGCTTCTCAGGATGTTCAAGCAAGGGGTCTTGCAGAGGAATGTGCCTGTATGGAACTGCTGCTGCTCTGTAGGAACAGCTATTGCAAACCATAGCTGCTTCCCACCCTGTCCCTGCTGAGACACTGAGCTGCAGGAAGTATCAAAAGGACACTGAATAAAATCTCACAATGTCCATGGATTTTCAAAGCTATCTACTATTCTGACAATTTATATTGCAATTCAATGTGTGTTTTGAGATCAAGAAAAGCCACCCACACTGGCAGAAAGTGTTTTCTAGTGAGTTAAAGTCAACACAATTTTTAAGAGTAGAAAACCTCTGCATAAATTGTGGGTTGAAATTTTTTTTGAGAACACGATCAGAAGAAACCCGTTAAAAGTTTCCCCCTTTGATATGCTGACTTCAAGAGGAAAACCCAACTGCTTTATTTAGAGTACCATCCTTGTGGAAAGAGTGAAACTAATGACAACTGTGCCAGGTCACCTTTAACTTTCTCAGACAGGAGATGGTGGAGCATTGCTGTTAAAGTCAATGGCTCTTGGGGGAGCCTAACTAGCACTGCAGAAAGTAATGACACGTCCTCTCCTGCCACCTATGGCTGCTCCATTATCCTTGAAAGCAGCCATGAAATTTGCACAGCTTTAACAGGAACATCTGCTTCTCTCCCTTGGTTGTTTCCTTCACATCTGCAGCGGTGGTGACAGGGCACGTGCTCTTCTTCATTCACCCTCGTTGCTCTGACCTTTCCTGTGGCTCATTTTTTATGCTCTGTCTCCTTAATGACTATTCTAATTCATCTCTGCATTTGCTGATAGTCTTATTAGGGCCAAGGAAAAATTCACCAGGTGAGGAAGCCTGTTGTTTTCTTGTAAGAATGAAACTTTGTCAAATGTGACAAGCTGGCTGGGATACTTTCAAGGGACAATTTCACTACCTTGTTTCTGCAACTTGCCCAGTTGTAACAAGTGTTCCTGCTAAAAAGAGCAATCCTTCTCTTCTGTGGTGAATGAAGTAAATCTCCTTTTTAGACTTACATGCATGATTTATTTTTTTCTGGCCAACATCTAGAAAAATATCCAAGTGTCTTCCTGCTGTTTAAACATCTAATTGTTGTTGATTTCAAATGAATTTCATTGCCAACATAAGACTGGGACATTCAAAAGCCCTTGGGAATTTGAGACTTCCCCTTCAATTCGAACTCCTCTGAGCTTCTAACCCAAATATGCTTTGTCAAGTGTCCTGGAGCTAAGCCAGTGTCTGTCTGGTTTCCTACAGGCGCAGGGAAATGCTGTTATTGCATCTGCTGCATCACAAAATAAATGTGCTCAGTTATTGGGGGGCAAATTTCCATCTCATGGTCAATAACCCCCTTCCAAATACAATAATCTACAAGAGCCAAGAGCTCTCTTAGTCCTTTGAGTGATGGCAGTGAGGATTGAATTTGATTCTAGGATCAAACTCTTGGATTTCTCCTGGAGTTGTGGTCTCTTTCTGTCAAAGCTGTGACACAGGGTGGGGGGAGGCTTTTGATGCTGCTCTCCAGTTTGTTCCTGTGGCACATATTACAGGACACAGAGGCTTCTGTGCCGTTATAAAGTTATGTTTTAACTTTTCACCTCAAGCTGAATGGCTTAATTAAAATGGAAAATCTACCTAATCGTTGTCAAGGACTGTCAATTTTAATAAGAATGGAAGAAGAGCTGGATTCTTGTATGCTTGGAATGGGATTTGTGGAACGAAAAAAAATTAATGTTTTAACTGATAGTTCTTTCATTTCTGTGAAGGGTGTGTTAACACTCTGTCTTTACTGATTCAAGCAGCCTTTTTGTAGAAATTCACATTTTAAGCCTGAGTAAAATATCTTTATTGTTGCTAGTTGCCAAATGAAAAAAGCTAAATTAATGTAGAAGTAGCTGTACACTGACTTCAAAAACAACTTTTGATGCATAAAATAATAGGGTTAATAATATAATGGCATGGAGAAAATAAGGTGAGAGATCAGCACAGTTTGTGTGTTGTGGCAGCACCCACTTGTGCATCCCCAGTTACAGAGCAGAAATCTCCACGTTTGGCTCTTTGAACTGCACCCTTCTGGGATTTTCTTGGGTTACAGCCTGTGACTGGAAAGTTAAAATTTTAGTCTTGCACCTTTATTCTTAGGTAAAGAAGATTTAAAAGTGAAAGTTGAGAGGCTCAAGAGAGCTGCAGAATCTTGAAAAGAAAAAGAAGTATTAATGGTGAAGCTTTGACAGAGTCGTCAGTATAAAATAGGAAATGTACAGACCCTGACAACTTCTGAATTCTGACCTTTCAATTATTTTTCTGTCATTAGCAGTGTATGTTGGGGTCAGGAGTTTAAATGTGGGCCTGTGGGAAACAGTCACCAGGTTGATTCTCACTTTATTTCACTGTGATTATATTTTATTTTGTGTCTATCACAGTGCAGCATGAAGTGGTGGCAGTCTGCAGTGGTTTTTTTTTTTTTTCATGTAAGAAAACCCCCCATATTTCAATAATGCTGACTAAAAAAATGTCTGTTGACATTCAGGAAACCTCACTTCTGGATATAGCAGTTAAAATAACTTAAGTTCAATGAACTCTTTAGCCAGGTTGGATAGAGTCTGTACATGCTGAAACCACTTAGAAGTCCCCATGCCACCTCGAGTTAAAAATGCATTTGTTCAATTTAGTTTTATGACCTGTTATTGCTTAACTGGCAGCTGCATCTTATACTTGGACTGCTGTGATGCTTTCCTTGTCTATTCCATTGGATAAACCCAAGGTAATCATTACAGCTGTATAAAACCTGATATAAAATGAGACAAACTTTGAAAATTATTAATCACTGGTTATCAAGACATAGGGCTTTTCCCCAGGATTAACCAGCTGAAGACCTGATGGCCTGGTGCCCAGTGCATTAACTGATCTGATTGCTTGTAACATTGCTCAGAATTCCATTTGCCTGATTTGCTTATCACATGAAAACTTCATCCCACTTCAGCAGTGAAATCTATCATTCTAATTCAGTCTTATATCCTGGTTCTGCTTTTTGCAAAAGACAGTTCTTCCAGTGGTAGCAAATGCTGCTCTATGATTTTAACAAACACAGAGCAATTAGTGGAAAGAGGGATTCACTGCCCATCTTTTAAATTAAGAATGTCAAACAGGACTACCAGAAGAGTTTCATAAACAACACCATTTAATGATAACAGTTATGCCTGGATCTTTCTGGAACAGAATGTCAAATGAGGGTTAATTAATAAATAATTATTTGCCTACCTCTAACTGTCAAATTCAGGCAAAGTTCTATTATTCCATAGTCCCATCAAAGTAATTTAAGGAGGGAAATATACATTTCCATTACAAAATAAACCCTAGAAAAGCAGAAGGACTTTATGTCTTGTGTGAGCCGTTTTGAGCAGTGAAATGGAGTACAGTTCATGTTTCCTTGGTTGCTCTCCCCAGTTTTACTGATTCTATTTGGACATGAGTATAAAGATTCAATTTTCACTCAAAATTAAGAGAATTCTTTTTTCCCCCAAACATCTACTTTGTTTTCTGGCAGCTTCCATTTACTTAATCTGCAAAGCCTAATGACTTAGACGACAATTAGTGCTTCATTTTCTCTAAACAAATATCATTCTTGTCTGATAAACGACCTTGAACTGGGTTAAAAATACCTCTGGTATTTAGGAGATTACAAATGTTTGTTTTACAGAAGTAAGCCTGAAATCATTAGACGTTTCAGGTGATGGAGGAATGCTCAGAAAGGCACAAGGCTTAATCCTCAAAATATATTTTGTTGCATGCATGAGACAGACAAAAGGTTTGTTGTTTTTTGGGGGGAGGTTTTTTACTTTTTTTTTTAATTTCTTAAAGATTATGATACTATTAAATGAACTTCTGTCATGTCATAGATGAGTAGCAATAAGCTGTTCTGAGCCAACAAGCACAGCCTTGAGACTGGGTGTGGAGAGCAACTGCAAATGGCAGTGAGCTCCTGGTGCCTGCAAGGGCTGTGTTAGTGACACCTTGGGCAGGATGCCTTCATTATTGATGTGGATGGGGCTGCCTTTCTCAGTTTGTGGTCCCAAATATACTATTTTTGCTTTCCTATGGCAAGAACAACCCCGTTTTAAGAGGAAATCAGCTCTCACACTTGAGGCAGAAAATTTAATTTTTGCTTACAAAGTGGTGAGTAACCATAAGCCTGGCCTGTGTGGATGTGTGTGTACCTGCTTTCTTCAGGCAAGCAGAAATCTCTCCAGGGAACTGGTTTCATTCTCCTTCCCTTTCTCTCATGATAAATTTGTGAAGGAAGGAACAAATGAGAGAAAAATAGTGGTCTGCATGTAATAGCGAGAGTGAGTGTTAATGGGACACCTGGGAAATACTTCTGTATTAGAGAGCACAATGTTGCTCATTTGCTACGAGTTATGATTGAAACCCAAATCTTTTCTTTGCATTTTCTCCTCTGCCTCACCTAAAATAGCCCCACAGTAGGAAGCTCCCCATAGGAAATTATTAACTCTGTTTTATTCTGAGGTGCCCTGTGAGGTTTTACGCTCTTGGATTTTGTCTGTACAAGTGATGAGTGTGCTCGAACCAGGATGAATATTGGTGCCCAGCTGAAAGGCAGCAGTCCTCATTGATCGCCTTCAGCGAGCACCCTGGCAGATAGAGACACTCATGTTTTAATTTGTTTTTGCTTCCAGGTCACCCTTCATCCACCTTTCCCTTTGCAGCAATTTTTTCCTCCTCCCCCCCTCATTTCCAGCACCTTCTCAGCTGTTTTGATTTATCGACCACTCAGATTTAATGCTTCATTCCTTGGAGAAGTCTCTGTGCTTGTGTCTGATCTAAGGTCACCTGTGCTACTTATTCCAGGGGACTTTAATCTCCATATGGATGTGACCTCTGACACTCACTGCAGAATTCACTGTGTTACATGATTCTCTCCAGCTGTGTCAGCAGGTTCCTCCACCTGCTCTGAAGGGTTATGATTTCATTAACTCTGTGGGTCTCATTATCAGGGTTTGAGGTCACTCACCTATTTTCAGATAGAGAGGTACACCTACTGTACCACTGGTGTTCCTCTCTACTTAGTTGCTTGTTTTGAGAGTTTTTTTTTACCCCACGTGTCACTTCTCACCTGAAACAAGTTAAAGTGGTTCAGGGCTGGTTCCCTGATTCCCCAGTTAAAATCTTGACTGTGATTTTGCACATACCACACTGCTGGTTTCCAAGAGTAAAAAAGCACAAATGTCTTGATGAGAACAAAATCTGTAACTTTATAAGTTATGATAAAAACTCTTTGGTTTGAAACTTGCACATTGTGGAAGCTCCAACCTCTATTCCTACATCTGGAAAATGGTTGTATCTTTGCTTACTTTTTTCTTACAGGTGTTAGTACTAGGAATCATGATCCTGCAGTGTATTTGAGGATTTTAAGGGTAATGGTTAGCAAACAGGATTCCTTTTCCCCTTTTTTTGTTTTTGTTTGATTTTTTTTTTTTGTGTGTGTGTTACATCTTACTTTGCCTACTGTCATGGGCAGGTGATTATGGGAAGATATTTCTTGTCTATTTATCCTAGAACAGCTGAACTGGGCTTTTGTGGCAGTTCTGGACTATCTCTGAGCACTCCCTTACTGCCCATAAGAGAAAAGGTTGAACTTTAAAAGTGGAACTGGACTGATTTGTATATTCAGAGGCAATTTCTGAGAAACTCTGTGTTTGTGTACATATATATACTGTATATCCTTGAAGGAAGAGAGTATTTAAGATAGAACCTGGTGACATGAATGTGAAATTATGCAAAAAATCCAGGAGCTGGTGGAATGGTAGCAGAGAAAAAGCTCTGCTGATATTCTCAGCCTCTAACATGATGTGTAAATTTTACTTTCCAAGTGACTTTTAGCTTCTTTTCTTAAGACTCGTCATCTTTAGAAATACCCCTTTTCCCAATTTACCCCTCAAAAAAATCCTGCCATGTGAGCTGGATTGGTTCTTGTAAGTATGTTTGGCAAAGAATATGAAAAATAGCAAGTGTTATTTCCTCTAATATTTGTGTTTTTCTAACAATGTTTCCCTTCTGGTGTGTGCTTCCCATGCTCATGTATTTGCAAGCAAAAGCCAGCATGAGATGAAGGCAGATGATGAACTGGCACCAAGCTTCTTAAAGTGCTTTCCTCTTCCAAACAGCATCAGTGCTGACTTCTAAACTCATTTGTTTCTCTTAATGTTGTCTGCAATATTTAGTTCTATAGCTGTTCATCCTCCCATTGACATCCATCCTCATACCCTTTAAATAAATGATGCAGTTGATTTTGTGCAGACCAAGCTTGCTGGCTTTGAGGCTTTCTGAGCAATGTGCTGAGCTGGGCTTATCCTACTCCAGATTTGCTCTCCACAGCATAGTAGCTGTCTTCATCAGAGGTGGCAGATTATGAAACAGAGACAAAACCTCTTTAAATTTGTCTTTTCCTTGTGTTTCTTAGCCAAGAAATTAGAAAGAAGAGGCGTTTGTTCAGGATTTCTGGTAGAGGTGTGCTGCCTGCATGTATATTACACTGAGACAGCATTCCCTGGGATTGATCAGAATTAGTCACAGAGATGAAATGGATGTGGACAGAATTGGTTAGCAACCTTCTGAAATCCTCTTTCTTTCTTTCTTTGATATGTTCCTAGTGGTTTTGAAGTGCATCGCTACCATATTTGATATTTTATTAACAATAATTGTATTTCCCTCTTTTCTTTTGAGCATTTCAAAGAGTTTTAGAAGTATTAATTGAGTATCTGCCCTTTATGACGAAAGTGAAAATAAGGTCTTGTCAAATATGTTGAAAAAAAGTATTAAGAATAATACAGAGAATATTAAGAATACCACTGAGAATAAACAGTTCAGCAGTGATTATTGAGTCAACTTTACTCACAACACTTGTGCTGGTTTGTAATGTCCAAGCCTAATAACTTCCCTGTTTGTACTTGTTCTTCAGAGGTGCTGTCTGTGTTCTCTGACATCCTAGGGTATTTTCTTGCAGCTCTACACAGCCTCTTCTTCTGGGATGAAAATCCTGCAAACGACAAATAAATGGTCACAGAACCTTCATGTGGCCACTTCTTGAGGTCATTCAGAAACATCCTAGACCTGGGCACCTGAGGGCTGTTGTTACCTATAGATATCTCATTATGGAAGGCAGCAACATTCATAGCAGGAATGTCCTGGAGGTTGCTTCCATTAGGGACCCCTGTGCCATTGTGTCTGTGCCCTGTACTGGGAGACAGAGAAAGTGCCCTCAGTGGATCAGAACAGCACTGGGGTTTCTGGGGAAGCAGAGCTGTGAAGAAATTAGGATTTGGATACAACACACGTGCCAAACTCCTTATAAGAGGAAACACAGGGCTACATGGTTCTTAACACTCATCCCCTGTCCTCCACCGTGCCTGGCTGGCCCATGTTCTCTCTTCAATATGCAGAAGGTGCTCTGGGACAGAGACTGTTGTGTGGTGGTGTTGCTGATAAAAGGTTCCTCCCTTTGGAGAGTTTTCTTATTTAAAAGGGAAGATGTAACTGAATTTCAACTGCAAATACTGACAGCCCTTAAGTTGCAGATCTGGATAGGTTTGCAGGTGATGAGCTATGAATTTATGGGCTTTGCTCCCCACAGCTTTTCTCCCTCCCTCTCACTGCATTTCTCCCTGGAATGGCTTTCCTGATGTGTCCAGCATAGAATCCACTTACTGTGATCTTCACATTTAAAAACTCTTCAGTCCCTGCTCCTCTAATGACTTGGCTTCCAGAGAATCCATCAATTATAAAATATTTTGAGGTGTTTCTTGAGTGTTTCTGTCAGTATAATCTCAGCTGCATGTTAAGTGTACTTTAAACCTGAGATGAAGGTTTATGTAGTGCAAGATGAATGTTAAAACATGCAGGGGAGAATTCTTATATTCTTTCTTTTTGCTGCTGTTGGGCACCTGAATGCAGATACAACAGTTTTCAGTAGATCTAGGGAGAAATAGATTGAATTGGGATTGGTTAAGGTTTTCTGTAAGTTTTCTTACATTTGAAAGCCACTCTGCAAATGAGTGTTTAGATTTCTGAACACTGGCAAAAACAGGACCAGAAGGCACCATGTTAACCCTCAGCATTTGTTCAGCACCTGCTCACAGATGTGTCTGAATATTAAGGAGAAATTCATATGGTGCTCAACAGCACAAAAAGTGTCAGGATGTGTGTGAACAAGCAGGAGGAAATATCGATGTGAGCGTGTAGGAGGGGAAAGACTATTACAAGGGCAATCCAATTAATGCAAATGATGCATGCAGATGTCTGTGGCTTTTTAATGCCTCCACTGGTGTACTCCACACGAGCTGTGCCTTAGGGATGAGGGAGGGCAGTGCTGCCTTCCCTTGTGTGGCAGTGATGTTTTCAAACCTGGGCATCCCACTCCTGCAAGGAGATGATGAGGGGACACCTTTCCTTACCTGCTTGTGGAGCTGCCACACAGGAATGTGGCAGAAAAACAGCTCCTAAACCAAGGGCTGCTTTCAGGAGGTAACTTAATCTCACTTTCTGCAAACAGCAGTGTGTCTGTTGACTCCTGGCACTCCAGGGCAGCACTGTCACTGCTTTAAAAGTCAAACAAGATAATTGAAAGAGAGCCCCAGGTTTTTGGGGCTGTATGCTCAGGGCCAGCGTGTTTGATTTCCTTTGGTATTGGCTTAACAGGACTGTTCACCTAAAGGAAGCAGGATTTGAGCTGGAAAATAGACATCCTTGCAGCTATATATTGATTCTTGGAGCTGGATTTTGTCCATCCTTATGATGTACCTTCTGGAAAAAAAGGTTTCTTCTCTTATCTCAGCATCTGATGTCTGGTGAATAGCGACTTTGATTAAGGACAAGACCTGGCCACTTGGTCTTTCAGATGAGATACTTGGCAAACACAAATATGTGGCCTGAGCAGTTCAAAATTTTTGCTTTTTATTGCTTCCCTTATAAAATCTCATTCTCAAGAGACAAACCAGACTCTGACCTTGCTCTCCTGAAGTGAACAGAAACTTTGCTGTTGATTCCAGTGAATGCAGGACTACCACAGTGGGCCCTGTAGGAAACCAGTGAAAATTTTCTCCTGTTTACTCCAAAGAGTTTTGATTCAGGCTGTAGCACTAATAAATAGATAGTTAAATGAATATTAAGTTTATTTAATAAATAAATAAACAACCTCATTAAATTAACAATCTCATTTTACAAAATCTTTTTTGTCAGAACTTGTGCCACCTTTTCTCCAAGCATTGTAATGTCAGGCATTTTGAGGAACAATACTTTGGGATGAAATGGCAAATTTGCTTTCTCTTTTGTGTGTTTGTTTTCCATATTGACTTACAGAGGCACTGCCATCCTCCTGACTATTAGCTGTTTTCATTTATTTCCATGTTTATTATTATATGGGTATTAGGTACTTGAATGAAAAGTCAGTCTGCCAATAAACTTATTACAGCGGCTCTGTAAAGTACTTTTATGTTATCTTCAGCATTTTTCCAGCTTGCTGTAAAATACCTTATGCATTTTTCTACTGTAGCACATTTTGCTTGAAAGTAGTGTAGCTTTGTCCTCAGGGAAAAAAAAGGAAAAAAAAAAACCCACCAAAATCTCTGTATATATAATTTTTTTAAAAGTTGAGTGCTCAAGTAGAACACTACATATCCACTCCAAGACTGAATATGCATAGTTTCTTGTCCATTGAGGTTGTTATGAATACAAATTTGGCAATGAAATTAAGGCAGTCAAGTGTTTTTTCACAAGTATTTCAGCTGTGCTTTAAATACTTGTGAAACCAAAACATATACAGCAAGGAACACTGCCAAGCCAACTTTTTAAAAAGTTGTATGTATGTATTTAATTTTTTTAAGAGTCCCCGTAGAAGTCTAAATTGCATTGCTAACTCTGTTTGAAAGTTAAGGTTTCACACCTAATCAAGTCATAACATTTTCTGCACAAAAATTACAGTGATCTTAATCCTTCAGTAAAATTTAATTTGTAAAGGTGTGCCCAATGTCAGTTAGCAGCAGATCCTGTAAAAAACCAAAAAATAAAACCCCAAACCAACCCAAAGTACCCAAACAAAAACCTCCAAACAGGGCAACACGGAGTGAGGAGGGAGCAGGATCATTCTCAGGTTTGTTGCTTGGAGGACTGTCTGTTCATGGAGCATTCTCTCCCTTCCTCCTGCATTTCTTTATTCTCTGTGCCTTTGATATCAGCCACACCTACACCAATATCTGTGCTCTCTCCTCATACGTTTTGCTGCTTTGATGGTGACTATTTTTGTTATTCTCAGTGTTGTCTCTCTGTCTGGCTCTCTTATGAAGTGACTCGCCCTGCTCTGTAGTGCTGTTAATTTACAAGGTGCTTTACAAACACAGATAAGAGCCATCCCAGGCTCTACTCTAAATAAGACAAGACAAATGCAAGATGAAGCACTTGAAAGCTGTTCAGGAAAGTGAGGACATGGAAATGACTTATGCAGGAGCTGAGGGGCTTGTGGAGTTTCTGAGAGAAGGTTTAGGCAGGATGGAGAGGAAGTTTGGCAGGGGAGGAAAATGATCAGCTGCAAGGAGCAGTGAGGTGAGACGTGAAGGCAAGAGCAAGGAAGAGAAAGGGAGGGGAAAAATAAACTTGCAGAAATAGGGGACAGTGAATGAGGAGAAAAGCAGGAGGACACAGTATTGATCAGAGGTTTGTTCGGAATGGTCTGGGAGGGAACTGAAGAAATCCATACAGTTTGGGTGTGTTTTTTTTCTTTTGGACAAAACTTGACTATCCATGACAGCTTTACAGCCTACCTTGTTCTCAGCCTGTCTGTGATGACAAGCATAGCAAGCTGTGCTTGCGTGTTGATGTGTTAAAAAGTTTCCCTACTATTTAAGAGGCCTCTGTTGTATTAAATATTATCCTATCCGTTGTGTCCATTTATGAAGGGAAAGAATTAAATATAAAACCTGATGGATGTCAGGAAGGCAAAGGAAGAGGGACATGTTCTGTCTTTTTGCCTTCATCATCTAACTGAATGCTCCAATCTGTTCTTCTCCCTATGGCTTTGTAAGGGTGAGGGAAGATAGATTGGCAAAGTGACCTACAAAAACTTATTTTATTAGAAAGACTAGTGTATAAACTCAGGGAACGAGCCAGATCCTACTGCTTTGCTTCTTTGCATTCCTGGGATTTCAGGTGGCGCTGGGGAGATCCAACATCTTGTAGGACTGTGTCGTTGTGCTACAAACAAAGACTTACAAACTCTGACTCTGTTCCTTTGACTAAGAGGTCTGTTTATTCAAAAAATGGAAGCTATATAGGTTTTGAAACAGCTGGACATAGTTGGTCAATTCAATCACCATCCCATCACCATGATTGGTTAATTAGAATCAACACTTCTTGTTTTCACAGGTGTAGAATATCTACAAATCCTGTGACAATGTTGGGAGAATATGCTTACGTTTCTTTTGCTCAACTTCCCATGAGAAAATTCACAGCGCTGCAACTGAAAAATCAGGGCAGTTCTAGAATGAAACCCACAGGACTGCACAACTTGGCTCCTTCTTAAGGCACTGATGTGCTTTTTTTCTTCTCTCCATCCCTTCCCTCTGGAACTCCTAGGGCAGCACCAAGTGAAGCAAGGCACGTGTGAGGTCGTGGCCCTGCACCGGTGCTGCAACAAGAACCGGATCGAGGAGCGGTCCCAAACCGTGAAGTGCTCCTGCTTCCCGGGGCAGGTGGCCGGGACCACACGGGCTCAGCCCTCCTGCGTGGAAGGTGAGAGGCTCTGCTCACTCCTGGCTCCTTCAGATTGTTTGAGAACTTTAGTCTCCTTGATGCCTGCCTTCCCGCTGCCTCAAAAAGCGTAATCCTTCCTTTGGTTAATTTTTTGGGAACGTCTCTGCGCATTGATGATAATGAGCCTGTGCATAAATCTTGGTGTAATTAATCCTCTTAATGTATGTACTGGTTCATTTCATGTCTGTGCCAATAAAACTTCTTAATTTTTTTCACACAAGAATTCTCCTCTAAAACTAGTTTGAAAACGGCATAAGCCAAGAAATTCGAGCTTACGATATTAACTCTTCCAGATGTCTTAAGACTTAGTAGCTTGGCTAAAAATTCACTGGTTAATAAATGCAACCCTGAGACTGGGCATGCAGGTGGTGCTGGGACATCTGATATGGAGAGCTTTTCTCTAGATCAATTTTTCACTATTTAATATGCCTATTTTTTTGTAGAGGTTGCTGGTCTGGTTAAGTTAGTAAATCTACTTTAAGACAGACTTTTCTTAATCTTAAAGTTACCAAAATCCCTCATTCATTCATAAGCAAGATCCTGTTTTCATTCTTTTGCACATAAAATTGCAACCTGTTCACTTAAATATAAAACAAAAAGCTTCAAAGTCCATTTCTCATCTAATATTCAGAAATATTCAATGTCAGACATAAAACTCTAAATACATGTGAATCTCTTGTTTGAGGAGTTTTTTACCTATTACGAAGCTGTCAAAACAGATATTTAAAAAGGAGATTTAAAAAAAAATAGATGCCTAGTGATTTTATGTTTTGTAATTCAGCAATACAGTTAAGTTTAACTGTGTATTTTCTTAGGGAGTTTTCTTGTTACATCAGAAGTGTCTTCTGCATTTTTAGGTGACACATCAAATAGCAGAAATGCTTTAGCATTTAACAGATAATAGAAGTCAGGCATTATTTTAAGCTCACTTAAAGACTGCAAAGGAGACATTCTATGGCAGAAATATGTAAATACTGCAGTATTTATATATTTATATATAGGCAACAGTTGCTGAAGGACTCTAATGGCTGTTTTTTTCTGCAAGTATGGTTGCAATTAAGTGCAACGAAATATTATGAATGTAAGATTTTGACTTTTAAAGTGGAATCCTTTGATTCCCCCCTCACACCTTAGGGTAAGGTTTTAGCAGGCTTTGCTTATTTTTGCAAGCATCTGGGACTGCAGTGAATTGCTGCAGCACAGAAACTGTAACTCTCTTTCCTCAGCCTCAGGATTAGATGTGTTTTCTCCCACTCTACACATACCCTTCAGTAGACTCCTACACTGAAAGAAAGAAACTGTTTGGGCCTTGAATTTGCATATTACAGATTGATACAGACATTTAGGGTTCTTTTTCCAGCACCTTTGTCCTGAATGCAGGCTTGTTTAATTTGCCTATAATTTGTCCTGAGTTTAAAGGGAAGAATATACTCAAAGCATAGAGTTACTTTTCCAACCAAAAAAAAAAAAAAAAAGAAAAAAAAAAGAAAAAAAAGAAAAAAGATTTTATAAAGCAATTTGCTTGTAGCTGTTTTTTTATTTTCGTTGAACTTCAGGCCTTATCCAGTAGTGCAAATAATCCATTTGCATTAGGGGAGCAGTTCTCACTGCTGTGGTTGGTACCTGGTGTTCCCACCTCAGATCACCCAGCCCTACTTGCCCCAGCAGACCTGGAGCTTGCCATTCCTCATTCCCACTCCTCCAGGAAGGATCATGGTGCCTCTTTCCATCCCACACTCCCTTGTTCTGTCTGTTTTTCTCTGTGCCAGGAGCCCTGTTGTGTGCTGCCATCTTCTCTGGGTGTTTGTCACTCCATCCTTACTGACCTTACCAGAAATGATCTCTCACCTCCCAGGAAGCACAGTCAGGTTTCACCCACTTTTTTTTTTGTCCACAACCTGATGTCCACAATCAATCAGTGTCAATGCAAATGATCTGACCCAAATGACTGGTGGAAGTTCATACATTTCTTTTGTAATGTTATAAGACTGAAAGATCAGTTTATAAAAGCCAAAGCAGTGTTCTAGAAGTGTATTTTTTCATAAAGCTTTTCGGTAAAAGTGCAAAACAAAAGTAATTGAATGAACATTTTGGCAATATCCTGATGTCAGCTTGTCTGCTTGACACCCTAATTTAAAGGTTGCAAAAGGACAAATATGTCTTGAAATTAAAAGGAAAAAAAAGTGCTTTACAAGAAGTAGACTCCATTATTTTTGTTCATCTCTTCTGAATGTGTTATCTTTAAAGCATGCAATTCAATAGTTTGTGCACATAGTAGCATAATGCAGACTAGCTGAATCAACATTTTAAGCCATATTTTATTTTGAAATTCAATATAGATTATGTAGGATTGTGTACTGATACATTTCATAATAATTTTCTGGGATTTGATGAGTGCCATGAACAATGCAAAACTGAGAAATGCATGCAGGTGTTTGTGCTGTTGTTAACAGCAGGTTTATAAAGTCATGACTACATTTCTAAAAATAATAGGCATGGTCTTAATAGAAATTGGCTTAAGGGTAGAAAATTAATAAATCTGCCCTGTTAAGGTGTACAGCTGTAGCCTTCCCAAACATATTGTAAAAGTGGCAGTGTGACTGCAAGTAGATTTTTAGTTGATAATCTAGTGCTTTCCAGAGGTTTCCCCATTCTTACCTGCAGTATTTGCTGACAGACCTCACGGGTTTACATCTCTGTGCAATTCTATTTTCTCACTCAGGGAAGGAAGAAACTAGCATTTCTGTTTTATTCTGAAATCATTTAGATTTCAAATCTCTGTCCGGTCTGCCCTATGCATATATGGGTTAAACAAGGAGCCTCAGCTTCATTCCCCCTTACAGCAGGTACTTGGCTGAAGCATCCAAATGAAGGAGTCCAGTAATTTTTGTAGTCAGTGGAGATGGAAAGGCACTTCCAGAGGTCAGTTCAAATGCTGGAGTCAGTCTCTGGTGGTGCCTGCCTCTTCACCATTTGCATATGGCATTTACCCTTCTGAGGGCTGGTGAAGTGTTTAGCCACTTTTTTACCTCAAACACACTCCATGTAATTCACTGTTAAATCAGTAATTGTTGTTTCTACCTTCTGAAACCAACCAATTGAACATGGCACAGACAACCTCCCTGCAAAAAAACAACAGTGATAAAAAAGGTATTGCTTCTCTTTCCTGCTTCTTTTTTTCCAGCTTCCATTGTCCTGCAGAAGTGGTGGTGTCACATGAACCCCTGTTTGGATGGAGAGGACTGTAAAGTGCTACCAGACTATTCAGGTTGGTCTTGCAGCAGTGGAAATAAAGTCAAAACCACAAAGGCAAGTACAGAGATCACCTATATTTAAAGGTGCCAGTCTGCTGATTGCTCTTACTGCATTTTGTATGTGGGTGTGAGCGCCAGTCTCGACCTTCTCAAAGTTTTGGAAAGCTGTGATTAATGTAGTTGCTCTCAGAGACGAAATATTAGGTCAGAACTGCCCCTTCACTCCT
This sequence comes from Nicator chloris, assembly GCA_013400495.1. Taxonomy (NCBI): domain Eukaryota; kingdom Metazoa; phylum Chordata; class Aves; order Passeriformes; family Pycnonotidae; genus Nicator; species Nicator chloris. The sequence goes on from WAAE01025737.1 coordinate 957,805, forward strand.
GCAGCCAAATTGAAAATGGTCCTGATGCAGTCTTCAGTGAGCCAAATAAACTATTCCATTGTGCTCAGTGCTAGAGGGATAACCATGTTCCAGAACCAATTCTTCAATTTGCAGACTGAGTACAGGAATCCAAGATGTTTACCACTGTCACATAAAGTTAGATTCCTGTGCTGGACAGACTTTTACCTTTTGGAAGTACCAGCCTGGCTTGGGAGTTGTTGGGAACCTGCACTGATGCCACTGTGCCACACTGAGCACCTCTGGAAATCAGATTGGTTCAGAATATTTCTAATTCCAGACCACCCTGTAGCTGGTCTGATTTTTTATTTTTAAACCAAACCTTTGCTATGTCATCTTACTTCTTAATTAATGGAGAGAAAATACCGTGTCCTCTGTCTGCTTGGCAATTTAAAATGAGTTCAGTGCATTGAAGTTCAACAAGTCACAGCAAACTGCATGTCTAAATACATCATAAACTAGGAGTCTTTAGCAGTCAACAGCAAGGGGAGACATATGCTCAGCTTTTCCCTTTACAGCCTCTTCTAGCTGGGAAAGAATGTTGTTCATTAGGTTACAGCCTGAGTTAATAAGCAATACTGTCACCAAATGTTGCTCAGTAAAGGCTGTTCTGAGGAGTGAGAACTGCACTAATTTCTGGATGGGTGAGAGGAGATTGGATGTTTTGGGCAGCTGTGGTGGGATACTGATGGTCTACAGTCATTGCACAGTGGCACAGAGGAAGTGGCAGAGGGATTGGAACTAGAAGACCTTCAAGAACCTTTTCAACCCAAACCTTTCTATAATTCCATGGCCAGTGTTATTTGTCAAGTGCCAAAGATGTAGTTATAGCATGCCTGGGTCCTGCTGTTCTCCTGTGGTGGACACTACACCTGCAAACTCTGGAGACAATGTGGATAACTGGGACTCAGTTATTGCAAGATAAAGATTACCCTCAGCCAGATTTCCAGCACTGATTTTTAAGTACTCATTTGTAAATAAGGAGTAGCATTGTGGCATCACACTGAAGGGGGAGACTGGTGGATTAGGAGTTCTAGGTATTGTACAAGACAACTTAATTTCTGGACACACCAGAAGAGAGCTGACAATTTATACAAAAACGACCTTATTGGAGAGGAGTGAGTCAGGTTAAGTATCCTTGAAATGAGGGTTAATTATCCTTGATGCCTTCGAGGGGTGGGGGACAGAACAAAGACACTTATGTTGGCACTGATGACAGAAGGCCTGGGGTGTCCAATCCTCGTTCAGGCAGCTGTCTCTTCCCTCCTGTGGACAGTTGTAAGGAAACCAGAATGGAAAGAAAAGTTCCCTTGTCACAAGGAAAAGGGAAGTATGGTGCAACTTGTATTTTTATTTTGAAAACGAACCAAAGGTTTGTCTCAGATCAATAAACATAATATTTCTTATGTATATTATTAAAATTTTGCACAAAGAGGACTATTTGAACTGTCAGGCCAGTAGACCAAACTCTTCAGCCACCTGTGAGCCTCAGCAAAGGGATGCTCAAATCAGACTCAGTAAAACCCTTTGGGACAATTACAGAAAGTGTACACGTCCCTGAATTTTTTCCAATTTAATAGTTGCCTTACGTCTAAAACACAATAACTGAGATCCATTCCATACTAATTTTTTTTCTGTGTTATGCACCAGAGGTGATCTCATTACCATTTAAATTTGTAATCAATTTTTAAAGCTTTTTAAGACCCTGGGATCAGTGCTACGTGGGACAGTGGCTTCCACAGGTTAATTATACACTGAAAGAGGAAATGCCATTTAATCAACTTTAAGTCCTCTATCTTTTCATTCCATGAAAATAAGTAAAAATAGTGTAACTGAAATATTTGAAGCACGGGAGACTGCTGACACTACTCAGTATTTAGATGAATAGTTAGTGTCTGAGTGGGACAGTTAAAATGTGCAAAGCTGAGGAATTTGCATCTTCCATCAGTTCCCTCAGGGAAGGAAATAAAAACTTCTCTATGCTGAGTGTCTGTTTAGTTTTGTGACACATGTAGACACTGCAGAGCAGAGCTGACAAAGCTTTCCTCCTTCCAGCTGCCTCTTCTCATCCATTTCCAGGACAGGAAATCCAACAGGACCCTCCTCTCTGTGCAGCCAGAGCTGCTGGGTTTGTGTCCTGTGTGTGCATTAAGGCTTGAACACATCCCTGCAGCCCCTCCAGGCTCCTCAGGGAGTTCTGCTGTCTGGGGGAGATTTCTGCTGCAAGAACAATTTATTCCCCCGTGTGCTGCCTGGTGCCTGATTCCCTCGATAGGATGGACCACTGGGAATGGGCAGCAGTTTGCATGAACGGCCCTTTGGGATGTAAATCGCACACTTGTGCTGGAGGCATTGGTGTTGGGAATGACATGAAGCCAAGTAAAATAGGAGATTTCCAGGAGATGTTGGTGGCAAATGTAATGGTGAACTGCCATTTCTTTATCTGCAAATCCCCCTCACGCTATCAAATAACAGTGTAATTAACATTTCTATAGAGATTCTGCTTCTCTGTGTGGTATAAAGGTGTGGCTGGGGCAAGTTCATTCATAGTCTATTTGTGTGCACAGTTCTTTTGCAGTAATATGCACCTGATAGCATCCTTTCTTTGGTCAATTCTGTGTAAGTAACCCTTTCCTCTTCTTTTATAGGTAACACGGTAGCAAAGGCTAACCCTGAGGGTCACTCCCAAACTATGGCATGTGGAACTGTTCCTTGGCTGTTACACAGAGACCCCTTTTTTGTCATGGTGTTATTGACTTAATCCTTTGAACTTGCAAAGGAGTTGGGAAAAAGGACAGCACTTCTCCCTTCAACTGTGGCTGCAGTTCCTGAACATGGATTTTGCTATTCAGTGGGACGTTATAATTTCACAGGAAAAAACAAGGAGATTTGGTTCTACCTGAAATGCACTTTGGATTCCCAAGGATCTGAGACCTGGTTGAAAATTGTGGAAGAACACACCTGAGCTTCTTGTGGTGCAGCAAGGATAAGACTTTCTTAATGACACAAAGATATGTAAAATTGTTTTAAATGAGTTTAGGTCATGAATGTAACTTAGGGGATCATAGAAAGAAAATGCTGGTGTTACAACAGGTACAGATGATCTCTAAGGTCTTTTCAACCTATATGATTCTATGGGTTTGTCTGAGGTTTTTCTTGCATACTGTACAACACAAAAATACAAAACTGATCCCAGTGAATTGATGGGACTGTGTTAGTAAATTATGTCTTAGTGTATTTTCAACTGTAATTTAGTACCTTTCAAGGTGATATGAAGGTGAAAAGATGGAACTTATAGAATTAGTAGCAATTATTGTAGGGCAAACTTTGGTTATAGCTGTGCAATTAGATTTATTTCCTTAGATAGTTCTAGGTAGTTTAACCTTTACATTCATAAGTGATGGCAGGAAAGCATGAGGAAGAGATAAAATTTGAAAGCAGGCATAGTTTTTCTTGGCCTAAAATAAATCCATTCTCTAGGGGAATAGCAAAGTATACATATTCCTTGCCTCTTTGAATCTAGATATGGAAAAGAATTTAGCCATTAGCTAGAAATATTCATTGAGATGCCTCAAAAAAAGGAGAGCAGGCTTGTACTGCATAAGGAAGACTTACTGGGAGGGGAGTAATTTGTTTGGATTTTCATAGCTTTGGTTATATCCTAATAGGTAACATACTTAAAATTCATAAGCAAAATTCTAGATAAAAGTGAATCTTCAGTTTCAATTAGTTCTTGTTTAGAATGATTATAATAATTAAATGTCCAGTTCCTTGACAGACTGAATTTCCAAGTGGTTACATTTTGAGACACATAATTGTTCCCTATTATTGTAGATGCGTTTCATGCTCTTTTTCTTATTTGCCTGTTAGAGATTTTTGTCATCAGTCTTCATAAATAAAATAGAGGGTAGAGGTGAAGCTGCAGCCAGTCTGCTCCCCCTGACATTGCAGCAGACTGAAGTGCAGTGGTGCAGATGAACTGCTGGTGACCCAGACAGAAGTCATTGTTATGCTTTGTGTACATACTGGGGTAACAATGCACATCCGATTTTTATATAGACAGAAAGATGGAAAAAAAAAGAAAAGGTGTCTTGTACTAATGTAAGTCATTGTGCATAAGCTTTCTAGTGTATGGGAAAGATCCCATCAGCAGTGGGAAGCTGTTCAGGGTCATGATTATTTTATTAACTTCTAATTTGCTGGAGTGAGTGGGAGCATTCAGCCAGTTAATTCCACCAGAGTCAGTGGTGGAAGGATCTGGCCCTGTGTTTCTTGGTTTTGATTTCCTTGGTTTAGGTCACTTTCAATTATGTATTTGATTACAGCTGGGATCATAGTGGTCATTGTACTCAGTGATAAGCAAACAAGAGATTTTCTGCTCTGTGCTTGGACAGCTGAACAGTTAATAGACTCTGCTTGCCCTAATGAGCTCTACATTCCCAATATTTTCCCATTGTTTTGATTTTCTGATTAAATTTTAAAATGACCTTTACTATTTCCATTGTTTCTCTGCATAGATATTCATGGTGTCGTCAGGGAAGATCCTTTTAATTTGCTGTTTGTTCAGTGTTGACCCGTAACTGGAATATATTTATTTATTTTGCTAAGTGCTCTATGGCAATGCTTAGTTAAAACCATTGCTGAGATGTTCTAGGTTGGAAAAAAGTTTCAGAGGAAAGTTGTCTATTTTTGAAGCTAAACACAAAGAAAATAAGTTACTTTCTAGAGTTCATACACTGGATTTGTGCTGGAATTGAGAACAAACTCAAAAGTTCTCTAATTCAGTCCTACCCCAAAGGGGTGCAGTGTGTCACATGCCCTGAAATAGCCCCCTGGAAGGTGCTTTTGTGTCACTGAGGAAGGGGGAACCTACAATGTAAATTTGGTAGCCTGGGATTATGAAATACAGCCCAAATGAACGACTTGCCTTTCTAGAAGCCCAGCCCATGACAGAAATTTTATATTCCTAAAGAAGCTTTGTTCCAGGGGATCTTGGGTCGATTTACAGCCTTTTCTGACTCATTGCACAAATGCTGTGATGTGTGCCTGCCTCTCTTTTCTGAAGGATTGCTGCTGCTTCCAGTGCTGTTGTCTGGCATCTGACACCAGCTCTGCCCTTCTGCTGAGAGACAGCAGAATTAAAGTCTGTGCCAGCAGCCCTGTGAGTGAAGAGAGCAGTGCCTCAGATCCTTGGTGTGTTCTCTCTGGAACAGTTTCTGTTTAACTACTGGTTCTAGAAGAGTGGTTTTGGTAAGCAGCAATCCTCACCATCTCTTTGCAACCACTGTTAAGCTTCTGTGGGGCTAAATCCTGTGGGTCATCACACCCAGGGTTTTGTTTGGACAGACACTCTCCTGTCCTGGTTCAGAGAATAATCCTCTTGCTCTAAAAGTGGCAATGTCTTGCCATGCAATTTCAAACAAAGATTATTGCAGACACTCACTTTTCTGATGTTATATTAATATCCAAGCTGAACATATTCATATCCTGATTATACCCATAGCTTATTTCTTAACTGTGTTCTTTTTGTCCCTCATCAGAATGACCCTGATGCCTTTCTTTTCACCCAGGTGACATTTCAGTAGGCATAAAATAACTGTGGCTTCTTCATGTCCTTTATTCTCCCCTCTGCCTTTCTTTGTAGCCCTCCTAGCAGTTTTGGTGAATGTCTTTGAACACAGATTGCCAGAATGATGTGCTTTATTTGGCACCTGCCTTTGCTGGTTTTTGGGAGTGGTGAACACTGCCAGGACTAACTGGTGAGGAGCTCCATCCTGTCTCACTTTGAGCAGAAAGTGCCACCGTTCACTCCTCACCCATTCCTTACCACCATCCCTGTCTTCTCCAGTTAGATAAGGAAATATCTGTGGTATCAAAATAAATGCTTGGATATATAGATTAAACTAGATATATGGCATTTTATTTACCTAGAAATTAAATTATCATAACTCCCTTCAAGGTTTCCCTTGCATCCTACAACTATGTTGAATTCATGATAGATTTTTTTCCAATTTCCGTTTACCTCTAAGTCTGTTATCTTCAAGGATTTTTGTTCAAATTTGGATCTAAAGAGAGTGGATAAATTTTTTACACTTGCTGTAAATTTTCTCAAGGGTTAGTTTATAACAAACCTACAACAATAGAAAATGGCTTTGAAGACTCACAATTTGCTTGCAGACTGAAAAGACCCTGAGGTAAGAGAAAAGTTAAGACTTCTGTCATAACAATAGATGCTTCTATATCTATTGAGATAGAGATGATGCTGTAACAAACATTTGGGATGAATTCGTACCTCTAGACTGTAGTAATGTCATTTAAAGGACTGCCTTTTGCAGCACAGTGTTTCTCAGCAATGCACTGGGGTAATAATTCTGGACAGACTCACAATGGATCTGCTCAGCTTGGAATTTGGAATATATTGGTTATGTTCAGGAGGGTGGTTTTTTGAAGGTTAAGGGATTCTCACTGCCTGGAAACGAGAATCCTACACCTGAAAATATGAAGTATGTACTGTTTTTCACTTCAGTTGCCTTGGAGCTTAGTTGAGAAACCAGAATCCCATTTACAAGAGCAGGATTAACTAAATAATGATAAAACTTGGAGCTTTTTTTTCCAAGTGATGACTCTGCCTTGATGAATAAACAGCATATCTCCAAATAATTCCCTTTTTGTCTTTTGCTGTTAAAGTTACTTATGAAGACAAACAAACAAAATGTGCCTGGGCAGAGTTTACAGCTTTACTTTAGACTTTAGAACTCTACTGCTGAATATGTTTCTGTTACCGGATTTTTCTAATTTGGATGAAATTTCTCAAATGGGGGTTAGAATAACAGCGTGTGCCAACCTTCAGGAGACCTTTTGCATTTTATAAAGTACCACAGCTTTATTATGGTTATGAGGACAAAGTCACCCACCAGGAGAAATTGAGGGAAAACACTTCAGGGGCCATTCTGCCCTGCTCTGTGTGTGTGTGTGACATTGATTAATACATAGAAATCACATGCACTCAGAAGAAGAGCAGTTTTGGTAGCATGTTTTGTTGGTAGCATGTTGTTATTACAATTATTTATGCAAAATGATAGTGAAATTTTGCCAGAAAAATCACTACAGGCTGCTCTGAATGTGGAGGCTCAAGCCTGTGAAAAGCCACTGTTGCATTTTACCAGCCCAAAATGGGTCCTGGAAATGAATATATATTTCTGGTCCTTTGAGATGTAATGGCTTGTAAAAGGTGCAGACATAAGGGAGACTTAAGTGGAAAACGGGCTCTGTGTTCACTCTCCTGTCCCATTCCATAACAGAGGAGAAAACACTTGTACCTTCAGTCTTTGTACACTTTCCTAGGACTGAAGCTCAGAGATTTATAAATCTCTTCTAGCCAATGTAACTTTTCCATTTTGAAAGGTATCTAAGAGCATGGTCAGATTATAAATGGTTAAGCAGTGATCTTATGAGGGCACTGGGCTTTAGGTGAAATGCAAGGACCATATTTCCTTGTGGATATAAAGTAAAGTGAGGGACCTCAAGCTGCTGTGAAGGTTGCAGCTTTTAAAGATCTCTTAACTCTCTCAGTTGCCTGTTTCAGCCATAAACTGCATTATATCTGCCTCATAGGGGTTATTTAGGGACAGGACACTGGATAACCCAGAACTAAAACTGACTTCTTAATTTTGGGGTATAAAAGGTTTTTATCTTTGTAAATGAAATTTTGCAGAACTGACCCCACTTACATGCTCGGTATTTAGGCTTTGAAGTCCTCCAGCAGAGAAATAGGAACACAAACATTTTGTTTGCTCACTGGAGTTGTGCTTCACTTAATGACAGTCCATGCTGCCATGAGGTTATATGGGTTGGTACAGGAATTTACACAAAATTGTATAAATTGTAGGAATTCAGCATCCCTTCTGCTCTTCAATGTTCTCATGGGGTGAAGTTTGGGGATCCCATTCATGGCTCTTGACTACAGAATCCTGATTTGTGCTCTTTGCAGCTCAAGGTTGTGGGCAGATGTACTTTTTTCCCATTTTTTTTTAAGAATTGAATCATCAGAGAGGTTTTTCACAGAAATGCCTTCTAGTCAGGAAACTTCTTACTGGGTCTTCTGAGTAGAGCAATGGTTGGCTCAGACATGGAAAGAAATCTGTGAGGGACAAAGTTCATCCAACCCCACAAATGCTCTCAGTGAGCCAGAGGAGTGACAATGAGACATGGGTAAGACAACTTTACCTCAAGATACTTCATGTTATTGATACAAAGCATTATTCAAGACATTTCAAGGACTGTTAACCTGTGGCCTTCATATGGCTGAGGCCTTGGAAAGCCACAATAAACTTCAAAATAATTTTCATGCACCTTAAAGGAATATCCACAATGCCATCCTTGAGCCACTGTGAGAAAGAGGTGAACATTACAGCAGTGGGAAAACAGCCTAAAGAACAACACAAAATTAGGTACAGAATCTGTTTGTCTGCTGTACAGTACTATACAGATCCACCCAAGCTCATGCACTGGGTGATTTTCCAGTTTACAGAATCATGATGATTTTTTCTTTACCATGTTTTTCGACAAATATGCCCATTGCTTAAAATTCACTAGAACAAGTGATTTGCAAGCAAAATTGTCAGCTGTTTGCTTACCCTTGAAATTAAGTAGCTCACAAAGTAATCTACTACAGTGGTAAAATCAATGTCAAATGCATTACTCTAACTCCCAACAAAATAAAATCGGTGCTTTGTAAAACAGCCCTGCTATTCACAGGACTAAACTCTGCTGTCACTTGGATTCCTGTGGAACTCCTGGAGCTGATGAGTTCACACGGGTCCAGATGAATGCACAATGATGTTCTCTATCTGCCTTTTGAAGATGTGCCTGCAGTCAGCAGGAGGCATTAGCAAATCCGTGAGGAATATAGCAGGAAGAGCAGAGGAAGGTATTGCTGCTTTCAACAACTTTTACAGGGCCTTTGGAAAGTAATGGGAAAACTGCTTCATTCTAGAGTAGCCCATGGCTTTCACAGCCTGAGGATTAGGCACTACCCCTGCAGAGAGCACAAGTGCCTGCCCGTGCTGAGCAGTGAGCTCAGGGCTCCTTGGCTCTGCTTCATGCACGTTTTTTACACAGGGATGGTGCAAGATGGGATGTGCTGAGTGTCTAAATATGCATTCCAGGCCTTGTGAAGAATAGGCCATGGGGGTACTCTGCACCCTCAGATGGATCAGGGGGTGTGTGAAAGGATTGAGCTTTGCCCCCACATGGTGCTGTGTCCAGAGACATCCTCTCTGTCCATGTGCTAAGAATCCAATCTTCTGACAGTAAGAAAACACAAACAGTTGCAGAGGGGATGTGAATTCCTGCAGCAAGGGCTAGAAAGAACGTTTTTTTTGTCACTTAAAGCAAAGCAGACAAGGTAGCACATCCCACAGGACACTAATGAGCCACCTGATAACACCAAGTGCACACCTGACCTCTTGACACGGGAAGCGAGGATGACAGATGTACTGTCAAAATACAAATCTATCAACTTCATCATGTAAATCTACCCACAGATGCTTTACAGTAGAGATCTGAGGGCAAACAAACATTTTAACTTACAGAGTAACCTTGTAAACAGGAACTTTTTACAAAAGACTCCAGTTAATAATTTATGAATTGTAACAGTGTTATGAGAAAAGGATACTGAGCATTGATTTTTGGCACTGAATGACAACAAAGCCAATCCCCCAGTTTCCACAATAATGATGCACTCACTGTTCTAGTGTTGGGGTGTATTGATATGCATGTTGCATTTGCATAAAATCCTGTCTCTCATCTTTTATATTATTCATTTGGTGCTTTCCACCTCTTTCCCAAATGTCTTGAGTTGTTTCCTTAAACACAGATTTCTATTCTGCAAGTGGAGAGGCATCTCAGAGTCACTTCAGGATGCTGGTTTTAGCTCTTTAATTAGGTCTGTAAAGAATTTGGTGCTTAGATCAGGAATTAATTTTGTTTTCTTGTTTATAAGTAATTTATTGTGACCTCTTGAAATGATACCATTTGCCCTGTGTGAAGACAGTTAATTTTCCAAGATGTGACAAGCACAGTTTTTAATTAGATTAGGGTAATCATGTCAAAAAAGGAACTTTCTTTTATGAAGCACAAGGATATTTGCATTCTTTTAGCAAATTCTTTTTTTTCACATGATTGAAAATTAAGCCTAGCAATGAACAGATCTGGAGTGTTGGAGTTCATGCAAGAAGAAATTTTTTGAGCTGTTTATAATGCCTTTCAGGACTCTTCTTGCAGAGCTGCATTTGTGGTACGTGTTTATTTATGATTAATGTATCAATATTTTAGTTTCTATTTTAGAGAGGCTTTTTCCAAATATCTCTAAGTATTTTTGCAGAGGAACCTTTAAAATATGGATTGGGTATAGCTCTAAATGTTGTGTCTTTTTCCCTCTTGTACCCTTGAGCAGTGATGGCACAAATCCAGTCTCTTTTGGACACCCTCTCCTTGGGAAAATCCTGATGGATGAGGAAGGCTGGCTGGGCTATGTGGGGTGGTTTTTCTGTGTTGTGTTGACATGAATTCATGAATGGAATCTTGGATTATCCATTTGGATTCACAGCCTGAGAGCAGTGTGGGGTTTCAACATGATCTAAAGCCCCCATAAGCACCTTTAAAGATATTTTAGTTAATAGTTCTGATGAGGCTATTTGAGTCTGCCAAATCAAATCAGATTTTGCTCCTCCTTTAGAGAGAGGTACTTCTGTAGACCTGTGGTTTAATGGGCTGATGGCAGTTTCAGAGATGTTACAGTTTTCTGAATTGCTGCAGGTGCACTGATGGGTGAGACCCTATAGGCCTATTCTGAGCCATTAATGCTCACCACATCAAGAATATTTCAACAGAGTTATGTTCCTGGATCATTGATCTGCTGATCCATGTAGAATTATATTCTGTCAGACAAGCTGAAAGAGGCAGGAATGCTTTCTGTATTCTCCAACAATATTTTTTTTCCTTATGGGAGGCTCAATTCAAGGATTCTTTTGGAGACTCTAGAGGTGTTTTTAATGAAGGAATGACATTATTGAGCCTACCAATTGTGTTTCCCTGCTTGATAAGTGTATATCTATATATATATGGCTGCTATTCATATATATATATATATGAATAAATAGCCTGTGAAATGATAAACTATTTCCTTTCTTAATGCTCTTTCACACTGCCCATTATGTTCTAGAGTGTGATTCCTTTGTATCCTCAGATCTAGGACAAATCAATATTTGAGGAATGACAAAGTCAGTCCTTTAAATTTTTTTTATCTGTCAAGTTCATAAATGTTTCTGCACCTATGGGGCTTGGCTCTCAGCTGATTTCAGGGAGTGGCCAAGCAGGAGAGTGTCACCAGCTTGAGAGGANCGAGTGGCCAAGCAGGAGGCTGGGAGAGAGTGTCACCAGCTTGAGAGGAATGCTGGATTTGGTGCTGCTCCTGGCCAGAGTCCTGCCATGGAGATTGTATTTGAGATCCAGCTGCAGGCTGTGCCACACAAGCTGTGCCAAGCTGGTTGAATAAATGCAGGTAGGTTGGTAAATGCAGTGGGTATCCTGGTGTGCACCTTTATCCATAGAAATCCTCCATGAGTGATAGAGCCCAAAGGTTTTCCATCAATGTTGGGAAGCACTTGTGTCCCTCTCTGCTTTATTGCTAGTGGCAGTGAGAGCTAAGAGGCCAGGGCTGTTCCCATCCTGTCCCCAGGGCACAGGTCCAAGGCAGAAGCCAGACTGTGGTGTTTCCCTGTGTGGATTCCTGCAGCCCAACCACCCACAACCCAGTCTGCTGTGTAGCAAGCAGGTAATGTGAGATGCAAGAGCTTTGCCAACTTGTCTGTCAAATATTGACTGTGTGCAGCTACTGTGAGGCTTTAAAGGCAGTGGAAAATTTGGCTGCGTGGTGAAAGCTGCTGCTATGCTCATTCAACCCGAGATGTAGATCTAAATTTTCCTCGTTTCTGTTCTCCTTTTCCTTCCACTCCTCATTTCCAAACTGTGCATAAACACACATTCAAAATGCAATGGAGAGAGAGTCATTAAAGCCTCCTGCACTGCTCTTGCATGGACAGAATTAGATGAGAGTCATTTATCCTTTCAAAACAGCACAGTTTGTTCTTCAGGAACGTTCACAGTATTGTGCAGCCGGGGAAATCTTCATAAGAGCATTTGGTTCTTACAGACAGGTGCTGCAGAATGGTTTCCTGTAAAGGGCTAAAGATTTGCCAACTGCTCTGTGGCAGCAGCCAGCTGCCATCCCAACACAGCAGAGCCATCCTGAGAGGTGTGGGAGGCTGGTGTCTCACTGATACCCTCTCACTTGTCTGTGGTGGTAGAGCTCACAACAAGCCACTCTGGAATGGCCTGGAAGGGTTTCCTTTCCTGCTGCTGGCAAGGCTGTTAGATCCTGAGGCTGCAGCATGCGTGGCACAGCGGAACTTGCATTATCTCTTCTGCTGTTGGCCCTGTTTGTAGCTCCTGCTGGGATGGAATTGCACCGTGGTAGATGAAAGCATGACTGGCATGTAACGGAGAGCCAGTGTCAGGAGGGACACAGGTGGAGATTTTCCAGTGGCAGAGGAATCAGCTCTTGGCTTTCATGCCTCCCCAGCACTGGCTTAGCCAGTTGGGTGCTGCAAAGGAACAAGGAGAATCCCATTTATCAGTGTTTTGCTTATATGTGTGGAGGGGAAGGATTGAATGCACAATGCTGTGCTGCCATCAGGTTGCAGGAAGGGAGAGAAAGACAATGTTAGATGAGAAACAGTGGAATGTAAACACTTTTTTTTTTCAACCCCTTTCTGATTTTTCTCAATTATTTTGGTATTCAGAGGTAGAATCATAGAATAACCTGAGCTGGAAGAGACCCACAAGGATCATCAAAGTCCAGCTCCTGGCCCTGTACAGGACAGCCTCAGAAATCACAGCAGGTGCCTGAGAGTGTTGTCTAAACACTTCTTGGATTTTCTTCAATCTCGTAGGTTAAAGAAGTGTTAACTGAAGGTAAAATGTAATACTTTATTACATATTATGACTGACAACCCTTTCATTTTCATGTGTTTACTAAATAAAATATTGGATTTGCAGAGACATTCCTTTATAATTGAAAGTACTACTAAAAATCTGAAATTAATTTATTCAGCTTCACAAGCCGACGAGAACTTTTCTTACTTTATATTTGGTTTCTGCAACCCAAGGAGACTGTCTTCTGTGGCCCTGGAGATGTCTCTGCAAATCTTAATAAATCCTCAAACTTCAGTTAATGTCTTACGTGTATTAGTCACTTGTGAGTCTAATCGCCATTATGAGAGCCTATCCTGGGTCATGGTGAGCCATTTCCCTTGGAAATAATTACCCTCCACTGCAGCATAATGTGTTAATAGAATTGCTTTAAAGCAGGAGAGCAGCCCCATTAGCGCTTGTCAGCGCTCCGTGTATTTTCAGGATGTCTCTCACTTCTATTGTGAGCCATTCGAACGCACAGGGCTGGGATGCAGTAAATAGTCTGGTGCTCGCTGGCAGCTGTCAGCAGTGAACTGACAAGTGATTGATTCCAAAGGAGACACCGAGCACTCCAAAGGGGGCTGATTCCCGGGTGTCCTGGTCCAGCCTGGTCCAACTGCTCCTTGCTGGCTCTGCTCTGGCTGCCAGAGCTGCTGGACCAGGCAGCACAGCTGCACATCCCAGCACCGGTCTACAGCGAGCTTTTCTTAGTTCAAACCACCTCAAAACCTGAAAATGGAGAGGAATTCTGAGCAGGAGGCTTCCCAAACACATAGGAGAGTGTACAGGTGCTGCCTCTGTCTGCTCCAGTTATCCTGGACCTGCCTGAGCAATGTGGAGCTGCTGCAGCAGGTTGGAGTGAGGATGTCTGTCCCAAACCTGCACCAAATGGCCAAAAGTGTGTCCTGGGGAGCCCCGGGCTGAGCTCCTTCACATGGAGAGAGTGACTGACCCCTGGTCCCACACCCTGTGGAAGATGGAAGAAATGAACAATGCAAGAGGTGCAAGCAAAGGGGAGAATTGGCAGCTCATTTGTCTGCGTGATGGTTTTGCAAAGAAACAGCATTTATTTTCCATGGCATCTGCAATCTTCCTTCACAAAACTCTCTGTTCATTACATTAAATTGGAAGCAAATGTAGAAAATACGTGACTGTGGTTCAGTATATATTTTCATTGCTTTGCTTTTGCAATTAACTTGTTGGCATAAAAGTCATTATCTGATGACATTTGGGAACAAGAAAACCAATATTGTCTGGGGCGGAGGAATCCTACCCATCTTTGCAGCAGCCATTAAGACAAACACTTCTCTGGTTTTGTGCAAACAATCTGATCACTTTTTTGGCAATTTAAATCAGCTGATATCATCACCATGCTCCAGACTCCATCCCAATGCCAAAGGCTGATAAGTAATAAATGTTCAAGTCAAAGCTGACCTAATGCAAGCCTCCCAGAGCTTCGAAAAAGCTCACAATATTTCAGCCACAGCAGGTGCATTCTGTAATCCTTTATTAAAAACTCCTGCCACACATTCCCCCAACATGTTGTGGGGTCTTACGCAGATTAAATCTGACATGCCATGAAGTCACTACAGCCTTTCCTTACTCCTAATTAAAGGAAAGAAAGCCAAGAAGAGAATGAAATACTTCTAAAGAGAAATGTGAGGCAGGTGGGTAGAAATGATTGTGTCGTGTGTGGCAGTCACTAGGCTTCAGGTTCACAAGATGGGGAAGGTGCTTGACCTGCTGTTCCTCCTGTGTGTGTGCTTAAATTAAATTGTAGGCTTTCTGTGAAAGGTAACTGGCTTTGTTTAATTAAAAGCCTCTCTCCTGTTCTACTTGGACTTCTAATTCCAGCGTGATGTGTAGGCACACGGTGCTTTGTCTTCTCAGGGTAATTAGACTCAGTAATGCAGCTGTCCTGTTTACAGTGTAAATCCCCCTAATGATAAATGGAGTAGACTTTTGGAGAAACCCTGATGATACTTTAGACGGGGAGAGTGGATGATCTTTGCAAATAACTGGTGGGTAGAAAGTAAATCATTATCTGCTAATAAGCCTCTGATTGCTGGGTGTTTTATGCTGTGGAAGATTAGAGAACTTGACTTTGCTTTATTTTAGTCCTGGCTGAGGAGCTGGAGCACGAACAGGAGTAATGGGTTTGTTTATGGGTGAGATTCTGACCTTGTGTCTTGAGAATCTCTTTGAGAGTTCACACTATGGCAGAAGCTCTTCCGTGGTGCTGGTGAGAAAAATGTGACAAAAAGGCTTTGGAAATGGATAGTTTGTAGTAATATGGGGGGCAGATTCTGTGTTGTGGAGCACCCAGTGACCTCACCCAGATGGGAGGACCTGCTGAAACACTCCGTAGCCAAATAACAGGAGACCTCTGTGTCCCCAAAACCCCACAACATCAGGAGAGAGAGCTGATTAAGGGTGGAATGAGGACGTGCTTTTATCCTTGTTTGCAGGTGTGCTCCTGAGGAGAGCAGAGTGTGCCAAGTGCAGTCCCTGACTTCTGCTGAGACAGAGCTGGGGACCAGGAGGAGGAGGTCACTTCAGCTGTCAGATTTCAGAGACCAGAGACTGCTCAGCAGGGAAGAGATGAGGAACATATGGTGTGGTGGGAGGAGGTGAGAGTGGCAGTGAAGATCAAGAAATATAACGAGAAGCAAACTTTTTGTGGGGTGCTGCCTTTAGGAATGCGGTGTCAGAGGGCAGGAACTGGTGGGAGCAGGGCTCTTTGTGCAAAGGAGAATCAAATAGGGTAAAGACAGGAGCTGTGAACAAGGATGAGCCTTGGGAGGGAAAATGCCTTCTGTCAGGTGTGTTCTCCCCACGGCGTATATCAGCCTGGAGGCCACGGGAGCTGTGGTGCAAATTGGAGAGCACCTTACAGATGGATGTTCTGTGTCCACAGGTTACTCTCCAGAGGAATAAAACTGGGCCCTCTGGTTATTCTCTAGGTCTGGTTTTGATTCAGAAGGGGACAGGAGGTATTTTTCTGGCACAGATGATTGTGTGAGTACAGCCCTGGGAGGAAGGAATGGCCGTGGGAAGAGATGTGCCACCAGCCCGTGGTGCCTGGGGCTCACTCACTGCGACCACAGGAGCAGCTTGGGGGGAAGCACCAGGTGAGGAGTTCCTTCAGTTAGACTGAATCCCAGTTCTCCTTGCTCCATTAGGTTTCAGCCACAAGGGATGGGTTGGGTGGCATTACCTTTGCTTGTTACGTGCCACATCACGCTGTCATTGCAGCTGGTGGAGCCTTGCACAAAGTAATTCTCTCTGCAATGTCTGATGCTGCTCCCAGGTGTGTTCAGCCCACCAAGGAGAACTTGAGGAACTATTCACCCCCATGTTCACTGACCATGCTCAAGAACTTCTGGACATCTGAATATCTGCTGCAATTTGTCCTAGAGTTCTTGTGGCTGTTATGGCACCATGGGAATTGTTTCCTAACTGCTGAGAAATTCAAGATTTAAAAAATGCTGTTGTCTCAAATTAAGGCAGAAATCCAAAATCTCAACCACTCTTAGTCATCAGCTGAGGGAATTTAAAGGAAGGAACTGGCTTAGTTGAAAAAACCTGTTTCAGTAAATTGCAATTACTGCAGTTTGAGTTCAGACTTTTTAAAATGTAAATGAAGTATTTGCTGATCGTTATAAATTTCAAAGGAAGAAAGCAGGTCTGTGTGAAATTCAGTCTGTTTCAAGTAAAAATGTATATTATAAAGCAGTTTAGGTTACAGATTTTTTTTCTCCCCAGCTAAAAAATTTTTGAACAATTCTTCATTTGCAATGTTTTGAGTTAGGTGAAATGGCATTTCCTGATGTTTCCTCAAAAAATTCCCAAATTGTTTTAATGATCTAACCAACAACACTCTTCTGTGGCTTTTTGCCAATATGTTGGTTTGTGTATAATTATACTGGAGTTATATTAAAAGTTTATTTCATAATGAAAATAACCTCAAGAGGAATGAAAATGGATATAGAATTGCAAATAAAACACTGCAAAAAGTGAAATTTGCTCTGCAAGGAAATCTGTGCTCCACTTTCAGGTCTGAGACGCTAATAAATTGAACACAGAACATCTCACAGACAGTGTCAGATATAAAATATATTAATCTTGTCAGAGAGTGTACTAACTCTCCCAGATTTATGATCAGGTGCACTTAAGTGCTGTTCTTCTCATTAATCTTGATTTACAAACAGTAGCCTTCGGAACAAGGGGTCAGAAGAGACACGAGGCTCACGGATGTGTCGCTTGGATAACTCACCTTCCCCTGCTGCCCTGTACCTTTCAATGACACCCTTCCATCTTTAATTACTGAAAGGTCTTTAATCTTGTCTGAGTGAGGGCAGAATATGATGAATGTGAGGGGTTGCCTGTGCTACTCTGGGTTTGTTTTTTAACAAAGGATGTCGTGGATGCTGGTAGGAACAGCAAGATCATCACATCTACCACTAGCAGGGCTTGATGCTGAGAAAGTACAAGAGGAGAGGGATGCACTGGGAAAGGGGGAAAAGCAGCGGGAGAATTATTGAGTGAAAACAGCCATGTAGAAAAAATACAGTTCCTGAAGAAACTGCATTTTAAAGTCTGCTTAACACACATAATGGGTATAAAATCCTGTCCGTCTGCAAAAGAATGTCCCTTTGTAATTCTTAAGATTATGGAGAACTGGAAACCCAAGCTTTCACAGGAAATAAACCTGGTTATTTATTCCATTAGGTGATACTGGATACAAATCAGTCTGCCTGCAGGCTGGTGTGCTACGTAGGATAACATCACCCCAGATTCTTGTCAAGGTACTTAACCTGGAGGAGTAAATAACAAACCTCCCAAATCTACTTGTAATTCCTAATAGGAATGGAACAAAAGAATTCATCTGATGAAGGTGCAAAACTGCCAGATCTGAGAAGGTAGGTGTACAACAAATGGAAATAATGTCTAACTTCCTCTTTGGTGTGATCTGTCACCCAAAAAAATATCAAGGATGGATAGAAGCATTCAGCACATTCTTCCTGCTCTTGCTTTTTTCTACTTTCTCTGTGGATATTAAACTGCTGGAGTATCTCTTGTTGTGGGCAAGGTCAGGGGCATTGTGGAGTAATGGACTTTGTAGGGCCTCTTCCATTTCTTCCAAATGGCAGTAGAAACTTGTGACATTTGATATGATGAGGGCTTTGAGAAGAGTTTTGGCATGAAACAGTTATCTGAGTTGTGAATTTAGGTAAGGAAATAAATCCACCTTAAAGAAATATGCCTGAAGTGTATCAGAGTCTGGAATTGCCTGATATCCACTAGAAAAGTATTCCACAGCTATTGATAAAACCCACCTTATTTTCTTCACAGCTCCCCTAGATGCTTTGTTCTGAGCTTTAAGACCTCTCAAAGGCTCACAGACGCCATGGGGGTTCATGGATGAGAATTCAGACTTTGATGTGGTTGGAACTTGAGACACTAATTGCTTTGAAAAATAGAACTGGGGCCTTAAGCTGGCATCAGATCCTGGCTGGGAGCCATGGGAAAGACTTGAGCACAAACCAGATATGCCCTTGGCAACACAAGCCATGAAATAAGCAGTTGTTCCCCATTCCCAACCAGCTGGAGCTGGTGTACAGTTTCCACACTGAGTTTCGAAACACATTGAGTTATTATCATCCAGCCCAGAGGTGACAAATTCATGGATTCCTGATGCCACCTAAGCAGCCAGACTTTGCAAGGTGTCAGACCCAAGGCACAGCCCTGACAAATGTGAGCAGCATGCTTTTCCACAGAGGGGCAGATGATGTTTCCATGGGCTGTTCAAAGAAATCCTTCCCCTCATCCTGCATTTTGGCTGTGCTTGGATTCATTCACTTCAGCCTCCTTGGATGCAGTTCAAGCCATCTGCTCCTCTCCAAGAGCTGTTCCTGGAGGTGTTCTGGCGTGCTGTGAGTGTCAGTGGTGGTATCCGTGGAGAACCAGGACATTGTCAACTGCAGGCTGCTGGAAACCACGCCTGCAGCACCTTCTCCACCTCTGCCCATCATCCTTCCTAATTAAAGAGAGGAAGAAGGGTTACCTGGCTGTCTAGGGGCTGTTCAAGGATGGGAGAGCAGAGCCTGCCTCCACACTTAGGTTTGCTGGGCACCAGTGACAGCAGCTATGTTGGGGTTGAACTGTCCACTTCTGGTGTTATTGTTATTAATGGTTTCTTCAATTACTGTATCAAAGGCTGCAGGCTAATCTAGGAGGGAAGGGAGGTGGTGACAAGAACTGTGCGTCAGCAGAGCTCTGTGCTGTTTCAGGGGCTGCATCCCTCTTCTGTGCAGGATGTTGGCCAAAGTGAGACAGCTGGCAGGGAGGTGTCAAGAGGAGAACACATGTCAGAATCTTCAAGGTCAAGGATCAGCTTTTGAAAAGGTCAAAGAAATTATTTATCATTGAAAGAAGGACTTTGAAGACTTGATTTTTTGAATATTTGTTTTGAATCCTGGTTTTTTTTTGGAAAAAAAAATGAACTTTGCTGGAGCACAGAAACACAGACATCAGTTTGGTTGTAGGTGAAAGTTTCTTTTTCCAGGAAGAGCCATATGTACTCGATTAATAAACTGACACTTCTCCACGACTTTTTGTTTTGCTGGCTTACAGATTCATGGAGTGACCTTCTTGGCAGGGATAAAGGGAATAGGCAGAGTGAGGTCATCTAAACAGTAGAAGAAAATACATAATGATTTTTTTTCTGACTGGTTCACTCACTTAGGAAAAGTTGAGCCTTCTTTGAAAGGCAAAGCAGTTTCAGTTGTTCTCAGCCATGCTGGTGTGTAGTTTAACCTCTGATCTCTGCTCTCATTAGTTGATAATAATTCCAACAGAGTCTGAGATTCCTGGTGCTTCCAGAATACAAGATTTCAGATATTACATTTAAAATACAATGCAAAATATGTTCACCTCATAAGAAAATCCGGATAACAACATGATAGCTGAATGTCTTCATATAAAGTTCCCATGTGGTAGTAGGCAGCTGATCTATAATTTCATTGAGAGAGTCAGAAGTCTTTCATGCTGCTGATCATCTTATTTTCTTTCTGTATGGGTTTTCTTCATGCATTTATTTTTAATTCTGTTTAAAGCATTCAATGCAGGAATGCTTTCTGCATCTGAAACTGAGGAACAGTTAACCTCTCCTCTTCATTCATCTGGTATGTACTAAAATATATCCTAGAGTGTGGAATGTATCCTAGACTTTTTGATGAGAAGGAGCAAAGGTGAGAGAGGTGTCTGTTCAAGAGTCTATAGCATCGAGTCATGTCTCAGGGAGACAGTCATGACTAAATACAGCAGCCAAATTGAAATCCTGCCTAGTCTGACTGGTTTTGTTGGCATCTGATCTTGCAGTCACCTGACAGTGTCAGGCTTTCCCCCTTTCTGTTCTGTTTTAATGGTGTTGCAGAATGAGCAACTGTCTTCAGAACTGATTCAAAAAATGGTGGAGTTGGAAGAAATATCTTAAGGAGAAGGTTTAGGCACTGCTATCACATTAACTTCATCCTGGTGGTTTCTATTTCCTGAGCCCTAGTGGGATTGGCTTCTCTCTGCTCTCCTGGGCTCTGTGCAAGATCTGCATTTCTTCCTCCACTGGGTGCAACTGGTTTAACAAACTAAAGTAGGCATTGCAGAATTTGATGTTCCTGTAAGGTGACAAAGTCAAATGCTCAGAGGCCTTCCTCCCACGGGTGTCACCAAGGCCAGAGCTATGGGTGGAAGGAGGTGGCCATCTGTGGTTAGGAAAACCAATTATTCAGCAAAGCCCCATCCCTTGCTAAATTAGCAAGTGTTGGTAGTAACTGCAAATGCACCACTTAGATCTACCAGTGCTTCTCTGTGTATTGTGTCACTCAGAGTGAGATGAAATAGCAGGTTTCCAAGTTAAAAATTCAATGTATTTTTAAAATATGTAAAGCATAAATTAACACATATAATGAAAATCTGGATGATTTTTATCCCTTAGAACTGCTGCTCAGAATGTTTCTTTGTTTTGTCATATTGGAAAGGCATCAAATTGTTTTATTCATTTTTTTCTCCCCATAGGTTACTTTCCAACTTCATGTGTTTTGCACTGTATGGTTCGAAATATTTTCAGATTGAAAAGTGCAGACAAAGAGACTCCCAGCTTGTTTTGACAGCGTCTTGTGTATTTTATGCACCAGTTTAAAGCAAACACCACCCCTTGACACCCCCTCAAGAATAATGATCTTTGATTTGATTCACTCCATGGACCTAGAATTGATACGAAAACATGTGCAATGGCTAAACCATGTGAATAATTAAAAGAATTGTGTCTAAATACAAATGCAGCAGGGTTAACCCCTGGAAACTCTCAGAAGAGCTTAAAGACCTTTCATGAATCGTTTAAGAAGATATGGTTCTCTGTTGGGATTGGGGGAACAGGCTGGTAACCTTTTCTGTCCCCTTGTGGATCTGTCTTCCATAATTATCTAATTCACTGCTTTAAATTTATTTCCAAATAAGGAAGGATTGTTTTTAGATGGAAAGCTTAGTAACACTACAGCTTACTTGGTCAGAGAAGCATGAAGGAAGGATAAAGAAGAGTATGTCTAGTGCCAGAGGTTTCCCAGGAGTTTCAGCCAGGCCTGGGTTAGGCTCAGAGTGGAGAGGGATCAGCAGGACACGAGGCTGGGCTGGATTTATGGGTGTAGTTATCTAACAGCAGCTTTTGCCTCTCAAGGTCAGCCCACCCGAAGTGCAGGTACACAGAGATGTTATAGAGGAATAAGCCATAAAGCCATAAAATGTACAGCAGACCGAGGAGATGTCAAGTGGATTATTACTTTGACACACTCAGGAGACCAAAGCACAGGTGCAGCCTAACAGCAGCTGATAAAGTAAGTGCTGACTGCTAATGAGAGCTCCCAAAGCCTGGAACTGCTCATGCTCCAACAAGACCATGCCCTAGGCAGGAGCTGTTCCTTCCAGGGATAAGGATAGGCTAAGACCCTCCTGAATGCTGGATAGCCCTGCTAATCCAAACACAGCTTGCTCTCTCCATCCTCCAGAAGCTGTGTGATTTTCACCAGAGCTGCGTAATCCCTGGTGTGAGTGAGCATTCTTTATGAAGTTTTGGAAGGGCTGAGGACAGCATCCCATGTGACAGCAGCCTTGGTGGACTTCACCCACCAGTGATGGAAAACTTCTGCTCCTGTGGGCAGAGAGAGGACTGGGGGAGAGAAAGGTGCCGTGGTTTTTTGGCTTGTTTGCTTCTATCAGTTGGGATAAAGGAGTTGGTGGGTTATGTGTGCACCACCGTCCTGGCACCTGTGTGCCAGAGGAGGGTGGTGTCTGCTGAGCCATTTCCTGCACACTTTTTTCCTACCTCCCCTTGTAGGAGCTGGTTAAATTTGTCAAATGAAGGAACAAGGCACTGAGAGATGGTTTTTCTGTCTTCAGCTGTTCCTAGGTGTAGATTTTACCAGCAGTAACTACCATGTACCTCACCGACTAATTTGATGGAATGAGCTTTGTAAAAACAGATGAAACTATTTTCCATTCACTTCAGGAAGGGATAATTAGGTGGGAACAGAACAGACAGGAACAAGTCACAAGCACTGCGCTATCAGACACTGCCTTTGATCACTGTGTTACTCCCAGGTTTGCAGTCACAAATTAGGGTGTTCTATTTGCAGTGGATGGGGCTTCAAGCACGTTGTGCTCAAAGCTGCATTTTTCCTTGATTTCCTCTTCAAATACCTTTTTCTCATGCAGAACTTTTCAGGCTACTCTGGACTCAGAGAAACTGTGCTATCTCCAAAAGGTGTTCACAGGGGAAAAGGCAACTTTCCCAGTCTCCAGGAGCATGAAGTTTGCCTTCACTGAGTTTGAACTATAAAGTAGGCTCTCATTTGTGCTTCTTTGAGCTGCTTTCTCAGAACCAAAATTAATTATTTAATCCTCTGTTCTTTGAGCCCTGTCTCTGCTCTGTATTTCCTCTCTACATGGCTGTGACTGTGAAGGCTGTGTGGCTTGTGAAGGTCTAATAAAAACAGAAAATGTAGTAACATTCCACAAATTCAATCAGTGGCCAGGGCTGTGAGTGGTGAGATACAGCTGAGAGTCCTGGAGCTGAACTGGACAGGCTTACAGATCTGTCTTGTGTGTTTTGCTCTGTTCCCTCTCCAAATCCTCCATCAGT
Organism: Nicator chloris; assembly: GCA_013400495.1. Lineage (NCBI taxonomy): Eukaryota > Metazoa > Chordata > Aves > Passeriformes > Pycnonotidae > Nicator > Nicator chloris. The sequence continues at coordinate 981,053 of WAAE01025737.1, forward strand.
GGGATAAGGAAAACCTTCATTTCTGTCCTTTAGGTGTGTCTTTAGATTTGTCCTTTAGATTTATTTGACAAATGCAGTGAGTGCAATAAAGGAGTGAAAAATAACCAACTTCCTTTTGTAGTGTGTGAGTTAGAAAGGAGGAAGGTGAAGGAGAGACTGGGACTGCTTTATCCTATTGCTTTTGAAACTGTGAAGGAAGACACTGTTAAGTCTGAGTCTGCCAGGTTTGGCAGACAGATCCTCTGTTATCGAGGCTCTTGAAACGAAATGTGATGCCTTGGTTCCCTGGTGAGGGCCCTGCAGGGAAATGAAGCCACTGCAAGGCTCTCAAGAAAAACACAGTCAGGCTGCCACAGGGTGAAAGTCCCCACAGCCTTTGAGAGAAGGCTCAAATAAGTGCTTGAAAAGAAAATTTTAAAGGGAACCAAAGGTGGGGAGGCCTTCAAGTATTAGGAGTGATGGAGGAGAACACTTGTAACGCTTTGTCATCTAGCATATGGAAAATTTCCCCCTGGGACCAGCGTGAGGGAGGCTGGGTTTGACATACAGGGCTCAACTCAAGCTGTTGGCATTTCTCCTTCAGTGCTGCGTGAGGGTGATGATGTCCTGTGCCAGTGGCAGGTAGGTCAGTCAAAAGGATGACTTGCATGTTTCCTCCAGAAGAATACTGACCTAGGTGCCCCCAGCAGAGGTCATTTCTACTGCCAGTTCTCACCTTAGCAGTGAAGACTCTCCAAAATATTAATTTGGTTTGAAACAGGGAATATCTTCTGTCCAAACACCTGGGCTCTGTTTTTATAAAAATTAAATCCAGGCACTTAGGCCTTAGCAACATAAAAAATATCCCCTCTAGGTAGAGGTGTGATAGAGTTCTTCATGGAATTTGTCATTTCACATTATTGCTGGAAAACAAGGAGACAGATTGCATTGAAACCGTGGGGAGATGCTGATGAAAGCAATTTGTGCTGCGGGAAAGTGAGAGATACCTGATGGAAGTGGGAGGGCTGTGGGCTGGAGCAGTGGGGATGAGGGGCACAGCAGCTGCAGGCCTTCCTCTTGGTCAGGTGTGTCCCTGTGAGCTGCTGCAGGGAGCAGCTCTTTGTCCTTGGTGCTTCCCATGTGGGAATTGCAGCCCTCAAGTTCTCAGCTCCCTGCCGGGCAACTCAGAAAGCTTCACTTGCTTTCACAGAAACCCCACTGGCCACGGGGTTTTTCACAAGTCCCACACCTCCCTGTGCCTCACCTTGCTTGGGGATCTTCAAGCCAACACTCCCCTGGCTGGCCAAATCCCTGGATAAGGAACAGGGCCTAAGGCAGGAGGTTGACTTTGTATCATTTTCCATTCTTTTTGCCTCATTCCCATGACAGGGAGGCTGAGAGGCTCATAAATTCTGAGTTATAGCTGTAGGCAGTTCATGAAGGGGAAATTGGGACTGGGGAGGGTTGGAAATTTGCATATATACCACACCCACTGCTATTTAATTTGCATTTTGTTGCATGGTTAAATAATACCCATGCAGTACTTTTAAGGGGTAAGGATTGTATCAGTTTGTCTATGATTTATATAATTTTTGCTTTAAGTGTAATTTTATGGAGTAGTTTGGAGAGCATGCAGCATGAACTTAAATTTAATTTCACAAAAATGATCAAATGACATTTATCAGCCATAAATATAGAGTTCTCTTTGAAAATGAAGTTGTTTTCACAAAGATCTTAGATTAACTGCACTGCAGTCTGCTGGTTAACAGCTGAAGAACCGTGACCCAATACAATAGCAAATTTTCCCATACTTTGGGGTTGCAGGGGCATCTGCCCTGAACTGGGTGGGAACTCAGGACTCGTGTCTGTTCAGTAGTGTGTGATTCCTCCAACTTTAGGGACTGTGAGTTTGGATAGTGTTTTAAAGCATGTTCCTTCCCTGCTTGTATTACCTGAATGATTTTCCAGGATGAGTGCAGCAGCAGAGTGACAGTGTCTGTCCTTCCCAGGATGGCAAATGGCTGTAACGCAATTATTAGATAATTGTGACTAGTGTCTTGTGTGGGAAGAGAGAGGCCAAAGTTATTTCAAGATGCTTTTCATAATTTTTTTACCATGAATTTGTCACCAATTCAAATGTAGGAAGTAAAAACACCTGACAGTCTTTGCTTTGTGCCTGTCCCAATGGCATAGGAATTGCAACATCCTATTTAAAATTTATTTTCCTTTTTTAGTTTTGCCACTGTTCCTCAACACAAAGATCAGTTCTGCTGAGTTATTTCTGCAATTTTAAGAAGCAGAGAGGTGCCACGCTCCTGTTGTTGTGTTTCCCTTGTCTGGGAGGGCTTGGAAATCCCTCTAATCTCATCCCAGGAAAAACTTTCTTCCTCAGAGATCTGGTCCCATGTGTTTCTCTGCATTTTAGGCACCTAGTCACCTTTTAGCTGTAAGTACATCTTTGGTCACGTATTAAAGCCCTTGGAGTACGATGTGCTGCCACCTCCTCGTCTGCACACCGTCAGGAATCTCACTCTGTACCCACCCTCTCTGCTCCTTTTCATTAAAGGCAGCTCTTCCCTGGCAGCCCAGCCATAAATCTGCTCTGAGGCAGAGAATATTTCTCTGTGGCAGCAGAGAGATCTTTTTGTGTCCTTTTGGTGGCAGTGGCCTCTAACCTGCGGCGCTCCCTCACGCTGCAGCCTCACGCAGAGCCCCTGCCCCTGGCTGTGTGTTGGGCTGCCCACAGGCTGCCTGCAGGGTTCAAGTTTGCCTTGAGTGATCTCTCAGCTAAGAAATAACAACGTGTCACTCTGGCAACCTGAGCTGAAATTGGTTTGAGTCGGTAAGGAATGCTCTTGGTTTCTCTCTAAGCTCTCGGCACGGGCAATAATTCAGTTCTGAGTGTGCAGCCTATTATTACGGCAGGCTTTTGACACATGGATGTGAAACCTCCTCTTAACCTGGCTGAGCCTTGCTAGCATGATGGACATCAGGAGGGTCTGCTCTGTTTTGATCAGCACCAATGTGCTTGGGAGCACGTCCCTGATCAGCCACATCTGTCAGTGTCTGAGTGCTCCAGCAGGGCCTCAGGAGCCAGTGAGGGATCTCACCCATCTCTCATTTTGTCCCTAACCTCAGGCACTTGCACAAAACCTTATCTGGAGGGGAGACTGGAGATGTGCTGTTACACGAGTTGCAGGCACTGTATTTAGCAAAATGGACCAAAGTGTGGGTTTGTGTACTTGAGATCCAAGCATTTTTCCTAGAACTTTATGTACTTCTTGTTGTTTTATAGCATTTAAAAGCAATTTGGATTTCTTCTGCTTCTTGATCTTGCTCATAGACTTCCAGCTTTGCTGCTTTGTGTCTGTGCTCACGTGTGGCATCAAAACCAGTGCACTTGGTGCTTCCCTTTGTCCAGGTTGCTCAGATGGCCTCCAGCCCCTCTGCAAATTACAAATGGGTGTCAGTCTCCTGTCTTGCTTTGACTCCATGGGAAAACAGGTCTGCTCAGTGTGAGCTCAGAACAAATCCTTTAAGTCTATCATCTGTGTTTGCACTTGAATGACTCTTTTGAAATTCGAGATGTGAACTATCAAAGCTGTGGAAGAATACAAGCATGGGTTTGCTTGGTGGGCTGCTAAATAGGATTTCTGAGTAAAGCATCAGCGATTTAGGAGCCCAAGAGCACCTTTAGAGACCTGAGCCCTTGGAAATAACTGTATGGAATGTACTGAACACAGAGGCACAGCACTGAAGGCATCACCCTATGCTTTTCTACCCTGTCATCTGCTGGCTGTGGTGTTTTCAAGCTTGCTCAGGTGTTGCCACAACCTTAAAATCCCCTTGTTTACCTGCAGGCATCCTTGGTGCCCTCAGCAGCTGCCTGGCCTGATGTGTTCCTGAGCCCACTGCGATGGAGTGGAGCTGCTCTCCTTCTCCATCTGCCTTTCCCCATGGCTGAGGCTGTGGCTGCATGTGCACGGCAGTGAGTGAGGCTCAGAGAGCAGTCTGAAAGCCAGCCAGGCTCTCGGTGTCTGCTGAGCAACAGGAGCGTGCCACGAGCTCCAGCCCTTCCACAGTTTGAATGAGATAGAGCAAGACACCAGGTCAAGGAGAGACATGTGCAACAGAGGGGCAAATGGGAAAGAAATTCATAAATATTCAATGAAGGAAGCGGGAAAACACATTCTGATTACAACTCTGGCTCTAATGTATGCAAATGTACCAGTTTCCACCCCTACTAAGGAACCATGTATTACATACATTACATGATGTAGTACTGTGTAGAAACACAGTTTATGACTCCTAGGAGAAGAAAATCATAATTCGCTGCCATTAACAAAAAATAATAGTGCTTTCACCCAGAGGAGCTTTCCTTGGAAAGCCTGTGCAGATTCTATCTAACCTAATTTAAGCAATGTCATGAGTTGGAACAGATCGCTATCAAGTCTGTCATGCTTGTCATAACATGGCACTTGAATAGAAGACATCCCTTCCCAGGAGAAATCCCTGTGAAGGAACTGTATTATTTAATGGAGTTTAAGATTCCTTTGAAGTTTCAGGGCTTGTTTGTTTGAAAATTGTTCCAGTAAAACTCAACCGTTTAAAGAGAAATGAGTTTGCATGTCCATGATTAGAGGGTGCTATTCCTCAAAAGTTGTAATTAACTGGGGGTCCAAAGGGGAAGCTGCTGAAGAGGAGCAGAGCACTCACCACATGCTTTGCAGCTGGCGTTTATTTTCTTAGGGACGAGGTTTTCTGGAGCCTGTGAATGGGCACCAGCATTTATGGGAAGAGACGTTCCCTGGTGACAGCCACCTGCCTCTGTCACACCTTCCCTCATCCCTCCTGCATTTTATGCAAGCTGCTAATTAGCTTTCAGTTTTTGGTGTGTAACGAGGCAGAAAACCTAAGAGGGAGATGAGACTCGCCCCCCAAAAATACATGGATTCCAACGGCATCGTAATGAGTTTAAATCCTTCCATGGTCACAGGCTCGCCACTGCTCAATTAATTTCTGATTTGAAGCACCAACAAATGGCTGTTGGGAGGTGTGGAAGTTCACATCCGTTGCTCCAGTGCTTCCCCCGTTGCCAGGCTTTTCCATGCCCCATTTGTTCCCCCGTTCCTGGGGTGCCTGGCGCGGGTGCCGAGGGAGGCAGACGGCGGGCACAGCTCTGCGCCCGCTTCATTAGCAGCACGTGTGGGCTGTCCTCATTTAGTGAGGCTGCTCAGGAACCTCCTGTTTGCAGAAACTTTGGCAGCTTGTCACAGCGTGTCAAGATCTGCTCGTCTCCCCAGATAGCAGAGTTTATGCATAATGCAATAAATAGAGACGGGGAGAACTGCGTTCCGTGCGTTTAGCAGATTTCAGGCTGTGTGAGAGAGGAGTTAAACTAATGCCTTCCTGTCAACCTCTCAAAGCATTTAATCATCTTTTCTGTGTTTACTTTCTTCACTCCCCTCATATTTATTTGTTTATTTATACAAAATCTTTTGGGTTTTACTTCTATCTGCTAAAAATGAGTCGATGTCTTTTTTTCTTTTTGGATGCTTTAGGAGATGTTGGGGAATACTTGAAAGAGAAATGTATGAGAAAGGTGTTTAAGGAACTGAAAGCATAGGGAAAGAGGATAATTCTTTTCTCCCTTGCTGCCCTGCCTGTTCTGAAACTTCTGTGACCGGGCCACTTGGTGGCCTTTGGAAACTTTAGTGTCTGATGCTGAAGCTGTGTTCAAAGCAAAGCCTGCCCAGTCCTGTGTGAGGCACAGGGCTGATCAAACCCCACTGAGGTCAATGAAAAGGCTTTCACAAAAGGCAGTGGGCTTTGGCTCAGATGCTAAAAGCATTATCATCACTCTCTGGCTGATCCTCTTGATACCAGTTCTCTCATCAAACCCTCTGACAGAAAAGGAGAGAAAATCCAGTCCCTGCTGGTTAAACCAGCAGCTAAACACAGAGTTTTGACAGATCTAAACCACTCCTATGGAGAAATCAGAATTTTTCAGCACAGAGGTACAAAACCACAAGTGTTAGAAGCTACACCAATCTTCAAAGCATCTGTACCCCCCAAAACTGTTAAGGTGCAGCTTTTTCGGACCAGAAGAGCAGTAAATGCTGCAGGGTATTGCCTTGCATCCTGGCCAGCCTGGGGGCATGGGGCTCTCCCTTGGGGGCTGTGCAGGGGTGTGGGGATGTGCCATGATCCCAGGAACAGGGCTGTCCACGGGGGGAGGCTGAAAGTTGGGGCAACACAGGGAGGGAGTGGGGGATATCAGCTTGGGAGAGGGGAAGACTGAGAGCTGGTGAGCCAGAACTGGGGAGAGGCAGGGAAACAGGGCTCAGAGCCCAAAGGGAAAAGAATGCTTAATGAATATTCAAGACAAAAAAAATTACGATTAATCAGGAGTGGCCTTACTTCTAGTCCTGGGATCTCGGTACTAAATGAAAGTGTAGTGGAGGGAACTTGAATCCTGACTTTTGTTCCTGTTCTTACTGCAGAGACTCAGTTCACAGGTTCAGTCACCAGTAACCAAGAGCCAACAGTCAGGTGGTGGGTGCAGGGACACAAATCCTTGCCACACATTTTTAAGCAGCTTCTAACTCATACAAGAAGACAGAGCTAAAAGACCCTCCTGATTCTATCAAATATCTCCTTCCAGCCAGCAAGAGTAACAGGCTTTGGGTGTTAGATGGCTGGTCTGAGTGGATTAATAACTTGCTTTATATTATCAGCTGAGTTTCATCTAGAAGTCAATCCTGTCTGATCTCTGTGAACATGGCACAAGATTATTCCAGCAGAGGTTGGGATTTGTGCATTGAAGCTGGGAAGGGCTGGCGAGGGGAGAAGGTTGGGAGAGGATCTGTGCCAGGGGGGCTGCACTGGGTCAGGGCTTTGGGAGCAGAGGGAGAGAGGATTGCCAAGGAGCCCCATGCTCCTGACCTGCAGAATACAGCACATGACACATCCCTGGGACAAATTGCCCTGCAAAGTCTTATGAGCAGCAGTTGAGTGAGCTGGGGGTGTTAACCCTGGAGAAAAGCAGACTCAGGGAGGACCTTCTCACTCCCCAAAAGAAGATTGTAGCAGGGTGGGGGGCAGTATCTCCCAGGAACAAGTAATGGGATAAGGAGAAATGGCCTCAAGTTGTGGCAGAGGAGATTAAGATTGGATATTAGGAAACATTTCTTCACTGAAAAGGTGGACAGTGTGGTGAGGTGTGTGGGAAGCTGGACTGAGACAGCATGGTGGGAACAAGTGTGGGAGAGGATTTTGTCTGAGGGGGAGGCAGTTGAATCCTAACACTCTATCAGAATTGTGCACACAAGGCTCAATTTCCATGATTCTTCCCATAGGAAATTCTGCACTGTGTTTTAATTAGCAATAGAGAGACATTTTAAGAATCTCAAGGTTTCCTTTGTTCTTGGACTACATTTGCACTTTCTGTTGTTTTTTGTTTTGTTTTGTCTCTTCTGCTTTGAAAGAAAGAAATATAGAGTAAAAATTTTAAATTATCTGGTTAAAGAAACACAGTTGGGTTTTCAGCTAATTTTCATATTACCCTTTCCCTGTGTTTGTATGGCAGTGGTGCCCAGGGCTGGGGGTTAATCCTTGTGTGATTCCCAGGCAGAGCTTTTTGAGAGCCTGCACTGATGGCAGACCTAGTCCATGCTGGTGGCTTTCCACAGGGTTTTTGGCCACTGCTGAGAACAAACAGCAGGACTTAGTGTGCTAAACCCATCCTGGACTTGTATGAAAAGATTTTCTTCCCAACTGGCATGACCATTGAGGTGAGAAAGAGCCCTTAGACTGCAAACCAGGCTTTTAATTTACTTTTAATCCCCCATCCCCAATCAGTATGAAACAAAAATGCTTAATAATACCATCCTTTTTACTGAATTAAAAAAAGGAATTTTTCCTCATTGGAACTTTTCCCCCTTCCACAGCAAGTTGCTCTCTGGTTTGGAAATGCTTTCACAGATGTCAGTTAAAATGTCAGAGGCTTCTGATCCGATCTGTGCCCTCTGAAGGACACCTGTGTTTATTTTTACCCTGTCTCTCACCTCGCTTCCTTTTGTCTGTCGAGCCCTCCAGCAGAAGTTGTCCTCCAGCCCTCTGTCTTTTGGTCTCTCATATGATTGTGCTCGATGGTGTTTTTGGCTGTCCAGAGCTGCGGGTGACGCTGGAGCTGCTCTGACCCGGTGTCATCCCTCAGCCCCTGCAGCAGGAGCTGAGGAAAGGCAGCAGGAGGAACACTGCTCCAGGTGAGGTGGAAGAGGAGGGGATTGTGTCCTGGGAGACCACGGGAAGGGGGCAGAAAGACAGCAAGATGGGCAGGATAAAAACAGGGATGAAAAACGGATGGGTGACCCAGCCCAGCTTTGGTGGCACTGGTGGCAGTGGGTGAATCTGTGCAGCTCATGTAAGCATCCAACTGGCCTCACTTCTGCACCAAGGGAACACCAGGGGCTTGGGGAAATTACTGCAATGGTACAAGCAAATAAACCTCAGCTACCTTTTCCCATAATTTTGGTCCTCGTTTTGGCAAAACTTCCGTCTTTCCCTGACTTGTCCAGCAAACCTGATTAGGATTACACGGAAGGATTTTTGTTCCTTTCCAGCTGGCAAAATATAATTTTTTCTGTGTCCAAATGGAATGGGTGATTTTCTTGTCAGCGTTTAAATTGGCCTCCTTGGGAAGACACTCTGAGATGGTGATGTCTACATTACAGAATAGAGACAACTCTTGCCTTGACAAAAGGAAAGAAAGATGGTGGTTAATGGAATAAAAGCTATGTTCAAAAGACATTATAATAAAACCTTACAGACAGAGATTTCTGATTGTGCCTTTCCTTTGGGTCTCAGCAATGAGTTCCTCAGGGACTCTCAATCCAGATTAAAGCCCTAGGGAGATTTATATATATATATATATATATGTATTTCTGTGTGTGTATGTACATGTAAATACCACATAAGCCTGTAAAAAATCCCTAAGAATCTCTCTATTGACTTCAAAGGCATTTAAATCCATGGTAGTAATGCAACTATATATTTGTAGCTGATTTGAGGATTTAGGGAATCTCTCTCTGAACAACTTATGAAGGCTGTTTGAGATTATAGCATTACTCCAGGTAGCTCTATTAAATTACAAACACTGTTCTGACTGCGCTCCCAGTCTGCCTGTGCTGCTGTCTTTTTATTTCTGCCCTGGACTCAAAGCCCCAGACATAGTGATGCTGGATTAATAATGGATCACGCTGTCGCTGGAGCAAGGCTTGTTTTAGTGCCCAGAGGAGCCACGGGGTTGGGAAGTGAGAGGTCATTTTGAGGGGAGGGAGTTAAAAGGTCAGGTAGTGTGGCTTGCCACCTGCCCAAGGGAGCTGGAAGGGGACCCAGGGTCCTGAGCACCTTTTCTAACTGCAGAGAAGTGATGAGTCAGTGTTGTGGTGGAGGGGGAAGAGCCAGGAGATTCAGTACTGTTATATTTTTAATGATGCAACATAGAATCATAGAAAGGTTTGGGTTGGAAGGGACCATAAAGACCATCCAGCTCCACCCCCTGCCACAGGCAGGGACACCTTCCACTATCTCAGGTTGCTCCAAGCCCCATCCAGTCTGGCCTTGGACACTTCCAGGGATCCAGGGGCAGCCACAGCTTCCCTGGGCAGTCTGTGCCAGGCTCTCCCCACTCCCACTGTGAAGAATTTCTTTCCAATATCTAATCTCAACTTGTTATCTTTCAGTTTAAAGCCATTCCCCCTTGTGGAGATAACAGGGAATTGAACAGTGTCTGAAAACTCAGAGCCAATCCTGTGCTGCCACAAGTCCACAACAGGTGGTGGCATCTCACACAGTCCCTTTGCTAGGCTGGGACACCTGGGACACAGCAGCAGCACAGAAATGATCTGTTCAGGAGTGATCAGAAATCTCCCTGTGTTTGCATATGGCTGAAGTGGACACGTGTTCCTCCTGCAAACCATCATCTTTTTATGGGTGAATTTATTCCAGAGAGCTCTCCTGTATTAATGGTTTTGCCTGAGCAGCTGTAAAATGAGCTCCACAGGATGAAAACCTTGTAAGTCAATACAGGGACTGTTGGTCTGTGCTGTCACTGCCCTGGGTGTGCTGTTTGGCAGGAAGAAGGTTTCCTTCTCTGTCTTCCTGGGCTTAGTTTTAAATAACTTTTATAAAACAGAGCAACCTCCTGAGCCTTAGGTAATTTTACCATATTAGATATTGAAGTATTGCTGAATCCTGTTAAGCAAATCCAGGCCAAAGAATACAAAACAAAACAATAATGTCCTAAACCTGAAAGTCAAATCTCTGCAGGGATTTCACCTGCTTCTAGGGAGTGACAGGACTGACAGACAGGACTGTTTTTCTGGGGGACAGTCCTGTCTCTGAATGGGTAACATATGTGTTAATCACAGCCATAAAGGACACAGGTTGCACCCAAATCACTAGGTTGGGTCTAGTTTCCTGCAGGGCATTTTTCCATTCCACTGAGCTCAAATTTTTTTTTTCTATTAGCTGATTTATTCCTTTCAACATGAGCTGTATCAAAGTCAGCATTTAGCACTGTATATTTACTTTGGTTTGCATGCAATTTGCAAATGATATACTGTACTTTTATACAGTTAATATGTTCATTTTAGTGTATAATGCATGCGTGAACTTTCTGAATTTTGAGCTGAAAATATGATAAGTGGGTTATATTATGCAGTGAAGGAGTTGTTATATGAAAACACTTCCATATCATCAATTATGTACCAGCTTAATACAAAAGGGTATTAATACATGAATCAGTGAAGGAAGTTGTATAATAAGATTCTCATGAGAACACAAGGCTGATATTTATTAAAGATGTAAGTTCCATGTTAAGAAGGAATACTTTGTTTTATTCATTTATTTGATAAGCATCTCTGCTTCCCAGAAAGGAACAATTTCATTGTATATTCACAAGCAACTCTCACATGTGTTTCTCAAATTTCTCTCAGAGTTCAGAAGTTTGATAAGCAACACAGATATCGTAAAATCCAACTGCTGGTTTATTGCCCACAAGTATTGCTTTCATTTGAGCACAGAGAAACTCAGTGGCTTTGGAAATGACTCCTCAGGCAGCTGGTAGTGCTGAGGGGGATCCCATCCTGGTAGAGCTGTGTGCAATGCTCAGTGGGATCCCTCTTGTGCTGGCACACAGTGTGGTCCAAGCAGCGTCAATGTTATTTTTCCTGGTTGCTCTTCAACTTATTTCAGCTGGATCCCAAACTGCAAACACCCCTCCATCTCCCAAGTGTATTTCAGAGCAGGCTGCACACCCAGAGAGCCCAGACCTGTTAAAGTCAGCAGAGGTGGAGCTGGAGGTAGGAGTGTTCTTGGGGTGTGTGACACGTCTGGGTTGGATGTTCAGGGTCAGCTGCAATGTTTTGTGTAGAAAGGGTTGCAGCTCCCTATTTATCAGCATGGAGTGGAGTGGAATGGAATGGGATGGAGTGGAATGGAATGGAATGGAATGGAATGGAGTGGAATGGAATGGGATGGAGTGGAATGGAATGGAATGGAATGGAATGGAGTGGAATGGAATGGGATGGAGTGGAATGGAATGGAATGGAATGGAATGGAATGGAATGGAATGGAATGGAATGGAATGGAATGGAATGGAATGGAATGGCAGTAGTTCACTCAAAAGGGTCCTACGATGTTCATCTAGTCCAGCTGCAGAGAGACCCGGTGTAAAACCCAGTACAAGTGGAGAGCAGGGGGTGAGCCTTGTCCTGGGAACATCCCCTGGCTGATCGTGGTGGCTCCCCTACCAGGCAGGTATTGTGGAATATTGGACAGAGGCAGAGGTCAAAACAGTTTTTAAGACTGGGGGGAAATGGGGGCTCAATTCTACATATTTATACTAAGAAGTTAAAGTCTCTATTACTCCAAGGCACAGGCTTTCCCTTAGAACCCCGTGGTGGGTGGGCATTGGAGTCTGAGCTGCTTTTAGAGTGATCAGGAGCCAAGAGCTGACTCTGCCAGTGGTGTCAGTAGTTCCCATTCATCTCACTTTCAGCAATATTTGGAGCCAGACTTGAGATGCCTTGAGATGAATGGGAGCCACTGTGTACTGCCTTTGTTCTCATTTGATTAAAATCCAATAGTTTTTTGAGTACTACATTCGATGAGAGGGTGTTTATTATTGTTTTTAACAAATATTTAGATGCTCTTGTGATTTAAAGGCTGGCACAACCCCTTCATCTGTCTGCAGCTCACAGCTGACTTATTTTCCCCTATTCATTGTAATGTGCTACAGGCACCTGGATGCCAAGAAGAGCCATGGATATTTTGGAAGGAAACCCTTACACTGCTGGAAGAGCTGAGAAAAGCAATCCTGTAAGGTAACAGTGTGAAATGCTGCACAAACAGCCATGACAAGAGAGAAAAGCTTTGGAATTAGGGGGAACTTCAGGTACCAGCACTTTGCAGAGATTTTGTAGCACAGATCTGCTGCACAGATCCTCCTTCAACAGGTGTCCCTGCCCACGTGAATAACAGAAAATAGAAAGAAAATCTTGTGCAATATCTAAACCAGAGTAAGAGTAGAGATTGACAACTGTATGATGAAAGGGAGAGGGAGAGAAGTTGGTCTGTGTGTGAGAGAAAGAAAAATGGTGATCAATATTAACAACTGCACCCTGTTTGTTGTAAAAAGTAAAGGGATATACAGGAAAACATAAGCAGGGTGATGAAAGCATGGACGAGGTGATAAAAGGGCCCATGAAAGTCAGAGGGAATGTCTTCAGATTTTCCAGGTATTTGGTAAGAGTGACTCTGCAGAGAGATCCAAGGCAGCAGTCTGGCAGTTTGTTTGCTTAATATGGCACTGAAATTAAACAATAATTCCATTAAAAGAACAAACAACCAAATAAAACCACATCAACATGCCTCCTGCTCCTCCCAGGAACCTAGATGTAGTTGTTGTGGGGCAGTTGACACAGAAATCATTCCAAAGCTGTTTTGCAGAGGTATAAAGCAAGAAAGATTGCTGCATAATTATTCATTTTCTTGCCCTCCCTTGGCAGCTTCCAGCCCCCAAAACTGGAGACTACTTCAGTGTGCATGTGACTCAGGAGAATATGCTGCTGCAGTGATGGCCCAGAGGACACCAGCTGACAGCTGGGGACACTGCAGTTTGTCCAGAACCAGTGCTGAGCTGCCCAGCTCCATTTTGGAGCAGCCTGGTCTATGGGAAGGTGTCCCTGCCCACGGCAGTGGGTTGGTCTCAGATGAGCTTAAGGTCTCTTCCAACCAAAACCACTCCACGATTTTGTGATTTCCCAGCCACGTTGAAGCTGGAGGCAGGGACTGGTCCCAACAGCATCACCAGAGCAAATGTTACTGAAAATACCATCCTCCATGCAGCCCTTGAATCAGGCATGAGGGGAGCCCAAATTGTAGGAAATCTCAGTTCTTCCCGTAAGTTTATATCCGATTTCTTGTCCCCAGCATGCCACAGCGCGATGGATAAGCATCCAAACCTCAGACAAACCTGAAGCAAGGGAGCACTCCTATCACTAATGAAGACACATTGTCACTGGGCTTGGTTCAAAGACCATTAAAGTTTCCAAGTGGTTCCAGTGGGGACCAGAACAACCCTTTTCCTGAAGAAATAGAGACATATATTAACCTTAATTGGGAACAGTCTCCATGAGGATTTTCCCTCTGAGGAAAAGGAGCATTTTGCACATATAATTGTTTTGGAAGGAGTAATTATTCTGTGGATGCTTCCTGAGGTGAATGATGGCTCTTGTTTGGTTTTTCCCCCTGAAACTGGGAGAGCTGTAAGAGCCTTGTCAAAGACCAGTGGCATTACCTGGCAAGCAGAGGCAGGGCTGCTGATCCAACACAGACACACACCAGGAGGAGGAACATTTGTACAGTTGGGCTGAATATTTCTCTATTATTCTTTACCCTGCAGCACAACACAGTTTGCAGCAATTGATTGACTTAGCTGGACAGTGAGATAAAAAACTACAAATAGGACTGGGTAGGAGCTGTTCTTCTGCTGTGATTAGATGTACACCAGCCCCAGCCAGAGCCATGTTTTGCTTGGGGTCAGATCAACAGGACACAGATCCTGGGGTTTCTGAGTGTTAATTTTTACTCCATTTCAGGAAGGCTGGAAATCATCACCCTAAAAAAGTCCTTCAAGTGATGGGGTGTGAGGATTAGTGGGAGCCACAGGATAATCACTTTTTCCTCCTGACCAGGAAGATGATGCAGGGAGATGATGTGCAGTAGGGAGAGGCTGGCTAAGGAAAGAAAAAGGAATAGAAATCAAATCAGAGGTGGGACAGACAGAATCAGGCAAAACATAGTAGGGAGGAAGATCCCAAGAAAGAGAGCCACATTCTGCATGTCCCTCTGTGGTCAAGTCCTGCTTACAATTTCAAGCAAAATGTGTGAAATCCTAAAGGTGCCTCCCCATCTCTTGGTGGGGAAAGCTGCCCTTGGGAGATTGCCTGAATAAGGAGTGAGCCAGGGCTGATCAGCACAACCCACCCCTCCTGAAAGAGTTAACGTGAGATGTGGCAGGGGCAAAAGACACTTGAAATGAGATAAAATAATTTTGTATATAATTTGCAGCAAAGTTTTCTTTCATAATTCCCTTCTTTTCTGACCCAGCTTTCCTATTTGTCTTGCTGGCTCTTGGCAGAGATGTTTGGATTGAATAGGGAGCTACAGTTGAGAAACTGTGGTTTCAGCACTACAATAAACCAGTCTTACCCCAATGAATTTTAAAGGCCATTTTTGCTGCCTTGAGAAATGTTGATTTATGACTCGAATGCGTCAGGTTTTTTGCAATTAGCAGGACACTGTCTAGAAGTTATAGACAATCTTAGGAAGAAATAGGCAATTGTCTTTTTTCTAAGCTATTTTTATGAAACATTTTCCTTCATTCAAGCAGCAAGTTAAATACTCTCCGTTAATAAAGTGGCTTCCACATTCAGATGAAGAAAATTTTGCTAGATTTTTCTTCACAGTTGACATTATCACCAAGTGTTGCTCTCTGCAAGAAATTAAAGCCATGGGCAGCTTGGTTGATTTGTTGCTACCATACATAATATCCCCTTGGGCAATTCCACAAGCCTCATCCTGAAATCTCATGAAACTCAGTTACATTACATGCTAATACAGCCATTTTAAAAATAGTGGTGTCAAATATTACGTTTCTATGGATGTGAGAGGCTGTCTGTACCACATGGCATTATCAGAACAAGAGCAGACAATGAGGTTGGCTGGAATGCCACAATTCATTATGCAAAGTAATTTTCATTTGAAGGCATTCAGACCTGTCACATTTCTTTTAATGAAACTGCTTTTTTTTTAAATAAAAAAGCTTAGTAAGAATAGAATTTCAATAATAAATTGGATAACATATGCAAGCAGATATCAATTAAAATATTAATTACAAAGAACAGTTTTTCTTGAATTTTTCACAAGATGTTAAAATTTTAATCAGTTATTTCTGGGGAAAAAAAAAAAAGGTTTTCTGAGGAGACGACTTCGCAAAATTTAGACAAGGATTGTGTATAAAACCTGAATCATGATAATGAAAACATACTTAGGAGATCTTGATGATCTAAGGGAGATAATTTCCCTCCAAACACCACAGCCTCTGTGCTCTGAGAGCCACATGCCCTCTGTGCAACACAGAGAAACAGAATCTGCTTAAATGAGACACAAAACTTCAGCTTGTATGAGCCAGCAAGGACAATTGTTGCACCAACCTACATTATTTCATTCCTGAAAACAGGTGAAAACCTCAAAAATTCAACTTTTTAAGATGTTTCCCATTCCATTTTGGGATGGGAAGGATGGAAAAAAGCTTTTCCTTTTCCCAAAGACAGGAATTCTGAATCTAAATAAGCACATTTTGCTGAATGGCATAAAAAGAGAACATCAAGGCAGCAGCAACCACTTGATACGTTTTCAGCAACTGCACATCCACGAGGGCCATACAGCTCTGAATAAGGCTCTGCTCTTGTTACAGGCAAGTCTTCCTGAATTTGCTGTTAAAATGCTCCCATTAGTGCTTGGTGCTGGCTTTTCTAGGAGATACCACAGAATGAGGAGAAAGAAGTAGAGTGAAGACAAAGCAGTGAAGAGGATGTGTGCCTCACGTGATATTTGGGAACTGGTGAGTAGGGAGGACGTAGGTCACCTGGGCAAGGCATTTAATCATTTCCTTGTGCTCCATCCTAGTGTCAGTTATTACAAATACATACAAAAAAAAGAGATGTTTTCTGGCCCCTTAGAACTATGGGGTAGAAATGCAGCCCATTTTGGCATTTGAAGCAAACTCATTATCCTTTGCTTTGCTATTTATAATAGGAATCATTCACAGTTATTCCAACAGCATTTGTCTGTGGTGCAGGTACCTTTTGGTTTACTGTTAATGCACATTTCCTCAATGATTAACTTCATAAAGTGGGAACAAGTGAAAACCCAACGTTAAACTGCATTCAGGAGTGTTTGGTTTATCAGGCTCCTGCTGTGTCTGCTATGTGCAGATTTTGATGTAGACAAGTGTAGTAATGGGCACAACATGCAAACCCTAATGATGCCTCTGGCTCAGCATTCCCCCTATTTACAGCAGCAAAAAGCCCCATTTTAAAAGCAAAGTGTGACCTCAGGAAATAGAAGGTTTATATTCCTGCCAATTCCTACTGAACTTTCGCAGGGAGGTGTTAAACCCATTATCAGCCATCATGGACAAAATCAGCATTTCCACCTTTCAATGCCGTTTGATTAGAGTGGATGTGGTGAATGACAGGCTGGAAGCACAAAGTGGGTACTGCACTGCTGTCCACATGTCTGTGCAGCCCATGGAGATGAAAGGCTCAGCCTAAGCTCCACATGTTATTCATCAAGCAGGATTGCTCCATAAAGCTGATTTTCCTTTGCTTCTTTGAAAGCCTCCTGTAATTGAGGCTTCAACTCTTTTCTTCCTAGGTCTACAGTGAGTATAGAAAAAGACAAATTATGGTGTTGAAAAATGAAGATTTTATAAATTTCCCAATTTTGTGGCAGAAATAAAGCAAGGAAATATCAGAATTCTTTATGGATCTGCTGCATGGGCCGCGGGTTTTGTCGGCATTTCTGATATACATTGATTTTATCCTTTGGCCATTTTATAATTGCATTGCTTGGAAAACTTGGTTCAGGGAACATCATCTTTCCGTGGTTTTCGCAGAAGTAGGACAACTCAGAGCAGGCTGTGGACTGCTCATGTCTGGCACAGAGATCCAGCTCCCACGTTTCATCTCCAAACCCTCTGCTGCCTGAGGCACGTGCAGCTTGTGATGAACACAACTTGTAATGAAGTTGTGGGGACAAAGAAGTTGGCCGGGAGCTGGCACACCAGTCTGCCAGGGATGCACTGCTGTGGAGATCACGTGTGGGGCTTGCAGCAGGCTTCAGTAAGACCCAGCCAGGAGTGTCAATGGAAAAGTGCTTTTTTGAGGGAAATCAAAGCCCGGTGGAAGTGTTGGCTGATAACGCCGCTCCGCTACTCTTTGAGGTAGGCAAGAAACATCCTGTTACCACCTGACACGGAGACACATCCGAGTGCACTTACACTTGTACTTTAAAGACTCTGTAAGCCAGACAGGTACAAAGCGGTGGTAGCATCAGAGAATTAAGCCCTGAGGCACAAAGGCCAGATCTGTACTTGAAAAGGCTCCTTTGTGTTGCTGTGCTGGCAAACCCTCCAAGAGGGAATGAGGCGTTTGTAATCCCACACAGAATGGGGAGAGAGATTTTTAGATAGGGATATCCAGTTTTGTATGCCAGGGCTTGTGTGGCTAACACAGAGGGTTCACAAAAGATGTGGGGGTCACCGAGTAACCTTGCTGTGCAGACAGAAACTTCTGAGTGGCTTAGCAGAGGCAGATATGAGCAAAACAAGCTCTTGCCAGCCTTGTCAGGCTGACTGCTGCTGTTTGTGGAGGTGCACTGAAAGAGCCTCTCAACAGCAACCTACACACCCCACCATCTGCTCTAACGAGGTGCTTGTTCTTATTCCTTCACTGCTTTCCACATCCTCCCCACTGGGATCTTTGGAGACCTTTGCTGGAATGAGAATTTTCCTGTTTGTTTCACCTCTTTGTTCTCTCATGTCTCCATTCCCAAAGGTTTTGTTCCAATCCTTCCCTACTAAGTGAGATTCGAAGTTTTTCTGCCGAGTAAGAACCAGCAACCTTTTCAGGCATCAGTCACCACATGGCCCTGCCTCCCCTTCCTCAACACAGCCGGAGTGCCAGGCACTCCTCCAGAGCAGAAGCTGTCTCAGAGGGTGGGTTCATTGAGGAAAAGGAGGTGGCTAAAGTTATTTCCTCTTGAGAATCTGTACAAGTTCCTGTCTGCTTTTTAGAACCCAAATTCTGAAGAAACAAAGGAGCAACCAAACAAGTGACAAACAAGTCAGAGAGTGCGGCTGCTTGTTTTGTGCAGAGCTCAGAGCTTTTGGGTTTGTGCCTGCAGAGTCACCACATTTTAAAAATGGTAATTTCTGAGACCAATCTAAAAGGCTAATTGTTGCTGTTACTGATCTGCTTTAAAAGCCATGATTAAAGCTGAAGAGAACAGTCACAATTCCTGCCAGCTGCGGGAAGCTTTGTGGCTGCCTTGTCCCAATTACAGGGTTTTTTGTAGAGAGCACTGTATTAACATAGCTGCAGCTCCTTTCTAACCACAAGCAATCATGAGAAACATTTAATGGCAGGTTTTGGACCATGTCTTTCTTTTCTGTACAGTGTGAGTAGTGAAGGTATCTGCCCATAAAACGTATTTTTTCCCCCCAGTTAATTAACAGGTTTGGAAAAAGAAAGTCAAGGTTTAAGTTGATATATTCACTGTATTTATTTTCTTCCCCCCCCCCCCTTTTTTTTTTTCCCCCAAAAAGAAGTAGCTGTCCAAAAGTTTAGGTGGCAGTTTCCATTTGTTCATCTCAAGTGGCATCATGTTCTGCTTTGACAGCAAGGGTAGAAGAGGCAGAGAGGAGAATTTGCTTAAGGCTTACAAAAACCCTCCAGCTCTCCACTCTCTTGAGGTCCTACCCAGAGATTTCAAGAGGGGGAAAACAACTGTGAGAAAATGTGGTTAATAACACCTAGGGTTGGCTAAGTCACAGTAAAAGGAAGATTGGACTAGACCAAACTGTCTGCTCCCTGTCTGGCATTTGCTTTCAAGAGCCAGTAGCTCAAGAAGCTGCCTTCAAAAACCAGCCAGACAATCTTCCCAGTAGCCCAAGCTCTCCACTAGAAAGCTGTTCACTAGAAACACTTCTGTCATGGGCAGGGAAGCCTTCTAGGAACATTTTGTGGTAACACTGTCTAGTTTGGTCATATTCTTCCTGGGAGTTGATCCCAAGCCCACTGAGGTCAATCAGAACCTCACACTGACTTCATAATGGCTTAAGCTTTGTTTAGTTGGAGCTACTAATCCAATTTCCACGCCAGTGCTACTGTGAAGTCCCACTGCTGACACATGAAATTTAGCTCACTGCCAGCAGTAGCATCATTACGGTTCCTGCTGCTCTCAGCTCTCTCTGATGCAGATTTGTCCACATATCTGCAGCCACAGAAGCTTGGGCAGAAGCCCTGCAAGGCAGGCTGATTTGGACCTTGTCCATTGTGAATGGAAGACCTCCAGGAACAGCCTGGGCTCCAGGTAAATTTGCCGATGTAATTCAATGAGGTGGCACTCATGGCTTGGGGCAGGTTCCTCTGCTGTGAGCAATGTCACAGCGAGGGAGGGATATGAAATATGTCAGTAGAGACCATTGAACACCTTTTCCAAAATAGGGGCCATTGCTAACCAGGTTTGTCACCCATTTCCTCAGCCCTTTGAACAGACAGAACTGAAAGATGTTTTAGTAGTTGATGGTGTAGCTCTTGACAGCCAAACAGGGATGCACTAACCCACAGGGGCAGGTGCAACCTTTTCCCCAGAGACCTTGCAAAACCACACTCATCTGTGCTGGAGGTCAAGAGTGTTGATGAGTTTCTCAAATTAATTCCTGGTTTAGACATAGTTTTATCTTCTGGTCTGACTTAAAGGTTTTGAAATTTCCTGTCCCTTTTTTTTGGCTGTGGTTACCCTCAGGAGCCACCCAGCTGGATGCACAACTCTAGGGTTCAATAGTTAGTGTTTTCTCCCTTAAAATTCCCTTCCTGCAAGCCATTAAGATGTGAGATAGATCCTTTCAGTGTTCATGGAGAGTTAAAACACATGGGGGTAGAGAAGAACTGAAAAGATATTTATTTGGGGACCCAGGCCAATACTGAGGAATTTGATTCAGCTACAATGTCCAGCTGGGTGTGAGATAAAGCACACCACTGCTTATATTTTGCTTTCCAGACCAGCTGTGCAGAACTACAGTGATGGGGTTTCCAATGGGTAACCTACCTACCTTCAGGATTTTTGAAATTTAAAAGGTCTTATGACTGGGAATAATTATAGTTCACAAAAGAAGGATTTGCTTCCACAGCAAAATGGCCATTGAGCTGTTCAGAGTCCTTCAATTTAGTGCTGAAGTTGTGTTAAATCTTACATGTCAAGATTTCCTGAGTTTCTTCTCATTTCCAAGAAGATTGGAGATGAAACAGCCTCTATAAATCCTGTAACTCCAGAAGTTCCAGCTGTACAGCAGCAAGTAGTTTATCAGCTTCTGTTTATCTGGGTTTTCTTAAACCTTGTCAGATACAATGATGATCAGCTCTGACTTCCTACCAAACAGGTCAATAGAGGCTTCAGTCTCTGATCCAGATGCCAGATGAGTTGTCCACGAAACATCCATTAGGACACAGACCTCAGGCGTAGGAAAACACAACAAACAATTACAGAGACTTCCTGGAATCAAAGAATTTAAGCCATGATCACCTGCTTGCTCAGAAACAACTGATGAAATTGGTGAAATGATTTCTTGTGATGGCCTGCCTGGTTTGTGTCAGGAAGCTGCACCTTTGTAATGCCTCATCAGATGTTTTTAAGCCTGCAGCACCGTGCTGGGAGAGAATTGTTTTAGCAAGAGTGTTGTGCTGTGCTTGTCAAGGGAAGGAGTGAAATGCTGACCCCTGAGAAGTGCTGGCCAGGATGACACGCACGGCATGGAATGGAAAATTTTTGGAAAAGATGGAAATATTTCTGTGGAGAAAATCTGCACCTGGTGCTACTGGGCCGTGCAGAAGGTGAGGGGTGGTCCCCAAGAGTAGCTGTGATATGTGCTGTGGGCACAGGAGGGGTGGAGTAGCAGTGGGATAAGATAATTCTGTATTCTGAAACCACATTTGTCTGTTGAGTCATCTATTATGTGGTTGAAATGTGATAATTGGAATCCACACATTACCAAGCCAAAAAGACAATAATTAAAGCCAAGGCACAAAAGGGAGTTAATGCTGCAAAATTATTTTCTGCAGAATTACTTGATAAAGTAAGTCTTTCTGTTTCCTCATGAAAACCCCTGCTCTACAATGAATCTTTCTAACTGTCTGGAAAATAATCTAATTATAGTTAACACTATTATGTTCTTTGGTGCTTTGAATGGAGCTGTGGGTAATATTGTGCTCACTCCAAAGCAAATAGCTGCATGTTTCAGTCTGACATTTCATATTGATAGAAACAAAAACATTTTGTTAAAAACAATGGATAAAGGAAATAATTCATTTTCTAGATAATATAACAAAAGAGGGAAAAGCACCATCATGTTCTCAACAACAGCAGAAATATGCCTTGCCAGACACTAATCTATAAATACATTTAATTATAACATTGTGTTCTTCTTCTCTAGAAGAAAGCAGGTGAAACCTAACTTTCTCTTTCCTGAAATCTTCCCATATACTTTCCCAAACAAATGACTATCTTAAGACTCAGGCATTGTGATCACTTGAAAGCTTATAACAACACTGGAAAAAGAAAGATTAAATATGAAAGAATGGTATAAAGTCTCAAAATGTGCATTTAAATCTTCTAGTTCAATCTCAAACAGACAAGCCTCATCTTTATTTTTCTTCTTTTTTGTTTAGTAAAGCCCCAGCTGGAAGCCAATGGAGTTGGAAATGTATTGACTTTGTTTCATTTCTGGTATAATTAGTCACCTATCGTTGAATACTGACGTTAGATGCACAATAACCACCCTCAGCCTCTCTACAGAAATGGAAATGCAATTGAAATTTGCTGCTGCCTCTGAAACAGGCTTTGTTGGATCTAATTTGTTTTCACAGCAACCCTGTTGCCAAATGTTCTTAGACCAGGGAGGTTAAATAACCTGATGTAAGCATAACCCATGTTCACGTAGGCATGGCTGCACAGAGAAATTTCTGGTAATTTGAGTCACAAACCCAACAATTTTTGCTGGTTGTGGAATGAGAAATGTGTCAGGAAACTGGGCTAGGGATGCTCAAGGGGCTGGCAGTGTGGGAAACTCTCAGCAATCCCCTTTTTTCCCTATGGGACACCGCGGAGACGGAGGGACAAACCCATTGAGGGAGGGACAGGGGGAGGGACAAACCCATTGAGGGCACCCTGTGCAGTCCCTGCTGCTGCACAGCCCCACAAGCACCACAGCCCTGCCAGAGCAGCCTCCTGCCTGCCTTGTGAGCTGCCCATGCTGGGTGAGCTCTTCCTGGGCCACGCTGCTACCACAGACCTGTGTTTAACTTGCAATCCTGCCCACTCTGCCCTGTCTGAC